>JAPTYO010000010.1:1668133-2013133 GCA_036873135.1 Clarkia xantiana subsp. parviflora | reverse complement strand
CTCTCATACACACTCCCTTCTCGTCATATTGCCGGGACCGTCACCTAAAAAGTTGGTCACATCCGGGCAAGTAAATCTCGCTCTATTGTTCTTGGAAAATGGCTCTACACCACTCTTCTAGAAACTTTTTTTTAATGTTCAATTTTTAGGTGAAATTTGACGATTTTGTGAAAAGTAAAGAGTGATGGATTATGAGTGGGTTGGTGGGTGGATGAAAATGATGGAATGAGGTTGAAAAGACGCACAAAGACCCCAAATTTCAACAAAACTGAAACTTGAGACAGTCCATTTTAACATTTCAAACTTCAGACACCTAATTTTAACATAGGGTAAACCTTGAACAGTTTTTTAGTTATTAACCCTTTATTAAAACAGTAAATTTGAAATAATAAGCGAAAAAACAAAAGAGAGAGCTAGCTAGATCTAGCCAGCGTAGATGTGAACACCGATGGCGATGAGGAAGATAGTGATGAGCGCGAAGTAGATGACGGCGTGGACTACGATCGCGGCTCCACTTGTGTTCATGCTCCCGAATTCCACCACCTTATTGTGGCCCGGGATGGTGAACAGTAGCCCTGGACTCAGCAGCACGAACAGCACCACCGCCATCACCACCGGTCCCCAGTCAGACATTACACACCAATATGTTGTTACTTAATTAATTTTTCTCCAAATCGATCGATCTTCTATTATAAGCTAACTAGCACTAGCAGGTGTGTATATATAATGTATGTGGTGGGGATGAGATTTGAAAATACTGTGAAACAAAGATGCACGGTAACAGAGGAAGCGAAGAGGATGCTTCCCCATGCCATTCGCATTAATAACGATGCTTCTCGTAACTAGCCAACTGCATCCATATGTTTTAGTCATGTTGCAAAATGTACTCATATGTTTTTTCGTGTTGTTAAATGCACCGATATGTATTGTTTTGTTGCTCAATACACATTTCGTCTAATAACTGTTTATTTTTGTCGTTAGTTATTCACGTGCTACTCACATGTAAACATTTTTTAATTAAAAAAATAAATGATTTTGCTAATGACAGATATAGGGAAAAGTATGTAAAACATGCAACATGTTTGAAAAAGATGATTTTATAGACCAATATGTTTTAAAATGTACAACATGTTTGAAAAAGATGTTTTTATGGACTAATATGTTTTAAAATGTAAAATATGTTTACAAATATAGTAAAATGTCATTTTGTTCACTTGTTGTCAATTGTCTCGTTAAGTAGACACGTGGGGTCACGTTTTTAGAAAATAATAATAATAATTATTAAAAAAATTAATTTACACATAACAATAATTATTAATAGATGAATGTAAATAATAATTATAAAAAAAAACGTGATCCGCACATGTTCACTTAACGAGACTATTGACAACAAGTGGACGGTATGTCATTTTACAATTTTTTGTAAGCTTGTTGTACATTTTAAAACATATTTGTCCATAAATCATTTTCAAACATATTATACATTTTAAAACATATTAGTCCATAAAACCATCTTTTTCAAACATGTTGCATGTTTTACATACGTTTCCCACATATATACCCTACATCCTTATCTTCTACGGTCGTGATGAAATTAATTACCCTAAACATAAACCTCTGCAGACACGCTTATTTGTATCGCTACTCGTCTTCACTGCATTGTCGTGTATCTTCGTGGCTGGTCGTCTGCTACTCGCCCATTGTGGTGACTAGCCGTCGTCGCGGTGGTTGATTGTCGTGGGTGCATTTAGGTGCATGTGCGACACATATGTATTTAACTAACTGTGGTTGATTGTCGTGGGTGCATTCAGGTGCATGTGCGACATATGTATTTAACTAACGGTGTTAGATCTTCAGATGCATTCACCAACATAGCAAAATGTATGAGTGCATTCGCTTACTTGTGTGGTGCATTCAGCAACATGTAGAAATGTATGAGTGCATAGAACTAATTAACCCTTTTTTTTTTTTAATGAATGAGCTAATGTGTCGATCTTAATCATGATCTGCGTAATGTTCAGATTTTTCTATTATAGCTTAAAGTTTTTCCGACCAAACTTAATAAACCATCAACGTATGCATGCAGTAACTTTTTATATGAGCTAGGCGAGACATACCTTTTTAAACATGTTATCGCAAAGTAACGACCACGGCTATTAACCACGAAAGCACCACTATTGTTGGTGTTATTATTTTATTGTTAAAATTTCGAAAAAGAACCGTTCTAAATTTTAGTATTTAATTTTACTAGTTATGAATTATATTTGTTTTAGTCTAATGAAATTTAATTATATATTAGATATTCCTTAACAAAATATTTATATAATGTATGTATTCATTATAAATATCTTGAAAACCCACTACATAATGATGTCACATATGTTTGAGGTCATGTGATCCAATAGTATAATAATATTTTTTATTTCACGATTCCTATTGTTTCGAAATGTTTTTTTTTTTTGCCAAGTTTCAAAATGTTGTTTAAAAGTGTCAAATGGTACAAAAAAATGACTTCACCATCTCTTTCTGAACTTTATTTAAAAAAAAAAAACTTTTACCATGTATTTTTTTTAAATATTAGAGAAAATCTGGAAAATTCTATCATTCAGTAAAATTTAGAAATATTTGAGTCACTTATTCTTTAAAAAAAAAAAAAAGGAAACAAGATTCACCCCTCTCTTTTCTTTGTGTTTTTATTTAATTTAAAAAAATAAAGAAAACATGGTAACTCATTTAAAAAAAAACACACACACACACAAAAATTGGTTAATCTTTTTGTTAATGAACAAATTACTCAAATATTTTCTAATTTTTTTTAATGAATGGTAGAATTTTCTTACTTTGTATAGTTACAAATTTTATTAATTTTCATAATTTAAAATGTAAATTATTAAATGTTTAAGTATTTTGAAATTTTCAAAATTATTCTCTAATTTCTTAACAAAAAACATATTCTTTTTTTGTTTAATTACAAAAAACCTACATTATTTCTAATTATTTTGATTTTTTTTTTTAAACATTTTTAGCTACTTTTAATAACAAAATATTATAATGAGAAGGCAAAATCGTCTTTTTATTATTTAGAACCATCAAGTGTACTAGTTTGGAACAATCAATGAATGCCTGAGTGGGAAACTACCTAAAAATTCAACATTTACGCCATCTTATAAGCATTCATAATGGACTTGCGGATCACTACAAATTATACATACTCGGGTGTTTATTAACTCAGGTGTTTATTTGGTTAACATGGAGGTCTATCAGGTTATTCTTTTTATTCTTTAGAAATTGCTAGTCTATCTTTTTAGAATAACTTATGATTAACACGACTTCTCCGAAAAAAATGAATGTTCATCCGGAAGGAATGTGTATGAGGTCTAATTTTAAAGAACAATCTCCACTGTCGGATACCTGCTTTTGATCCAACTTGCCTCTTATGTGACTCCGTTAATAAGATATGGGACCATACCATGTGGAATTGCTCGTCGAGTTTATTTTGAGTCTAGTATGGGTAATAGCCTTAATCTAACAGATATTACATATGTTTTTCGGTTGTTAATTGATCCGACAAGGAGTGATACTAATTGTTCATCTAGTTCTGGCCTTTTTGTTGAGAAGTGTTTGATTATTTGGGGTATCTGGCTTGAACGAAATAGTGTAGTGTTCCGCGTCATGGTACCTAATGCTCGGTCTGTAATATTATTAATTTTCTTAACTTGTAACGATAACTCACTGACATGTGATATTGTTCAAGACATGTTAGGGCTTAACCGCAGAGTCTAAGATATAGCGTAGATGGAGGTAGTAATATGTACGTAAAAATCAGTATTGTATTTGTGTTTGTGTTTGTAAAACGTAACACGATAAACTTACTGTGGATATTCGAATTCAGTAAGTTTAACATGATACCATTATTGATATGCACGATAACACGAATTGCATGCAGTTGCTATGGATAGGAATTTGCTAAAAAAAATTCACAGTTTTAATCATTCCCCGTGTATACATTTTTGTTTTTCAGGGGAATGTTGGAATTATGGGTGTAAACGAGCCGAGTCGAGCCGAGTATCTCGCAGACTCGACTCACTTTACTCGAGCTCGAACTCGGCCGAGCTTTAATTTTTCAAGCTCGAACTCGACTCAATTCGATACTCGACGAGTTCGAGCTCGGCTCGATAAATTTAAAAGTCAATTAAGTCATAAGTGGTGCACCTTAGTTTGAGCTCGAACTCAACTCAATTAGTCTTTTGGCTCGAGCTCAAACTCGAACTCGACTCAACTTGAATTGAATATACATATATATAATATTTTGTAAATCTCGAATAAACTCGAACTCGACTCGAATAGGCGGAACGAAAAAGCTTGATTAGGCTCGCGAGTCTCTCGAGTCTCTCGAGTCGAATACTATTGAACTCGTACTCGACTTTGATGGGCCCCGGCGAAGGCCGTTAGGCCCCTTAACAATTAGCAAACGGCGATTAGGCCCGTTGGGCTAGGAGTTGGGCTGCTGGAAGGCTAAGGGCTCCGACGGAAGGAGGTCCCGACATTGAATAGCCCCGAGTAAGTATGGCTCCGACAGGGGAGAGTCCTGAAGATATCGGACCTGGACGTAGTCGGTCCCGATATGGGAGTTGATACCACTCCCCGACACCGAATCCTCAACGATGCAACCTGGGAGTCTCCGATAATGATCGAGACTCGCCAGTAAGAGCACAATCCCGGAAATCTCGCCATGATCACAGTAGTGGTATAATGGGCGAGATATGTGGGATACGAATAACTGTACAAGATACGTGGCAAGATATACGGCGAAATATGTGCGATAATGGATCACAACCCAACCGCCTAATCAGGTAACTGGGATAACCTTTCCTCTATAAAAGGAGGGAAGTTATTCCAGATTAGGGTTACGTTTTTACACATACACTCATATCACTTGCTTGCTCTGTTGACCGCCGTACTTACGTTAAGCATCGGAGAGGGATTCTGGGCCACTGCACTCTATTCCCCTTCTGCAGGATTGCGAGGAGCTAAGGAATCCGTCACCGTAACCGGAGCTCTCGCCGTGATCCAACAGACTTGACTTCAGAAAAAGCCCGAATCGAGCTCAACTCGGTTCGAAATTTAGCAAGTTGAATTCAAATATTGACCGAGCCAATGGCAAATTGAATTCAAATATTGACAGAGGCGATGTCGAGTAGTTCAACCTACTTGGAATGAAATTGAATTGTACGGAGTACTTTACCTTATCCCTTCTCAATCCCCTTCATCCAATCTGCAACCCTTGAAAGAAACCAGCAATCCCTGCGTCGCCCACAATCGTCTGATCTCTAAAATCTAAAAGCTTCACCATCTCCTCCCTCCATCACCCAATCAATACAATTTGCTTTAAACTTACGAGCCCCCATGGAGAACACCTCCACCCCTACTACCACCGCCACAACCAATCAGCAACCTCAGTCCTCGCCCTACCCTCCTGTCCCCGCCAACGCCGGGGCAGCGACTGCGGCCCCCTTCCACCATCTCCTCCAGCAGCAACAGCAACAGCTCCAAATGTTCTGGTCCTACCAGCGCCAGGAGATCGAGCAGGTGAATGACTTCAAGAACCACCAGCTCCCGCTTGCCAGGATCAAGAAGATCATGAAGGCCGACGAGGACGTTAGGATGATATCTGCCGAAGCGCCGATTCTCTTCGCCAAGGCCTGCGAGCTCTTCATCCTCGAGCTCACCATCCGTTCCTGGCTCCACGCCGAGGAGAACAAGCGCCGCACGCTCCAGAAGAACGATATCGCGGCGGCCATTACCCGCACTGACATCTTCGACTTCCTTGTCGACATTGTGCCGAGGGATGAGGTTAGAGACGATGCAGGCCTCGGGGTTGGCATCGGCGGGATGGTGGCCGGAGTGGGCCCTACAGCCAGTGGAGTTCCCTATTACTATGCTCCGCCACACATGGGGCAGCCCGCACCAGCAGCAGGAGGGATGATGATTGGCCGCCCTGCGGTGGATCCTTCCGCGGTCTATGGGCAGACTCCTTCTCAAGCGTGGCAGAGCGTGTGGCAGACTGCTGCAACTGGCACGGATGATGGATCGTATGCTGGAGGTAGCAATGGCCAGGGCAGCCATGATTGATTCAGGTATATTTCTTGCTTCTCCAATGTGTTTGATTTTGGTCGACATGCTTTCACTTGTGCTGGAACTGAATTTCAACTCTGCTAAAGGAATTAGCTTTCCAGCTTCCCAGTTACTCTCCCGTGCCAGTTTCTCCTAGAAAATACATAGGAATATCGTTGCATGTGGCTGTAGCATCATTTCATGCTGTAACTTAGTACGTTTCATGTTCGAATTGCCTGCTCTTTTATTGGATTTGTGGTTCGTGTAGAAAAAAGAAGAATATTTGCAGTTAAAGAGGTATTAACATTTTCAAAGGTAGAGATCAACGTCTTGCCATGCCATCAAAAAATATGAATAGCTATTTGTTTCGTTTGATTTGTACTGTCTTTGAGCTTGTAGATATGGCAGTCGATATATACAGAAATCGGAGTCTGCGTTTAATTTTGAAATATATAGAAGTTGTTACTGCTGTGATCATTTTGAAACCTTAATCTATAGAGGCTTTGACTAGAGAGCATATAGTTGTTGCGTACTTCTCATGAGAGCCTTTTAAAAATGTTAGAAGCAGAGGGAATGGTTTTAGATACACAATGGACAGATTATCCATGGGATATCTTCACGGGGATGAGATGATAGGAAAGAGGGTAATATACATTGTGTTGGGATCACTTTCTGTTGAATGTTAAAACGGTAAAATTTCATTAATAACACACCAAGATGGTGCTCTTCATCTTGCGAGGGTCTTATGTTATAATTTGATAAAATTATGCTAGAGATATCAGATAAGCAATGTTGCCTTAAAAGTTACTGTCATTGTGCATGGTTTAGCGGTTCAGTTTTATTCCCTTTGAAGTCAGTACATAGCACAGCAATCATTCATGAGTGCTCACTTTTAAGTTACTCGATAACCACACTGACTTATTTGGAGTTATTAGAAAGCTTTACCTAATAAATTACAATTTGAGCCGAAAGAACAATTCTAATCGTGCTTTCTGTTATGATTAAAGATATCATATTCGGTTTCGGTGGGATTGCAGGATAGGTAATTTTAATTTGTGAATTTGGGTTATCAAGTTGCAATTTACTTAAGGTATTTGAAAAGAAAGAAGTGCAGCATGTCATATATATTTTCATGAAACAGTCATTTTTTCTGTTATTTTAGACCGTGCGTGTAAGGAATACATAACTCTGTTTGTGTTGTTGTTATGGGGCCATAGAGAATTTTTGTTGTTCTGCCTTTATCTTTGAGGATTAATATTCATCCGGCTATGCACAGTATTTTGCTATAGCTGCATTATTAGTAGATGTTGCTCAAGTTTTGGATTGCATATTTATCTCCTTGATACATAACATATAATACAGGCTGAAGTATCACATTGCATTATAGATTCAATTAGAAGACGGCACAAATGTTTGTTAAATGCCACAATTTATCATGACTGCTGATAAACAAACAAACATCATCTGCAATATGTTTCTTTTTCTTTCATTCATACGGAAGTAATTAGAAACTATACTTGAAAATAGCTTGGCAAAATATGTTACCGGAAAACCAGGAAAATGAATTTGTTTCCTTCATTATGAACCATTCTCTTTGATTTCTCGAAATACAACTTCATCACTTCTCAGTCAGTTTATTTCCAGTTGCCATGTCAGGAGAAGACGATGTAAATTAGTTACATAGTTTGATCTAATGTAAGAGTATTACTGCTGCTCACTGAAGTCAAGTTTGATTTCCCCTAGAACTGTATGCACTTACTCATTGTTGTGTTTCTGGTTTTGACCTCTTGTAATTTATAGTGGCATGAGTAAGTAGAGAGAGCAATTAAATAATCCAAGAGTCATATGGTTCAGACTCTGGTATATCTGATAACCTAATTTTCATGAAACTACATTATTATGAATCTATAATAAGAATCAATATTTCGGAATGCATGCATGCATGGCTTCTGTGTTTTGTATTTCCTCTTGCAATGAACCACTTTGCATATATGTGCACCTACTTGATTTTGAAAAAATCTCAGGACAGATAATGGTGAAAGTTTTGTTGATAGTGATATTTTGTTGATTTAGGTCATGTACTGATTGAACAATCTCAATCTAACCGATCGGCTGTGTGGAGGTTGAAGAACTTTGCGAGGATGCAGCCCGGAATTCTAATTATTGTGCACAACTGTCTTTGGCATTATATATATGAACAACTGTTAATGTGATTGGCTTTTGATGTGTATGAAAACCCTAGAAGCCTGTGTGTAGACTAACTTGATAATTGAGTGCAGAAACAGAAACTGCTGCTGCTGTGAGTATATTATTAGTTTTCCTTTTGTTGATTTTAGTTCATAGAATGCGTTATCTTTGCAGTTTGTTGATTTGTTATGCGTAGTTCTTGCTATTTTTAGTTCATGAGACACTGAGTTGATAGTCCAGCTAACACAAGGGCATTGCATCGCTCCCAAATGTCATGCATGCTGGATCGACGTTTTTTTTTTGGTGAAATCTGACGATTTTGTAAAAAGTAAAGAGCGATGAATTATGAGTGGGTGGGTATGTTGATGAAAAATGATTGAATGAAGATGAAAAGACGCGCAGAGACACTAAATTTCAACAAAAATGAAATTTCAGACAGTCCATTTTAACATTTCAAATTTCAGACACATAATTTTAACATAGGGTAAACCTTGGACAGTTTTTTAGTTATTAACCCTAAATATAATCTAGCAGAATTAGAAGAGTGCAGGTAAAGATGATGATTGTTGATTGTTGATTGTGATTGATCTTAGGAATAACCTCAACAATAATATTTGCTGAGGAATCTCAGAGCTCTTAGAAAGATAACCCTCTTGACTCTTGCTCGTCTCAGATTCCATCGAAAATAGTGAAATAAAACCCGCAAATGAAGCCTATCAACGGATCTACAACAATATGATAGTAGAGCAAAAAAGATTTGAGAGAGTAATCACAAATGATGAATTAAAATCTTAGATTCATAAGAATTGTCACAGAAAAGATGCATGTATGTAGTCGGAGAAGATTGATTTATCAACCAAACATTCGATCCATAAGAATCGTCATAGGCATTATGCTTGCATGCATAAAGAATTCCCCTAAGAATTGAGCATTCATCATAGATCTACCACAATCATTGTTCAGAGTGAAAGATTTATGATATATTAGATCCAAAGCTTATGAGAATCAAATTCTGATTGAAAGAAAATGAAAAGTTGTGATCATAAACTAGATAAAATGAATCGTCGCAATCGTCTGAATACGAACAAATCAAAGAAAATCGAACTCGAAAGCCACAACGCAAGTGAATGAACTTCAATTACAAAGAAAAATGAAGATGATTAAAATAGTCCACAAACATTGACAAAGTTACAAGACTGAAATCAACTATAAGGGCCTAACATAGACCAGAACAACATGAAAACAGGCCTAGCTCGGGACAAACATGCCGGGCTTCAACACGCATCATCGTTCAATCTCATGTTAAGTTGGAGAAATTCTCCCATACCTCGTGTCATACAGGTGGTGGACCTTTGACCAATAAAATTAAAACAAGTGGCAATATAGCTGTTAGTTAATGCCACGTGTTAAGTACATATTGGTCGAAGGTCCACCACCAGTATGCACACACGAGGTATGCAAGAGTTTCTCGTTAAGTTGTCGTCCATAGAATCACGACTGTCTCACTATTTTAATATTCTAAATTTATAGTGGTTTTGGAACCGAGAGAGAACTCATAAAAACCATGTGAAAAGAAATATATATATATATATATATATGTACAGCTATATAATATTATAATATAATTCAGCTATAAAAAAGCTGCAGATAGCTCTGAATGGACAGCGCAACTCGTGGAGGGTGCAGCTACGTTATTAATAAATAAGGCTGTTGCTACAAACTGTGAAATTTCCTGTGAAATTTCTATAGAAAGTGATATAGGGTTCCACCAAACACCAATACATTTGTTCATTTACTTTCTCTTACTTACTTTCTATTGAAATTTCACAAGAATTTTCACATTTTAAGGATTTACTCAAGAGTAATTCCTTAAAGTGTGAAAAAAAGAGTGAAAAAATCATAGAAAGTTAACAACTGCCACATGTCAGTTAACAATTTGACATAAATTGGAAAGAGAATCATGCAATGCATTGCCATGTGGCATGTGACAGCTTTCTATGGTTTTTTCACACTTTATTTCACACTTTCTATCAAAGCCCTTTACTCAATAAATAAACATCTACTTTTAAGTAACCAGCTTGCATGTTGTCTGTCGTTTTATCTGGAGCACGAAGACAACGCGACCAAATTATATTTTATTATTATTGAACACGTGGTCTTTCCTCTTTAGTTAATTAACCTCTTCATCTTGTTTATTATCGATCTCGCATTCCAAATTTGAACAAAATTAAAAGTTTATGATGGATCACGTGACTTGTACATGTTATTAAACGAAAAAAATGGACGGTATATAACAGTCGGACCAAAATTAAAAAAATTTGAAAATATATAGTACCAAAACTAGGAAAAAAAATATATTATAACCCAAAAGTGATCAAACATCATAAACAAAAAATTTGTTAATTCTTTAATAAATAAACATCTATTTTTAAGTAACCAGCTTGCATGTTGTCTGTCGTTTTATCCGGAGCATGAAGAAAACGCGACCAGATTATATTTTATTATTATTGAACACGTGGTCTTTCCTCTTTAATTAATTAATAATTAACTTCTTCATCTTGTTTATCATCGAAATCACATCCCGACTGCAGTTCCAACATTTGAATAAATGCTACCTCATCTCATCTCAATTCCTTACAGAAAAACAAAGATGTTTTCCAACATCATTATTCTATCTGTATTGTTTGTTATTCTTCTTCTTCATCTTCTGTATCTCCTCCATAGAAGCATGATTAACACTGCTACACCTACTAATTACCCCATTATCGGATGCCTCGTCTCCTTCTACAAGAACCGTAAGCACCTGCTCGACTGGTACACCCATCTCTTAACAGAATCGCCGTCGTCGAGAAAGACTATCGTGGTTCGCCGCCTCGGTGCACGTCCGACGATAGTAACCGTTGATCCTGCCAACGTGGAGCACATCCTGACCGCAAACTTCGGAAACTATCCCAAAGGGCGGCCTTTTACGGAGATTGTTGGGGATTTTCTTGGGGATGGGATATTCAGCGTGGATGGTGAGCTGTGGAGTGCTCAGAGGAAGTTGGCTAGCCATGAGTTCAGCACCAAGACGTTGAGAGAGTTTGTGGTTAGGGTTTTAGAAGCTGAAGTCCACAACCGTCTTTTGCCCCTTCTCCATTGCTGCACCATAGCTCTTCCTCCTAGAGCTTTGGACTTGCAGGTATGTACACGATGAACTAAATTCACATTATTGTTGTTGTTATTATACATTTGTTTTAAATTTAAAATAGGGTTAAAACAGTCTTTTAGTGGTATATGTATGGCTAAAGTTTCTTTTGATGATATATTTTTTTAAAAAACTTTTGGTGTTATATGTTTGCGTTTTGTAAACTTTTGGTGCATCTGTTAGTTAATAATCAATTTTTTTTTTTTTTTACAGTTAAATATGTTTTTGTACATTTTAGTCCTCTGATTTAGTTTAGTTCTAGGGTCAAATTTGGTTTTTTTTTTTATGGATTAAATTGTAAGAATAAAAAATTAGGATACAAAATTGGAGGACTAAACTGAATAAAATTAAAGCATTTAACAGTCAAACTTGACGGTTGACTAACAGATTCACCAAAAGTTTACAAAACGTATTACCCAAAAGTCTAATAAAAAGACACGACACCAAAAGTCAATTTTAGTAAAATATATAGCAGCAAAAGAGCCTTTAACACTACAGAGAGAAGAAAGAGGGGTTAAAGAGTATTTTGGTGCCATATGTTTGATCGGTGTTGAGTTTTGGTGTCATATATTTTATTTTGTAGGTTTTTTAAGTCAAACGTTTGCATTTTGTAGGTTTTTGGTGCATCCGTTAGTTAAATCTTAAGTTTGACCGTTAAATACTTTTATTTTGTTCAATTTAATCCTCAAGTTTATACACCTAACTAACTTTTAATTTTTGCAATACCCAATTGAACCCTTGGGTCCAACTGGGTTCTTTTAGGACTAAATTGTAAAAATTAAAAGTTAGACGTATAAATTTGATGTCTAAAATGAACAAATAAAAGTATTTAACAGTCAAACTTAACATTTAACTAACATACGCACCAAAAACCTACAAAATGCAAACGTTCGACACCAAAAACCTACAAAATAAAACAAAACATATGACACCAAACTGATCAAACACCAAAAGATCATTTAGACATGCAACACAAAAGATCATTTAGACAGCGAACCAATTTGCAGCGTTGATTTCCAACATCTGATGTGATGATTACAGGAAATCCTTGGCAGATTCGCATTCGACACAATATGCCAAGTGTCGTTAGGCATGGACCCGTGTTGTTTAGACTTGTCCCGGCCACTGCCCAGTCTTGTGACAGCATTCGACGTTGCATCTAAAACATGCGCGATGCGAGGTGCGGCTCCGATAGCTCTTCTATGGAAGCTCAAGCGAGCACTCAATGTCGGGTCCGAGAGAGATCTCGCTAGAGCAGTGAAGCAAGTCCATCATGACGTGTCACTCATCATCCAAACCAAAAAGAAACAACAAGAAACTGATAATAATAATAACAATAAAGGCGGCGGCGATCTGTTGACGCGGCTTCTAGAAGCGGGACACGACCAAGATTTGGTGAGAGACATGGTAATAAGCTTCATCATGGCAGGAAGGGACACTACATCCGCAGCAATGACGTGGCTCTTCTGGCTTCTTGCATATCACCCTCATGTTGAGAAACAGTTAGTTCAAGAAGTGGACACCTTTCTTGGTGATGAAGGTAATCTGTTTAAAGCCTAATCAGGTTAATTTTTGTTAGGATACCCGGGTGTTTTGGTTCATAATGTTTGACCACTTTTGGGTTTTAGTGCTATTTTTTTTTTGTCTAGTTTTGGTACCATATGTTTTTAGATTTTTCTAGTTTTGGTCTGAATGTTACATTCCGTCCATTTTTTACGTTAAGTGACATGTGCAAGTTACGTGATCCACACTAAACTTTCAATTTGTTCAAATTTGGGAGGATTGACACCCTATACCTAGTTCAATTTGGGCGATGGGCCAATTCCTCCAAATTTGAACAAAATTGAAAGTTTCGGGTGTATCACGTGATTTGCACATGTCACTTAACGGAAAAAATGGACGGAATGTCGGTCAGACCAAAACTAGAAAAATCTGCAAACATATGGTATCAAAACTAGGCGGAAAAAAAAACATTGTGAACTAAAATTCAAATGTGGTCAAAAATTATGAACCAAAAGACATGTTAATTCTAATTATTATTATTATTATTATTATTATTATATTAAATTTGGGTTTAACTCGATATTGCGGAGATTGATTTAAAACTTCGATACTGCGGAGATTGATTTAAAACTGATACTCCCTCAGTCCCTCTAACAACATGTGAAAGTTTAAATGTACTATTTAAACCACTGTTTTAAATTTAAGGTGATAGTTGAAAGTGTCTAAGAGTCTTTTGATGTCATATGCTTGACTAAAGTTGTTTTTTGGCGACATGGTTTTTTTTTTTTAGACTTTTGATGTCATATATTTACATTTTGTAGACTTTTTGTGCATCTGTGTCCTGTATGACTCAATCGGAGCCAGGCCCCGATCTGGAGCCCTCTGGCTCCGATTGAGCCAAAAAAAAAAAGGCTTAGATGAAGTCCTCTGTAGCCCAAATCAGAGTCGGCAGACACCAGCCGGTGGTGGTCGGCCCCGATTCGTTGTTGCCGACCTAGATTCATGGTTGTTGGCTCCGATTCGTTGTGGTTGGCGGTCTTGGGAGGTGGTCGACGACCTTGGGTGGTGGTCGGCCGACTTGGATGGTGACTGGAGAAAACAATAGAGACAAAATTGTTAAAATCAACACTTATGAATATAAATTGGAAGAAACAAAATAAAATATTTAACGGCTAAACTTAATAGAAATAAAATAAAAGTATTTAACGACTAAACTTAATAGTCAATTAACGAATTCATTAAAAGTTGCTTAAATGCAAGTATATAGTATCAAAAACCAATTTTGGTCCAATATATAGCACTAAAAAGACTCTTTTAACTATTTGAAATCCAGAACGTAGTTTCATATCTATGTTTTCAACAGGTAAAGTACTAGATTTTGAAGCATTGAAGAACATGCACTATCTAAAAGCGTGTCTCTGCGAGTCGATGAGGCTATATCCGCCTGTTGCTTGGGATTCAAAGCACGCAGCCGGAGACGACGTCCTGCCGGACGGAACTCCGGTGAGGAAAGGCGATCGAGTGACGTATTTCCCGTACGGAATGGGTCGAATGGAAAATCTTTGGGGGAAAGATCGAATGGAGTTTAAACCGCAACGGTGGTTCACTGACGGAGGAGAGTTGAAGGTGGTGAGCCCATTCAAGTTCCCTGTGTTTCAAGCTGGTCCTAGGGTTTGTCTTGGGAAGGAGATGGCTTTCATTCAGATGAAGTACGTGGTGGCTTCGATACTGAAGAGATTTGAGATCCGACCCGTTTCCGATGAACGCCCTATATTTGTTCCTCTCCTCACTGCTCATATGGCCGGCGGCTTCAAGGTCATTTTCCGGCCAAGGAATTGTACAACAAATTGATGCATCATCTTTTCTCCTATATATATATTCCATGGATTCATATACATGCTATATGCATGTGTTTTTTTTCCTGAATATATTGTTAGAAGAAGATCGAAATCAAAGAAGATGGAGTCGAGAAACGAAGAAGAAGAAAGAAAATTCAAATTTTAGTTTAGTTAAGATCCGGATAGAGTTCAGTCGGTTTATTTCCATCGGTTCAGTCAAAACCGATCCAATTGTTCTTAGATTTCTATTTGCATTTCCTCTGATTTCTTGCTGATTTTTTTAGAATTTTGTTGATTTTTCTATTGTTTATCCATTCAGTTAGAAAGTGAGTGATTTGTGTCAGTTTCTTGGTTATAAAGCCACTGTAATGTACCATGTAACTTAATCAAGTAATCAATGATTTCTTCTTTTATTCTGCTTTGTTTGCAAGTTTTGTTTTGTTTCTTAGTTCAATTGTGAGTTTAATCCATCTATATGATATCTAAGTGAGAGTTTATTGAGTGTGAGTGTTTGGTGAGTGAAATCAAAACATTCAAAGGGTTCTATAAGTGGTATCAGAGTTTAAGGTTAGAAAATCAATGATTTTTCTACAATCCTAAGAATGACAAATTCAAGTTCAAGTCAGTTTGGGTTAAGAATACCCAAGTATGATGGAGATTATGCATACTAGAGCACTGTCATGGAAATTCTACTTCATGCCAAGGAGTTTTGGAAAGTAGTTGAAGATGTTATTGAAGCTCAGACTGAGGCAACTTATAAACAAGGAAGACTTGTTGATATGAAGGCAAAGGGTTTCCTGTTTCAAACAATTTACAGAGCAACACCCTCAACAATACTCAACAATGATACATCAAATGATATTTGACTATCAATGAAGAAGAAGAGAACTAGGTCCGAGAGAGTTCAAAAGGCCCAGCTGCAAGCACTCAGAAGGGAGTTTGAGGTCCTACAAATGAAGGAAGGAGAAAACTGCATGTGACTCATGGAGATTTGCAACAATATGAGATTCATTGACAGATAAGTTCATAGTTGAGAAAATCTTGAGGTCTCTAACACATAAATGGGACAACGTGGTAATCTCAATTACATAAGCTAAATACCTAGAGTCTCTTACACTAGATGAGTTACAAAGCTTACTAATTTTTCATGAGCAGGTGCTGAATAGAAATTCAGACAATGAAGAACATGCTTTGATAGCATGTGAAATGAATTAATCCAATAAAAAAAGATAATCTTTTTAAGAAGAGGTGGCTCATTCAGATTGCAGCAACCACGTGACAGGTAATATATGAACATTGACACTTTAATCGACCTCATACACTCTAATGTAATATATTTACCATTTAACTTATCATACTGAACAATTTAATATACTCATATCAATGTATTAGAAGTAAAATTCATCATTAATATAACGAAATGTGAGGTACTCCTTTTTTATTTATTTATTCGAATGCTATAAATATAATATGCTATAATATGGTCTTTTACAGAGTGGAATAGTAAACTCACATGGTGTATTGCCAAAAGATCTGCACCACTCGGACATTGTCTGCCAAGATTTGGACCTGCAAAATGATATTCGTGTTTTAAACATTGTTATTATATTATATATAGTTATCGGTACCAACACTTTCAACGTGCACTTTCCAAACTAAGCATGCCTTTTATTTGCATTTCTTCTATGTCAGCTTTGCTGGCCCATGCCAATTACAAACGAGACTATATATATATATATATATAATAATAATAATAATATATAGAAACAAATAAACGATATTACGATAATTGTCGTTATGTCAAATCGGTGCTTCCCAGTAGGATCGAGGATAGCTACTACAATAGCTTACCCAAAAATTTTATATGTAGCAATTTTTTAATTTTAAAAATTTCAGTAAAAGCAGAAAACAATTCAAAACTGAATAAAAATATTTAAAAATCAATTAGAGTACTTTAGAAAACTAAATTTCTATTTAAAAGAATAAGAGACTTGTTTATTGTGAAATAACTTTAGGAAGCAATGTATATCATGTCAATTTTCCATCTACTTACAATTATATGCATGGAAAAACTCTTACGTCAATAAAGTTAGTACTATCATTAAATAAAAAACTAAAATAACAAATCAAAATAAAATAAATACAAAAATATTGCAGAAAAAAACTTTATACAAAAAATAATATGCTACGGAGAACATACCTGCGTGGGTGATGACATGTCCTGCCTAGTTGGGCTAGGTTGGGCCCACCTGCCTATCAAGAAATTATTTTCTAGGGTGGTGTCAACAGGTGTCCTCCACCTATTTGCTCTCCACCAATGAGAATATGACAAATGTAAATGAAGAAAAAAGCCAGCAGTATATAATGACACTTGTCATGTTGTAATTGGTGAAAAGGCCACCAGATGGAAGACATCTATTGACACCGGCCAATACTATAATTTCTCGTATCAAGCTGCTCATGGCTTGATAAAAAAAACTGATCATGGTCATGGCTCCCACAAGGAAGTGGATCCTTAAATTTTTAATAACAGAATTTGAAAAAAAAAATTAAATTGAAAAATATCTTTTAAAATATGTAAAATTAATAATTAAAAACGTTTACTAATATTTTAGAAAAATTATATTTTTGATAATATATCAAATACATTAATTATTTATTCGTCAGTTGATCGGAGCCGCTTAACCCTAAATCGTCTGGAACAAGTTGGGAATCGGCCGTAATCAGCCGGGAATCGGCCGTAATCAGTCGGAATCAGGATGAGTTTGGCCGTAATCGGCAGTAATAGGGGTGGGTTTGGCCGGAATCGGGGTGGGTTTGGCCGGAATCTGCCGAAACCCTAATTCTGGTCAAGGGTTATTTTTGGAATTTTAAAAATTGTTCACCCGCATGATCATCACACGACCGGATTCTGTTCAACTTAACCCCAAAATTTAACGGAGATACCAAATAGCAACACATGAAAACTTGGACATTAAATTTCAATCTCGAACACCAAACTAACACATGAGTCAAAATTGGGAAATTTGTTAAGTTTTATTCCCTATTCGTTCTAACCCTACTTGTTACACTGGAATATATGAGAATTAGGTTTCAGGAAGAAAAATAAAATCATTCTGAAATGATTCTATATTCTTATCAGGGACAAAGTAGAATCACAACCTTCATTGATGTCAATTTGGTGCATTGTCCTACTAACCGAAGATCCACTACTATGTATTGTGCCTTCTTCGGTAGTAATTTTATATCATGGAATAGTAAGAAGCAAACAATTGTGTCTCGATCCAGTGTAGATTTAGAATACCGTACAATGACAAACACATCTTAAGAGCTAGTTTGAATGAAGCGTTTAATAAGTGAGTTGGTATTTATGTGATGATCTGATGAGGCTACATTGTGACAACCAATCCGCCATGCATATTGCTAAAAATTAAATTTTTCACGAGAGGATCAAGCACATTGAGATGGATTATCACCTAATCAAGACTTTATCATGGAACATCATGCTAATGAAATTGTTGCAAAAGATAGCGGAGTGGTTACAGTAAATAGAACATGCAAATCTGATATTAATAAATAGAGATGAAGAAGATGGATGAGGAATCAATGAACGAGTCGAGAACAGTCCTAGCCCGGTTCCAAATCACAGCTACGACTAAGAAAATTAAAGCTTGTGAAGTTGCAAGATAGCTAGCTAGCTTTTGGATCAACCGATACCATCATGGTGGTTCCAGCGTTGGAGGCTAATAATTATCAATCTTCATCACTGTAATCTTCTATCATTAATTATTTGGAAAAAAACATACTTAGTGTCTTAAGTTTACCTCATGTTTCAGTTTGGTGTCTGACGCGTACTTACACTGTACCAAGTTTGAATAGTGCTGCTATTTGGTCTCTGTCAAATTTTGACGTCAAATTTAACAGAATTTGGTCATGTGATCAGAACATGACCAAATAAAATTGATAATCCCCAATTTACCCCTAAACACTAAATCAGGTCAGCTGCTCCATCGCCATACCTAAATCGGCCAGGACCCTAAATCGGTCAGAACCCTAAGTTGGCCGGAATCATGCCGGAATAGGCCGGAATCGGTCGGTCCTAAACCCTAATTCAGGTTAGCTGCTCCACCGCCGGACATTAAACTCTAAGTCAGGTCAGCTGCTTCACTGCCGGAACCATAAACCGGTCGGAATCGACTGAAATCGGGCCGTAGTCGGCAATAATCGGCTGGAATCAGGCAGGAATCATCTCGTTTGGAGGTGGGTGGGTCGGAATCGGAGGTGGGTGGCCATAATCGGAGGTGGGTGGCCGAAATCGGGTTTAGGGACAGTATGGTCTTTCCATCTAAGTCTGTTAAACTTAACACCTAAATTTAACAGAAAACCAAATTGCAACATTATTCAAACTTGGCAACAGTATTCAAGTTTGGGACAGTCCATATCAACACTTTAATCATGAGACACCAAACTAAAACATTAGGTAAACCTGAGACACTAGATTCTTTTCCCTTAATTATTTATTATTATTATGTGGCCAACTTTTGCTTTGGCTTCTCATCACTTTACAACATATCATCATGTTACATAAACAGGCGCTATATGCTGATTACTCATATCATTATCAATCAAACAAACAAATACTGGATACCAATAATCATTATAGCATCGAACCTAAATTCTAGGCAACCCTTGGATAGACTTGACTACACTAGTATTTCTTTCCTAGCAAATTCCCTCAATCAATAAATAACAGTTTTGCATGCCCTTAACTCCCTAACTATCAATCTATAATAACTAGACCTGCCATCATATTACACCACGTACCTTCTGTTTTCTCTTTTCCTCTCGGAGCATAGAATATCAATGTTTCCGAAAAATCTTATTTTGCAGCTGATTCTTCTAAACCCGGTGATGATAAGATGGCATCCATTTCCTCAAAGTATGGCCAGCTTTTCTTGTCCTCGGTTTTTTGTTCCTGTTTAAATAAGTCAGAATACAAGGGACACTCATAAAGAGAAATGGAAATTAATTCAGTAAGCATGCATACCCTACTAGTTTTGTATGTCACCCACAAAATTTGAATTTGGGGTTAAGAACCTATAAACTGTCTGAAGTTTGCCCTATGTGAGTTTTTGGTGTCTCAAGTCTAAATTGTTGATATTGACTGTTTAAAGTTTCAACTTTGTTGAAATTTGCTGTTTCCGTCCAAATTTGCTGTTAAAATTGACAGAACAGATGAACTAATAAAAAAATAAATCTCAAATTGCCCATAGAGTGGTGGCCGGAGTAGGGTGGTTGCCGGCCGAAATAGGGTGGTGGCCGACCCGAGTTGAATGGTGGCCAGAGTAAATATAAAGGTATCAGGGGCAATTTTGACTTTTCACAAAATTCTGTGAAATTTGATAGCAAAAATGGACAAAAACCTAAATTTCAACAAAGTTGAAACTTCAGATAGCCAATATCAACAATTTAAATTTCAGACACCAAAATCTCACATAGGGCAAACTTCAGACAGTCTATAGGTTCTTAACACTTGAATTTGAGACCGTCACAAAGGATGTATCTATTTACCTCATATTTCTGAACCAGAGAAGCCCACAATGATTTACACTGTCCTGAACTCCTTGAATATCCATCTGCAGATAAGTTATTGGAGATCTCCTCCCACAGCGCCATTCTCCCCTTCACAACCTGAAACTGGCTATGCAGTTCACCCCTCAACTTAATTAGCTTCTTTACCTCTTCTGCCTTCCATTTGTTTTTTCTCACTGGCTTCGGGGAAGACGACTTCTCTTTCGATTCCCAGGTATCCCCACCACTAATCTCACTGCTATTGCTTGTCACCTCAACACCAGGTGATTCTACACTGAATGATTTCCAAAACCTATCTCCCTCATTCGAAAAAGGTGATGATGTGCTTCCCAAAAAATCTGAGCTTGCACTAAGAGGAGTATTGTCTTCCTTGGAAACCAACCTTTCAGGTTCAAGATTATCACCTGCTGGGCAGTTGAAGACAAAACCAAGCTCATAAGAACCAATTGATGGGTATGAAAAAGTTGATAAACCATTTAGCAGACAAAAGCAGATATATGGCTATAAATAAAAGGGTTAATAACCTATGAAATGTCTGAATTTTGACCCATGTTAACCGGAGAGGTCTGAATTTACAAAAGTTAATTTGGAAGGTCTGAATTTTTAACTTTGTTGAACTTTGGTTTTCCGTCCATTTTTAGGGTTAAATTTAACAGAATTGTGTGAAATGACACTTTTACCCTTTTTTCCGGAGCTTTGGGCAGCCTTGGCAGTCACCGGCGGTGTTTTCCGGCAAATAAGAATTATTTTTTTTGCTTTAAGGGGCATTTTCGTCTTTTCAGGTCAATCATGTGAGGGGCACATTTTGGTCGGAGGGCATTTTCGGGATTTAAGTTTATTTCCAAGCATGTGACCAAATTCCGTCAGTTTTAACGGCAAAAATTGACGGAGATCTCTTATATCAACAAAGTTGAAAATTTAGATCTTCCAAATTAATTTTTGAAAATTCAGACCATTCATAGATTATTACCTTCATCGGAATCATAATTTGATTTACGCCTTTTTCGATCTTCTAATGCCCCATTGCTCGACTTAGTTTTCTTATTAGGACTACTAGTACTACCTCCTCCAACCACCACATTCTTCGGCGTTGAAGAGCCAAAAGTGAGATGCGACTTCCCAGATAATCTCTGGTTGATCTCATCGGAAATAACTGCAGATGGGTTTTCCGTAGCGACTGCAATGACTTCAGGCCTCTTGCCACTGTATTTCCGCACCATTTTCCTTAGAACTTCAGATACAGTTCTTTCCATGTGGTTAAGGGGGCAGCCTACAGGGCAGCTTGAGAGTGTTGTATGGGCAGCTTTATAAAGTGCATCCAAGAGCTTCCCCTTGTCCAGCCACAAACAACGTGTAGTGATTCGTATTTTTCCTTTTATGACACTTCCTGTATAGCCATCTGTACTCTCAGGCCGCATAATTTCCATGCTGTAAAAGAAGGAAGATAATCAAGCTAGTTGACAAAACAGAAAAGCAACGTTGTGACTTAACTGAGGGTTAGAGTTGTGGTATAGCACCAAGTTTAGAGCGCAAAATTAAGGGTTAAGCACCTATAAACTGTCTGAAGTTTGCATATGTGAGATTTTGGTGTCTGGAGTTTAAAATGTTGATATTGAATGTCTGAAGTTTCACTTTTGTTGAAATTTGATGTCTCCGTCTATATTTGCAGTTAAAATTGACAGAATTTGGTTATGTGACAAGCACATGACCTAATAAAAAAATAAATTCCAGAACTGCCCCTAGTTGGTGGTAGCCGGCCGGAGTAGGGTGGTGGTGGCCGGCCGGAGTTGGGTGGTGGCCGGCCGCACATAATAGTATAAGGGGCAATTTCGACATTCCATCATTCCGTTAAATTTAACAGCAAATTTGGATGGAAAACCAAATTTCAACAAAAGTGAAGCTTCAGACATTCAATATCAACATTTTAAACTCCAGACACCAAAATCTCACATGGTACAAACTTCAGACAGTTTATAGGTTTTTAACCACAAAATTAATTAGGAAGAGGAAATCTGCATACCTGACTACTATTATGCCATCTGATGCAATTCTTAGTCTTTCATCAACACATAGCTCAGCTGATGTGCCAAATGCTTTATCACCATCACTATACATCAACTAGAATACAGACATCATCTCGGTGAGAACAAGCTCACCCAATTCATTTATAAGTGATAAAAATCTTTTGAGGTGATGACCAACCTGGAAATTTTCCTTCCCAAGGGGAGTGAATCCGTTTGAAAGAACTCTTCTGTTCCTCAAATGAGAGACCCCAAGCATCTCCCCGTTTTTTATGACCTGATAACAGTACTGGCAATCATCAGCTTCGTCACTACAGGTACCAAGAAATATTAAAAAGGAATTTCTCCGTATGTGAAGTCGGCAGATTTTCAAAAGAGGCCGTGCAAAGTGGCGAACTATTATTGGAAAAAGGGATAAATTTGCATGATTAGCTTCAATTTCAAAGTAAGCTCATCCTCAACATTCATTTCAAGCACAGCATATAAGCCTGTTACCATTAAATGAAGCTATGAACAATTATGTTTGACTATGAACAAGAAAACTTGAAAGTCGGAAAATTTTGCAATGGACACTGTCATGATTCATGTGTGGTTACACAGAAACAATAATATTAAATCTACTAGTGAACATCAAATGTTTTAGATGATACCAGTAATTTAGTTAATACTTTTGAGGACTTTAAAAGGGAGTATTCATGAAATGGATTTTTCGTAGAGAATTCTATGTGAAGACCACCTAATACTTTCTAAATACCACAATTTAGGACAATTCTGACTTTACCTTAAGTCATATTGTTTTGTTTTGTTCTAAAAACTAACAAAAAAATGGCATATTATTAAAATATCAGAAAGAAATATTTAAATAAAATTTTAAAAAAAATGAAAATATGTATATTTTTTTATAAGGAAAACCTAACCCCTTTGGGTTTTTTCTTATTAAAAGAAAACGTTTAAAAATACATATTATAATTGTTTGTACAAAATTTATTTCAGATTTCTTTTCAAATTTTTTTATAAAAAAAATTATCTATTCTTTAGAACAAGAAAACTAAAATGCCTTAAAGGGTAAATTGGTGGAAAAAAATAAGTTGTGATCTTTAGAAAATATTGGATAGTTTCCATATCATACACTATCTTTGTTTTCCTATTCTTTCATCCTCTTCTTCTACCTCTATAAAATATCTCCTCTTTCCAACTTCTTCCTCTGCTTATATATATATTTGTTAAATTCTTAAACACCAGAATTCTTATCAATTAAACACATACATCTTCTACCACCACAAGAAACAAAAAAATGAAACACTAACTTACAGTGGTGTGGTGAATACCAGTTGATCTTCCAAGCAGCTCATGCTCTTTTAAGAACAAAAGTTCTCCATGCACAGGAACAAAATGTTGTGGCTTGACAAGTTTGAGCACTTCTTCCTTCAAATAGAACATTAGGCATATAATAACCTAGATAAAAGTTTCACAATTTCCTGCTATAATACGCAAAATCTTCAAAAGTATGTGATCTCATTGTTGAGAGGTGAAAGAAGAAGATCAAATCGTTAAAATAGTTCAAAATGGCATCTACAAGAAGAGGCATTCGCTATTCCTGTATGCTCGGAGAAGTGTTGATGAACCAACATGCATAAAGCATGTCTTCTATCTTGTTGTGAAAGAAGCATAAGTGTAATTCAATAAGTTCCTTACCAGCTCTTCCCGATATCCATGGCCAGAGGTGTGGAGATTTGCATTCTTTCCCATCACTATGTTTGATCCAATGTCAGAGATGCGGTTCATCATTTTCATTACACGAGATTCATTACCAGGTATTACCTGAAAATGACCCACCAGTTCACTCTCACAAAATTTAAAATTTTAGAAGAAACAGGAATGACTTGAGCTCTGGTCTATGAATTTTGCACTGGCATCTAGTCAACCTATATTTTGAAACACATATATAATCTAACACCTTTCTGCAAGTAGAACAGATTACCTTAGCAGAGTACAATATTATATCTTCCTTCTTCAATTTAAGGGAATGGCTTCCACCAAAAGAAGCAAGGTTCAACGCAGCCCGTGGCTCTGCCTGACACAATCAAAGCAAAAGTTACATAACATATCCGTAAATAAAAGTTTCTTCTGTAAAACTAAAAAGCTTAAGAACACCAAGCTGAAGACAAATTGAACTTCCTTACTTGAGAACCAGTTGTAACAATTAGTAAATCTTTTGGTGCATATGCTTCAATGTCTTCTGCTTTCACCTATATTTATCAAAAATCAGCATAAATTTTAATCAAAATTGAGAAGTTTTCACCAAGGGGATAAACAGGAAATCAGTCAGGATGACAAAAATGGACAATATGAATGGTAAGTCAGTAAATGTCAGCTAGGCACTTTGTGTGTTCCATATGTCGAATGTAAATATAAACTTGAAAAGTCCAGGTTAAAGGCAACAACATCAGGGAGCATGAACAGCAACTTAAAAATATCATCTCAAGACTCAAATTTGGTAACTTTGGTTTTGGCTCGCATAAGTTCTAATAAATTTCAAAAGCACCAATTTATATAAGTTGGAAAATGCTGGGTCAGTGTGTAAGATAGACCTAACTCCAGCCTAAAATCTTCAACAGATATAGTGGACAATAAATTACACTGAACATAGTGTAAGAGGTGGACAAACCTCTCAGCTTTTACGCCGAACATAGTGGACAATAAATTAATAAGACTGGTGAGACATACAAACTAACAGTTTCAAATAGTGAAACTCCTCCATTTATATGGCACTTTGAGCTTAACCAAAGCATAACTGACACTGATGTACTCTCTCGATTATATACTGAACAGTACATCCAAATTTTCACCAGGTAGCTGTTGAAAGTGGACATGCAGACTTTAATTTTGACATGCTCCAAGAAGCTGACAAGAACTATAATGGAGGAAATATGACAACACTGAAATATCAAACTTTAAGTTGAGTTTAGCTCAAAAAAGTGAGTAAATAAAAAGAATCGGTCGCTTATCCAAGATTAAAAAATTAAAATTCTATATAAGCTCTAAATATCATGCACGTACAGGCAACTCTTATTCAGTTTCAATTTAACCAATAAAGTGTTGCAAGCCAATTTTTTTAACAGCAGTACAAATAACTGATTCTAAGAATTTAAACAGCCTATACCAATGTTGATGGATCAATTGTTCCCTTCCCATCCTTCCAAGCTGCTTCCAAGTAAGTCCTTAAAGACATCCCAACTAGAACCTAAAACAAATTCACAAGAACTTCAGAGAAAACTTGAGGTGCATGCTTTAATAACTGAAGTCCTATTTTTCCATTGATCTTAGAACAGTTTTTTCCGTTGAACTTTGAGTAAGCTAATAATTTGATTCAATCTTAATAAACCCATCAAAATTCCTGTCAAATGACTAAACCAAGCAGAAACCTAAAATTCCAAGACTAGTCATACCGCTGATTCAGTGTGGAGTTGTACATGGAATACAAACATTTAAAACAAGCATGAAAAACACAATAATCTTGATAACTAAATAGAAAGTCTCTCTTTAGACTATTAAAGCACAAATGCACAGTAGACAATTTTTTTTAGTTACCATCTTTCTGCCTGTTAGATCTGCAGCAGTTTTTATGCTTCCAAGTCTGTGTATATTTGAAGCAAACTGAGTAGTAATAATTCTTCCTTTAGCCTCCGAAATATGTCTTATCAACGACTCTGCCACAACTGATTCACTGGTTGTGCGCCCAGGAGAGAGTACATTTGTTGAGTCACTCAACATCTGAAAGAATATCAAGATCAATCATCAGCTTGATTGCTTTCAGTCGTGCTAAGCAAGTCGGTAACAAGAAAGATGGGCGAATTAAGAATTGCTTTTTTTAATATAAATGGAAAATGGAACAAAAGGTATTTTACATGATTGAAATATCCACAGCTTATTTCAGTAGCTTATGAAAAGCCATTTTAACAACCACGCGCCATAATTTCCTTGCTTAGGTCATCTTAACATCTAAAAGCAGCCACAATTGTGTAGAAGAGCTCCTTTTCTACAGCAGCTAACAAATAACACACCAAACAACTCTGAAACATATGAGAAACAACAAATAATTTTCAGTGTTTCAACTTCATCATTTAACTTCTCAGCATTAACCCTCTCCAACCAAGCCTTGGTAATTTATCTATCAGCACTGCAACTATAATTTGTTACCAATGGCAAGCAAAACCAGTGGCCAAAAAAAGATGACTAACAATCGGGTAATGTTCAGTAAAATGATGCAATAGGAAGTTAACTCTGGTTTAACCAAACATAGGCAGATAGCCCCAAAAGAAGCAATCGAAGAAATATACATTTGAACTTTTTTATCCAGAAACCAGTAAAATGATTCACGGCACCGTCTAAATAGCTGACCTCTTAACGAGAACTCAAATTACTTCCAGCAAATATGGCTTAGTAAGCAATCATGTTCCCAGATTTGAGTTACTTTTTTCATGTTTTAGTATTCTTCTTCATCAAACCAGAATGGAAACAAAGCAAGGGAGGAAGAATAAAGGCGCATACCAATGTAACCCCTTCTTTAGAGAGCTGCTCTAAAGATTCGCGATCAAAAACTTGCCCATCCACAGGAGATTCATCGATCTGGGATTAGAATTCATAAGCCTAAGAACTGAAGTATAAAAAAGAAGAGGAAATATGAAAACTGCGTACTTTCC
Source organism: Clarkia xantiana subsp. parviflora (assembly GCA_036873135.1). Classification (NCBI taxonomy): domain Eukaryota; kingdom Viridiplantae; phylum Streptophyta; class Magnoliopsida; order Myrtales; family Onagraceae; genus Clarkia; species Clarkia xantiana. Next base: position 1,985,988 of record JAPTYO010000010.1, on the reverse strand, counting down.
AATCACCAGTGTGAAATATTGTCCCATCAGAACAACGAAGAACTAATCCACAACAATCAGGAATAGAATGGGTCACTCTGATAGGCTCTACTTCAAAAGGACCTGCCGTGAATTTCGTCTTTGGTTTGTAGACCTTCAGTCTAGATGATAGAAAAATTCCAAACTCCTTCAGTTTCTTCTTAATAAGCTGAAAAACGTGAAATGCCACAACAATCCAATTAGTTTAAAAACACTACTAATCTCCTAAAGTAAAGAAAGACTGATGCTTGTAAGAATACATGCATATATATACAACTCTGATGTTTTGTTGATTAAATGCAATGAATTGCACCGTAGTTTAAAGGCTAGAAAGGGTGAGTGAAACATTCTATCTTTGCACTTCCTGAATCTTTTATGTCATTGTTCCTAAGATATTTTCCATACACAAGGTACTCTAAACAAATGAAAACATGAAATCAGCTACAATATGAGAACCTTGCTAGAGTACAAGTGCTCAAAAAAGGATTAGGCAATTCACTACACATACCTCCATTGTAAACGATGAAGCAAATATTGGTGTATTAGAATCCAAAGCAGGGATTACCTGCACAGACAAAATACACCAGTTAGGACACCTTTTATCCTAACCAAGCCAAAGTTGTTCCGATGAAACAAGTACTTGACAGAAATGAAAAAGAACTATGCCGAATCTAGCTAGAACGGCATCTTATAGTAGATAGAAATTTTACCCAAGGCAACGCACCAATGTGATCTTCATGGCCATGGGTAATAATAACAGCTTCGATTTTATGGCTCCACTTTCTGATAAATGCTGTGTCGGGAATGATTTTCTGTACTCCAAGCTCATCATAGCTGAAATCAGACAACTCATCAGTACAACAGGCAATAAGTATGGTTTAAGTGATAAGCAGTTTGTATTTTTAATTTAACTATGCACCATTTTTTTATAGCAAAAGTCTTAAGGTGGTCACCGACTCAGGACGACTTTCTTTCAAGAACAAGTGCTGCAATACCCAAATTTCTTTATAAGCTCAAGAGATCCTACAATTTACAAATCTAAACTATGACAAAACTAGACCAGAACGACCAATTGCACGTATAAAAAAAAACAATCAGTTAGCTTACTCAGGAAACATGACGCCAGCATCTATAAGGATATAACGATCGTGATTGCCAACAAGCATGCAGTTCATGCCAATTTCACCCAGCCCACCAATTGGAAGAATACGAAGGGGTGGGCCATCAGTTCCTTCATAGAATTGTTCCATTTTCCTTTTAACAGAATCTTCCATACTTTTTCCAGGTCCATCCATTCTTCCAACTTTCCTCCTTGGTCCTTTAGATCCTTGCGTACCTGGAAGGGGGTTGTCACTTTTCAACAATGAAACGTCTTTCTAACTGTGATAAAATTAGCTGAACTTGACCAAACCCGACAAGGCAATATAAAATGTGATAACTTAAGATTTTCAATCAAAGGGCAAGTGGTCAAATGTTCGAATTTGATCTGGCATCTTGTGCTCAGTTCTCCACCTGTTGAATCTCATATCCTTTTTAAAATAATCTCACTTTTATAAATCATTAAAAACTTCAGCTTATCTTGATTCTACACCTTAAGTCATTGAACGAGACTATCCGAAAACGAAAATAGTGATTACCAACAACAGCCGGAGACCCAACGGAGCAAGAAATGACGCGCTTGCCAAAGCGAGTGGGGATGTACGGAAAGGAGGAGATAGCACTGAAAGCGGCCATTCTCGGGTGGCAGCTATGATGAACGAAGATCTCCGGTGTCATCAACGCAGAAGACAAGACGCCAAGCTTCATCAGTGGGCAAGTCTCATCTGCTGATATAGTGGGAACGAATCAAGATAAACCCTAGACGAGAAGAGGGTTTAAGCGAAGGAGCTTAAGAGTGGAGTGTTGTTGTGTTGTAGCGGGAAACAGGGTGATCTCTCTGTCTCTCCCCTTATCATTTCTCTTGGAGCCAGATTCCTCAGAGAGGATAATTGCATAACCTCCCCTGAAGTTTACCATTGTTTGCAAAGTTGCCTAAAACACTGTTTTCGTCGTATAATAAATAATGAATTTTTCTACTGTACTTCAAAAGCACTATGTCTTTTGTTTTTTTATTATTAAGATAGACTTAATTGTAACATATGTAAAACTTTAAAAGTACGAAGAGTATGAAATTTTTTTAACCACACCTAATATTTGAGAGTCAAATAACGAACACACAAAAGAATTACAAAGTACAAACGTATGACACTAAAATTCTAAAAAAAAATATATAATTTAAAAGTCAACCTTGGTCAAATATTTAACATAAAAAAATATTGAAAGCATTAATTCAGGGGTCTAAACTCCAGGTGCATACACCTATCATGGGGTGCTTGAGATTAAAGCATTGGAAGGTCCGAATCTGAACACCACCACTCTTTTGATTTTCAATTCAACAAGGAAGGCAACGGACCTTACCAACTAAGTCCCTTCCTTACACATTCATTCTAAAATCTCCTCGCTTTTGGTTCACTGAGCGGAGAAGACAATGGCGACCAGCAGCGTCAACTTAGAAGACGTGCACGCGGTAGATCTCATGTCGGAGCTCCTCCGCCGCATGAAGTGTGCATCCAAGCCAGACAAGCACCTTATCCTCATCGGTATGATCTTTGCTTTAATTCCATTTTCCGGAGAATTCTTCATTTTTCGCTCGATTGAAACTGCTTTTATGCTTCTTCTGTTGGTTTGACTGCCCTTTGGGTTCGTTTAGATGGAGTTCCAGCTTATTCTGCCATTTTCTAAGGCATTATTATGCGAATTCGCAGTTTCATCCGGATTAGCAGTTGTGTCATGATTATTTGCTGAACTGAGAAATTTAAATACCGCATATGATTAGATTTTGATATTACAGTTCATGATCTGGATGATACTGTTAGTTTTAACATCTGGAAGAGATTACTGCTTATTTTTCTAGTCTAGTCTGTCGAATTGGCTAGATACTTTTTATTTTACAATTTGTTGCTTGGAGAGGATTGTGAGGTATTGATCTTTAGTAATCATGCTGCCAATGCAGGTCCACCTGGATCAGGAAAGGGTACTCAGTCACCCTTGATTAAGGATGAATATTGCTTATGCCATTTGGCTACAGGTGATATGCTGAGAGCTGCAGTTGCTGCTAAGACACCACTCGGAGTCAAAGCTAAAGAAGCTATGGATAAGGTAAAACTTGTTTTTCTCTCTTCTCATTTTCTTATACAAAAGATTGTTCGAATAACTTATACCTTACCATTTCTGGATTTTTTTTATGTTGTCAACTGGTTTCCAGGGAGAACTGGTCTCCGATGACTTGGTCGTTGGCATCATTGATGAAGCAATCAAGAAACCATCATGTCAAAAGGGTTTTATTCTTGATGGATTCCCAAGAACTGAGTCCCAAGCTCAGAAGGTATTCTGCTAAAATCTTATTCTTTTTTGGGCGTGTCTTTGGTTTCACCGGTGTATTATTGATGTATTTTCTAGATGGTTTTCTCATTCAATAAAGTAGAGCTTAATTCTATTGAAATTTATACGACTTTTTGTCGTCTCTGTATGTAGCTTGATGAAATGCTTGAGAACAAAGGGGTTAAAGTTGACAAAGTGCTAAATTTTGCTATTGATGATGCCATATTGGAGGAGAGGATTACTGGTCGCTGGATACACTCATCTAGTGGGCGGACCTACCACACAAAGTTTGCACCTCCAAAGGTTCCTGGGGTTGATGATGTAAGTTCATGTATCTTTGATCTTGTTTTAAGCATTTTACCTAATATAATTTCTACAATGCTCTTTGAGTTGATCAGAAAGTTATTGCTAATTTAGGTTCGGAAAGTAAACTAGTTTATGCATTTGATAATGCACTATAATAAAGGTTGACAACCTCCAAAGGTCCTCTAGTTGATTAATGATGATTTAACCTGTTGTCCTAGAGATCATCTTCTTCTTCAGTGTTTTTATTATAAATTCAGAGTTATTAACAAAAAAAAATTGTGTATGGATTTTCTAGTTCAACATGTTATTTTATTTTGTTGAAAGCAAAGATTATATTTGTTTATATCTAGGATTAAGAACCTATGAAATGTCTGAACTATGACTCATATTAACTTGAGAGATCTGAAATTTGAAATGTTGATTTGAAAGGTCTGAAATTTCAATTGTAATAGTATGTCTCAACATAATTTCTTTGTCTTTCTATGGAAGGTGACTGGAGAACCCCTAATTCAACGTAAGGATGACACAGCAGCTGTTCTAAAGTCAAGATTGGATGCCTTCCATAGGCAAACCGAGCCGGTACATTTGTTTATATATATATATATATATATATATATATTTGTTGGCTAGTTGTATTAAAAAGAATATTATGGCTGCTTGATTAGTGTCTCATGTTGAATTGCTGCATAGTGATACGGCCTAATACTAGTTGTATACTCTTTTTACTAAAATAAATTGTTTGTTCTGTACTGAAAATGATACAGGTGATAGACTACTATACGAAGAAGGGGTTGGTGACAAATCTTCATGCCGAGAAACCCCCAAGGGAGGTTACAGCTGAGGTTCAGAAGGCGCTCTCTTTGTGAGAATTGTTCCTTCATTTACTGTGATGGTAGGAGTTTTTATTTTATTTTCATCAATTTGGTGGTGATTAAAGTGGCGTTAGATGTTTTGGAACTTGTTAGTAATATGTTTCCAACAGCGGCTTTTATGAAACTTTTTGAAGTGGTTTTTGACTAATACATGCCTATATGAACAACCAAATACAAATATAGACTATGTGAACAATTAATTACAAAAATAGGTCAAACCGAGATGTGACATCTCGATTAGGGTTTGTCACATCACGGTTTCAAAAAAAAAAAAAAATCTTTTCCTAGACCGGGTTTTGTACAAAAAAGTAATTTTTTTTTTCCGAAACCGAGATGTCACATCTCGGTTTGGATTTAAAAACCCTAACCAAGATGTCACATCTCGGTATGACCTATTTTTGTAATTAATTGTTCAAATAGTCTATATTTGTATTTGGTTGTTCATATAGCCATATATTAGTTAAAAACTCGTTACTTTGGGACGCGAGTGAAGTTAGTGTAGTCGGTCGATGTAGTAGAGTCCGGATCCGGATCTTAGTCTGTGACCTTGTCCAACCTCAATACTATCCGACGGTAGCAGCAAAGCAACCACGATAAATAATTTCTACATAAATAATTTAAGTGATGTAGTATTTCTTCATCTTGTAGATGTTATTAGTGTAAAATAGAAATTCCTTGAGCCCAACTGGATACACATACAAGTAAAAGATGGTGTGATGGTGTAGTCAATTAGACTGAGTAGTATTTGACAAACTCGATTCATTTTACTCAAATTTAAACTAAATTTAAATTTTTCAAGCTTGAGCTCGACTCGGTGTCATCAACAGTGGTGCACATTAGGTCGAACTCGACTCGATTAGATTTTTGACTTGACCTCGAGCTCGAACTTAAACTCGACTCGATTAGACTTTTGGCTTGAACTCGAGCTCGAACTCGACTTGAATTTTATATATATATATATACACATATATAGTAAAATATTATGTAAAGCTCGAGAAAAAAAAAAAAATTGAGCTCGAACTCGACTCGAAGAGCCTTGCGAGCCTTGAGTCGAGTACTATTGCATTAGTAGTTGACTCGGTATATAAAAAAAACTTGACTCAAAATTTAGTGAATTAAATTCGAATATTTACCGAGTCGATCTCAATTAATTTATAAGTAGTTTGTATCGGCTAACACCCGTACTAGAATGAGATATCTAATTCTATAACTTAGTAGTGGGCATAAAAACCCGGGAAGCCGAAATCCGAGGAAAATCGTCCCGATCCGTCCCGAGTTAAAACGGTAAAACCCGAGCTCATTTCGGGAAATCTGAAAAAAAAAAAAAAAACAAACAAACAAACCCGTCCGCCTATAAATAAAAATAATCATTAAAAAAACATAACATTTGAGACTAATAGTATAATTAATAATGTGAACATCTTGTACTATAATTTTTTGGGTATAATCAACATAAAATTATAATATAAATCATTTCATGTATACTTTTTCTCAATTTTGTGAAGTTTTTGACCAATTTAATAAAAAATAACATAAGTGTGTTAATTGTTTAAAAACCGAAAATAAATTTCATAGTAGTTTTGGATATAATATAGATTTATTAATAATATACATTTCCATATATGGTTATTGGTCTAACTAGGGGTGAGCTCGGGCCGGGACGGGCGGGCTTTTACCTGAGCCCGAGCCCGAAATTTTCGGGACTCTAATTTTTAGCCCGAGCCCGAGCCCGAGCCCGAAAATAAGGAAAATGGCCCGCCCGAGCCGGGACTTCGGGACTCGGGCTCGGGCTCGGGCTAGCCCGAATTTTAACAAAAAATCTGAAAAAAATAAAAAAAATAAAAAAAAATTCAAACATGGAGGAAGATGGTTAGATACTAACTATAGTTAGTGGGGAATATATATAATTATATATATTTATATAGTATTAAAAAAAATTCGGGACGGGCTCGGGCTTTTCGGGATTTTGGCACAAAAGCCCGAGCCCGAGCCCGAATTGAAAATAAAAGTCCCGCCCGCTCGGGCTCGGGTCTATTCGGGACCGGGTTTTTCGGGACGGGCTCGGGACGGGTTTTTCGGGCTTTCGGGTTTTCCTGCTCAGCCCTAGGTCTAACTAGGGGTGGCAACTGCTGACACGACACGACGACACGATCTGACACGGACCTGCTTTTTTTTCGTGTCCTGATCTACACGAAAATCTGACCGTGTCTGATAGATCTGTGACACGACTAGACACGTTTTTAGGCAAGTCCGTGTAGATCTGATCTGTAGGTCCAACGATAGACACGCATCGACACGACTTATTTGAAACTTAATATTTATTTAAAGACCAATAATTTTGCCAAAAAATATATATAATTATCAATAATAATTTTAAAAATATTGCAACTATTCAATACATTAAATTATTTAAAAAAACTTATAATATAATTGTTTGTAATAATAAAAACTTATATAGACAAATAAAAAAAACTTATAATAAGATTTCATGTGCTAGTTTCAAGATATTGAAATTTAGATATCTACTTATTTTGTTTGTAATGTTCGATTTTTATATTTAAGTAATTTTTCTTTATGAACTTATTATTTGTATAATGAGAAGATCCAATTATTTGTCAAAATATGATGGTGCTTGATTTAGGATGATTTTGTAACATTTGTAAAAATTTTGGGCTAAAAAGTGTAATATTTTTTTGGTGTAAAAACAAAATTTCGTGTCTCGTGTCTGTGTTCCGTGTGACACGATATCTGCCAACTTCCGGGTGTCACGAGATCTGCCTGTGTCATATTTAAAATGATCTGTTTAGACACGAGAGATCTGTTGACACGTGTGTCACTAGCGACACGACACGAATCGACATGACACGACCTGTTTGCCACCCCTAGGTCTAACCGAACCCGAACCCGTCCCCGAACACGAACACTTAGCCACGTGTTAGCTTTTGACTGCAAGTTGTATCTATATTCGTGTTCCCATATGTAGCTGATTATTTTCTCTGATAGCGACAGGGCTTAGGACGCCTTCTCTTGTATTTGTCACCAAAAGCAGCAGCTTCATCTTAGACTTCTCTCCAGTTCGGATTCTCTCCAGCTTTTCCGGCGGCGACTCCATAGGTAAGCTTCTAATTCCGGTATAATCTTGGCTTCAACGTCTACAATCTTGAAATGAAAGAAGTATGTTTTGATTGGACTAGGTTACGGGATGCTGTAGATCTTCATTAGCTGATTATTGCGATTATCTTCCGTGGCATAATCGTGTACAACTTGTTTTCAAATTCGATCATGTACTGTGCTTGTTTCGAGTTAGGTTTTGGGAAGAATTAATTCCTCAAACGATAAGAACAACTCTCGTCTCTTTATGAGATCATGATGATGGTGAGATCAGCCTCAGATGGAGTACCATCTAATTCAAATGATCCTTTGATTGAACAGCTGGGTCATTTTTGTTTATTTCTTTGCGAATGTGTATCTAGCTAGCTGTGCTATGTACTTAATCAGGTCGAGCTTCTCCTGATAAACATCAGAATGTTGAAAATTCTTGTTTAATATGATCAGAGCAAACATTGAAGAAAAACAAGATTTTTTCACTTTATGAAATGATTACCTGATCAACTGCCAACAGAGTTTCAACCAATTCAAATGATGTTCTCCATTGAATAGGGGATTAGTTTTTGCTTATTGACTTGTGAAATGCGTCTTTGCAAGCTTTCCTCTTGACATAATTAGATTTTATCGTCTCCTAATACATTTAGAATATGAAAGGGCAATCTGAAATGCTGGTTTTCGTTTGGTCACTAAAATTTGAGAGTTGTGTGATTCCTTGTACCTTAGTTTGACACAAATAAGAGGAACCTTTTGAGAAAATGAAGCTTTAGCCTCATCTTCAATTCAAGACCAACTTCATCTACCATTTTGCATGAGATTGGTGAACATGTGGCAGTGGTACATTTTCTCCAGTTTTACAAGGAGCTGCTACAAATTGACACTTCTGAAAATTGCCATAGTGAAATATCATTTGAAGATGAATTGGCAATACTTTTCCATCTTCATTTTGGCTGATATGTTTGCTCACTTGACAGTGCTAGTCAGCAGCATACATGGCTTCCTTTAGGGCATTCTTGAAAAGCCCCGTTGGACCAAAGACCACTCATTTCTGGGGTCCCGTTGCCAATTGGGGATTCGTTGCAGCTGTAAGGTTCTCTCCCATATTTCAGTGGCTCAAAGATAGTGATATTATCTGAACCCTAGAGCAAGACTATGGCTTTGGTCCTTTTGATTGACATTAGGGTTTACATTTCAGGGACTGGTGGACATGCAGAAACCCCCTGAGATGATATCCGGCAATATGACAGCAGGTTGTTCTTAGTCTTAAATTTTATGAATTTCCTTGAATGATGATCAAATCTGACTTGCTTTTCAAAAATTTGTTTATTTCAGCAATGTGTGTATATTCGGCATTGTTCATGAGGTTCGCATGGATGGTGCAGCCTCGTAATTATTTACTTCTGGCATGCCATGCCTCGAATGAAACCGTTCAGCTCTATCAGTTCTCTCGCTGGGCCAAGAGTCAGGGGTAAGTAACCGTTATCTTAGTTTCTTAGGTTAACAGGTTTTTTGGTCCATGATGTTTAACGACTTTTGGATTTTGATCCATGATGTTTTTATTTTGCTTAGTTTTGATCTCGTATGTTTGCATATTTTTCTAGTTTTGGTCTTTCTGTTACATTTCGTCCATATTTTCTGTTAAGTAACATGTGCAAGTCGCGTGATCCACCCTAAACTTTTAATTTTGTTCAATTTTTAGTCCTCTAATACTTACCTAACTTTTTTTTGTTCAATTTAGTCATAACTCTTTAAAATTGACCTCAAATTGGACAACTAGGTCCAATTGACCTAACCCTGGGCTAGCCCAGGGCTGTGTCCGACCACGGTCGAGGTCGCCTGACCCATGCGACCCCAACTGGGATTGACCCTAGCCCTGAGCTTGCCCAGGACTTCCAATTGGGTGCGAGTTGACACTAAAACTAGAAAAATATGCAAATATATAAGACCAAAACTAGGCAAAAAAAATATCATACACCAAAACTCAAAAGTCGTGAAACATCATGGACCAAAATATCTGTTAATCTTAGTTTCTTTTCACCTACAAGAATGAGTCAAGAAATAGTGTATTTACTGTTTGTTATATCATCGCCGGACAGGTACTTGGAAAAGAAGAAAGATGAAAAAGCCTCAACTCAGTGATGAACATGAACTACGTCCATTTGGTACTGCCAATAACAATCCATTGTTTAAGATTGTCTTTCCTTTGCAACTGGATATTATTATTTGGACAGCTGTTTTGGTATTTGAGATATTGGCTCTTTGATTTGGAATTGGATTGAAGCCAACATCCCATATCCGTAGGCGACTTTAGGCGCATATTGATCGTTACGTAATTTTCGAGCTTTCCTGCTTACGGTATGATTTTTTTTTACTAGACTTAGTGAACAACAAATACCTGCGTTGGTCTTGTCAAAGTATGTTACATACCAATATTATTTTTCTTATTCAATCTTGAGATGAGTTACAATTTTATAGTATGTTACATACCAATATTAACATTAACATCCACTAAAATTTTAAAATAAAATCTACTTATATTTCATTTTTTATAATCTTAATGTTAAAATAATATTTAGATTTAAATATATACTAGCATATATATAAATTAATATTGAATATAAAAAATAATAAAATTTAAATTTATACGTTTGTTTAAAACTTTTTTACTTTTATCACTCTCATTCACTTTTTGTCAAAACTCTCATACTTTCAAATTTTGTTTTATTTACACGTGAGTCACTTTGCTAGAAAGATGCAATTACACACTAATAAATCTTACTAAAAATATAGAAAAAAGAAATAAATAAATAAACACATAAAAATATGTTAAAAATAATAAGATAAAATGCAAATATTAAAAGTTATTATTAAATACCATTTAAACTATTAAAAAAAACTACAATATATATGGCATACCTGATATAACTTTTAGTGAATACAATTAATATATAACTATAAATCAATTAAACACATGGTTTTTTAAAAAAATAATAAGATTGGATATAAGTATTAATAATTCGTATGAAACATCATTTAAAGTATAAATAAATGAATAAGAAAACTACAAACGTATAAGGCGCGGTTTATAAATCTTTTAGTGGATATAATCGATATATAAATATATCCAGTTTCATAAATTTATAAAAATAAAAAATTAAAGCTGAAGAGGATAAAAAAAGTGAACACCTGTATTTTAAATACATAAAATTTAGGTAATGCAATTTTATTTATAAATAAATATAAATATTTAGATATAGTATAATATAATATGTTTACGGAAGGATTGACACATATATTTTTTTGTTGTACTAAGTTGTTAATATAAATTATTTTATTATATTTTCAATATGATAAGTAATTATTATACAGCACTGATTTAGTCAACACGTGAATTTCACTTTATACCTCTTTAAGCCAATTAACATTTAACACGTATTAGAAAATTAGTAACACATGAACATTTTATTAATCGGTTAAACTTAAAAGTTAAAGGTACTATGTGGGAGCCACGTGTAGTTTTTTTTATGCTTGCCACGTGTAGTTCAGTTACCAAATAATTTGTCCAATGTGACGTACCGAAGAAAAGCTACTCGCCACATCCGTCCACGCAAAACTCGTTTCGCCTCTCCTCTCCTCTCCTTTCCTCTTCTCTTTTACGTCGTGGCCTCTCTGTACAATCAGTGCAGCAGCAAGCAGAGGCTCTTCCATGGCGGACAACAACTCCATCAGTCCCCGTAATGGCTTCTGCTCCGCTACAAAGATCTTCCACAGCCTCCGCCCCAACGTGGACCTCCCTCCCTTATCCCAACCCCTCTCCGCTGTACAATACGGTATTTCCCTCATCCCCTCCGATGCCACAGACGTCGATTTCCTCATCTCCGCCGTGTCCGACCGCCGCCTCACGTACCGCGACTGCTTCGTCCAGATCCAGTCCCTCGCCAGATCCCTTAAATCCCGCTTCTCTCTCTCTAAGGGCGATGTAGCCTTCGTCCTTGCCCCACCGTCCCTCCACGTCCCCGTCATCTACTTCTCCCTGATGTCGCTCGGCGTCGTCGTCTCCCCCGCGAATCCTTTGAGCTCCGCCTCCGAGTTGGCTCACCAAGTACGACTCTCTAACCCCGTCATTGCCTTCACAACCGCAGGAGCCGCGTCGAAGCTACCAAATCTCCGCCACGGCGCTATCCTCGTCGAATCACCGGGGTTCATCTCGATGCTAAATCCCGCCCTCGGCGCCTCCGCCACAGATGCCGCAATTCGCATCCATCAATCCGATCCGGCCGCGATCCTGTACTCGTCGGGTACGACGGGTCGGGTCAAGGGAGTGCTGCTGAGCCACCGGAACCTGATTGCACTCCTGGCAGGACTGTACCACAATCGGCTAGTACCCGACCCAAACGAACCGGAGATCCACCCGGTGGCATTCTTCACCCTGCCTCTGTTCCACGTGTTTGGGTTCTTCATGCTGTTGAGAGCTTTCGCGTTCGGCGAGACACTTGTCATGCCGGAGAGGTTTGAGTTTGGGGAGATGCTGAAGGCGGTGGAGAAGTACAGAGTTACGTTCATGCCAGTGTCGCCGCCGCTCGTGGTGGCATTTGTGAAATCGGAGTTGACGCAGAAATACGACCTGAGCTCACTCCGGATGCTTGGCTGTGGCGGTGCACCGCTTGGCAAGGAGGTGTCTGATCGATTCAAGGAGAAATTCCCCAACGTGGATATATTGCAGGTACCTACATTACTATTCGTCAAATTGTTGATACTGTTAGTTAGTTTGTCAGTGATGGGCCCTGGCGAAGGCCGTTAGGCCCCTTAACGATTGGCTAAACGGCGACTAGGCCTAGTGGGCTAAGAGCTGGGCTGCTGGAAGGCTAAGGGCTCCGACGGAAGGAGGCCCCGATATTGAATGGCCACGAGCAAGTATGGCTCCGACAGGGAAGAGCCCCGAAGATATCGGACCTGGACGTAGTCGGTCCCGATATGAGAGTTGACACCACTCCCCGAAACCGAATCCTCAAACGATGTAACTTGGGAGTCTCCGATAACGATCGAGACTCGCCAGTAAGAGCACAATCCCGGAAATCTCGCCACGATTATAGTGGTGGTATAATGGGCGAGATATGCGGGATACGAATAACTGTACGAGATACAGGGCAGAATATATGGCGAGATACGTGGAATAGCGGATCACGATCCAACCACCTAATCAGGTAACTGGGATAGCCTCCCTCTATAAAAGGAGGGAAGTTATTCCAGATTAGGGTTACGTTTTTACATACACTCACATTGCTTGCCTATTCTGTTGATCACCATACTTACGTTAAGCATCGGAGAGGGATTCTGGGCCACTGCCCTCTATCCCCTTCTGCAGGATTACGAGGAGCTGAGGAATCCGTCACCGTAACCGGAGTTCCCGCCGTGATCCAACATTGGCGCCGTCTGTGGGAAACGCAACAAAAAGCCAAAAAGTAAGTTTGCTTTCCTTTGATCCCTTATCATGGCTGGCAACAGACCGCAGCGTTCAGGCAAGCAGGTGCCGGCCGCCAGCAATCCTCCTGAGGATGCTGCCCAGCATCAGGATCTGAGAGATGAGGGCGACAGCACTCGCCGGAACGAAGCACCTTCCCCGAATCCGGAGTTGGCCAGGGTAGTGGCAGAGGCCATGCCCCTATTCATGGAGGCCATGGAGGCCCTCCTAGACCGAAGAGAAGCTGCCAGAAGGCAGGCCGATCTACCACCGCTCCCTCCGCGGCGAGACAATACCAGAAGGCAGGGGGACGACAACTTGCCTCCACCTCCTCCAGTAAGGGAACAGCCTATTCCCCCCAATCCAGCACCGGCGGAGAATTTTGTGGTCGATGGACCGGGGCCAGTGCAGCAAAGGACCATTCCCCTGAATGGTCCCCTCACTGCCGATCAGGTGGTGAGAATTGTGGGCATCTGTATGGGAGACCAGAAGCCCATGATGTCGGAGCTGGGGAGTCAGGAAACCCATCCCTTCGTGCCCAGGCTGATTCATACCCTGGCCCCTCCCGGTTTGGGTATCCCGAAGATAGACGAGTACGATGGGGACGCAGACCCGGTTCGCCACGTACAAAAGCACCTGACAGCATGCATGGGCAGGACCCCGGATGAGGATGTTATCTGCGCTCTGTTCCCAAGCACCCTCGGGGAGAAGGCGATGACGTGGTTCTACAGTCTGCCCACTGGATGTATCACCTGCTGGAAGGATATGCATCAGCGATTCATTGCCCAGTATCAAGGACGCCGACGGCTTCTGAAGAGCGTTCGGACCCTGCATGAGGTGGTCCAAAGGCCCGACGAATCGCTGGCCCAATACTATCAGCGTTACACGGCTGGCATGACTGAGCTGGATGAGGAGATATCGGAGGGCGAGGCCATCCGTACCTTCCTGAAGAACCTTAAACCCCCTTTCGGTTCCGACTTACTGCACAGCATCGCGGCCAAAAATGTCTGGAACATGGAGGCGCTCCAGGCAAGGGTGAAACAGCAAATCGACGTCCAGGAGTCGAAGATTGCCGCCGGAGAACTGGCTCCTCCCAAGGGGCATGAAGGAAAACACTTGTTCAAACCATTAGACAACCGGCACAAGAAGGATAACTCCGAGGGTAGTCGGAGTCGAGGACGTTCTGATCGGAGGGAGGATAAGCGTCCGAACAGGAGGGACAGTCAGAAGGAAGAGTTTACCCCTCTCAACAGACCTTTGAAGGAGGTCTTAGCAGTGATGGAGAAGCAAGGCCTCGCCCGTTTCCCCAAGAAGAGGGAATGAGAAAAATTGGGCTCCCGCACCGACCGTTACTGCCGATTTCATCGGGCCTCCGGTCACGACACTGACCAATGTCGAGAACTGAAGAAGGAAATAGAGAAGCTTATCCAGAGGGGTAAGTTGAAGGAGTTCGTGGGGGACTCACGCTGCAAGCCCCGCTCACGATCTCGGTCGAGGTCCAAATCTCGATCGAGGTCCCCCAGGAAGAGAAGGTCCGACGTAGAACCTTCGGAGGGCCCATCCGGGTCCCGACAGAAGAGGATTATTAATGTGATCCACGGAGGGTTCGCCGCAGGAGGAGACACATCATCCTCTCGGGAACGATATGCCAACCAAGTACCAGTCGCAGTGGTTTTGGGGAAAAGATCGCGGTCGTGGACCCCGAAGGAAGAAATGGAGATCACCTTCTCGGCGAAGGATCTGGAGGGAGTAGAGACCCCCCACGAGGATGCCCTAGTAGTAACACTGGATGTAGGAGGATTTGAAGTGAAGAGGATCCTCATTGATGGAGGGAGCTCCTCCGACATCCTCTTCTCCGACGCCCTGGAACAGATGGGAAAGAAGAAGAAAGATTTGCGGGAGGTTAACTTCCCGATGGTAGGATTTTGTGGCACGACCTCTTATCCGTTAGGGGTTATCACACTGCCCGTGTGGTTCGGCAGTGGCTGGAAAATGGAGAAGCGAGATGTGGAGTTCGTGGTGGTCGAATCCACAGGAACGTACAATGCAATCATCGGAAGAACCACCATCAACCCTCTGATGGCGGTAGCCTCGACCGTCCACCAAAAACTGAAGTTCCCGACCGAGAATGGGGTAGGCGAGGTGAAAGGCGACCAGGTGGCGTCGAGACGGTGCTATGTCAACGCCACCAGGAGATCAAGGAAGGAAGCTATGTCAGTGCTCCAGACAGACACTGACCCTCGAGAGGAGTTTGGGCGTCCTGCCCCCATGGAGGACCTAAAGGAAGTCGAGATAGACGGACCCGAGAGGAAGGTGAAAATCGGATCTGCCTTATCTGACGAAAGGGCCCAGGAGTTGATTGCGCTCTTACAAGAATTTAAGGAGCTGTTTGCCTGGTCCCCGAGTGATATGCCAGGAATCAGCCGGGACGTAATCGAGCACGAACTAAATATCGACCCTACGATCAAGCCAATCGCGCAGAAGAGACGTCCGATGGGGGCAGACAAGAGGATTGCAATCCAGCAGGAGGTTGGCAGGTTGCTCGACGCTGGGTTCATTAGGGAGATCCGATTCCAGACGTGGGTAGCCAACCCAGTGCTGGTAAGGAAGAGCAACGGGAGGTGGCGGATGTGTGTCGACTTCCGCGACCTGAACAAGGCCTGTCCGAAGGACTGTTATCCGCTCCCGCGGATCGATCAACTAGTGGATGCTACATCGGGACATGAGCTGCTGAGCTTTATGGATGCTTATTCTGGTTATAATCAGATAAAAATGGCGGAGAAGGATGCCCAACACACCGCCTTCTACGCTGACAGCGAAGTCTTCCAGTACGATGTCATGCCTTTTGGCCTGGTAAATGCAGGGGCGACCTATCAGAGAATGATGAACAAGCTGTTCGGGGATATGATCGGAGATACCATGGAAGCTTATGTAGATGACATGTTGGTGAAATCCCGACAAGCATCGGACCATGTCGGTAATTTGGCTATGGCCTTCGAGAGGATGAAGCTCCACCAGGTCCGACTGAATCCAGCTAAATGCGCTTTCGGAGTCCATTCCGGGAAGTTCTTAGGCTTCATGGTGAGCCAGAGGGGGATCGAGGTGAATCCCGAGAAGCTGAGGGCGATAGAAGAGATGCAGTCTCCGACCAACCATAGGGAGGTGCAAGTGTTGAACGGTCGACTGGCTTCCATAAATCGCTTCTTATCCAAGGCCAGTGACCGATCGATGCCATTTTTCAAGGTGTTAAGGGCCAACCGACAGTTCGAATGGACTACTGAATGTGAGAAGGCGTTCCAAACACTCAAACAACACCTCCGCGACCTCCCGCCACTGGCGAAGCCAACTCCAGGCGAGCCGCTCTATCTTTATTTGGCCATTTCTGCATTTGCAATAAGCTCTGTTCTAGTTAAAGCTGTCAAAGGCAATCAGATTCCTGTCTATTATGTAAGCAAGGCGTTTGCCAAGAGTGAAATGAATTATCCTCCGATTGAGAAGTATCTCTTTGCGTTGATTATTACTGCTCGAAAGTTACGGCCCTACTTCCATGCGCATGAAATTACGGTGTTGACTGATCAGCCATTGAAACACTTCTTGAACCGACCCGACGCGTCGGGGAGACTAGTAAAGTGGGCCGTGGAACTTAGCGAGTTTCGAATTCATTTCGCTCCGAGAACAGCTATCAAAGGGCAGGCATTGGCTGACTTTATAGTTGAATCTACTATTCCCGATCCTGAAGCAACGGAAACAATAGAGGGGGCAACCACTGGGAAGACTGACGAGGTCCCGAGGGAAAGACAGTTAGAACAGCCAAATAAGAAGAACACCTGGGAGTTGTACACAGATGGCTCCTCAAGCTCAGACGGATCGGGTGCAGGGTTCGTATTGATTCCGCCAGGCGGGGCGGAGCCGCTTCGGTATGCATTGGCCCTGACATTTAAAGCCACCAATAATGAGGCGGAGTATGAAGCTCTTATAACAGGACTGAAAATCGCCAGGGGTACTGGAATCGAGCATCTGAGAGTGAAGTGTGATGCAAGCCTGATTGTAAACCAGATTCGGGGACAATATGGAGCAAAGAATCCAATCATGAAGAAATATCTTCAGGAGGCTCAAACATTAAAGGAGAGCTTCAAAAGTTTCGATATAGAGGCAATCCCAAGAGAAAAGAATGTGGAGGCCGATGCCTTGAGCAAATTTGCCTTGGGGGCACCTTTGGAGGAGACTCGGAGGGTACACTTCTTGGAGAAGGTGATTCTATCGACGACCGATCGGACGGAAGTATGCACTATCGGGACAGGGTCAGAAGAGAAGCCCACGTGGATGACCCCGATAATTGTGTACCTAACCACGGGGGCACTGCCTGAAGACAAAGTGGCAGCAGAACGACTGCGACGAATGTCAATTAACTACGCGATGGTGGATAACCAGTTGTACAAGAAGGGTTTACTCTCGACACCTTTCTTGAAATGCGTAGCAGAACCTGACACGACCCGAATTCTGAGAGAACTACATGAAGGAGTCGCAGCCTGTCATGAGGGCGCTCGATCCATCCTGAGAAAGGCGTTGAACTTGGGATACTATTGGCCTACGATGAATAAGGAGGCAACAGCGCTTGTTCGATCCTGTGACGCGTGTCAGAGATACGCCTCGAATATCACAGCCCCCGCTGCTGATCTGACGCCCATTGGGAGTGCCTAGCCCTTCGCACAGTGGGGCATTGACCTGGTGGAACCCCTTCCGAAAGCAAAGAGCCAGTGCACACATCTGCTGGTTGCGATTGATTACTTCTCGAAGTGGATCGAGGCTAAGCCCTTAGCCAAGACAACAGCGGGACATATCATTAAGTTCCTCCAGACCCGAATCTTGTCAAGATATGGGGTGCCGAAGGTGATCATCAGTGACAACGGTCCTCCATTTAATGGGGCCCAGTTGGAGAGATTCCTAGACGAGTTCAATATCGAGCATCGGACGGCATCCGTTCGTCACGCCCAGACCAACGGGCAGGTGGAGGCTGCTAATAAAATCGTGATGGAGGGCTTGAAGAAAAGGGTCTACGCTTTGGATGGAAAGTGGCTAGACGAGCTGGAGAACGTGCTGTGGGCGGTCCGAACGACACCCAAGAGGTCAACAGGTGAAACCCCGTTTGCACTTGTTTATGGGACGGAGGCGGTCGCTCCTGTGGAAATCGCTGTGGCGTCCCATCGAACCAGAAGCTATGAGCCCTCGACGAGTCCAGGAAAAGCCAAAATAGGACCTTTGACGAATGACGAAACCAGGCGCCTGGAGTTATCCTTGTTAGAGGAAAAACGGCTAGAGGCCGACATAACGCAAGCTCGGATGCGCCTGGCGACGGCCAGGTACTATAACCGGAAAGTCAGGTCGCGACAGTTCTATGCGGGGGAGCTGGTCCTACGTCGGAATGAGTTCGCTCTCCAGGATCGGATCAACAAGCTGTCTCCGAAATGGGAAGGGCCTTACAAGATCGTAGGCATGCCGGCCTCGAATGCTTACAAATTAGAAGACCTCGACGGCAAAGTATTACGAAACACCTTTAGTGGCGAACATCTGAAGAAATGTCATGTTTGACAAATAAGTCGTCCGTAGAGGCGCAACGATGTAATCAAGTCGCCCTGAGTGGTGCATATCATGTTAAAGACATCAATCAATAAAGAGGTTACTTCTGATCAAAGTGTTCCGAAAAATCCTTAAGTTATTAAGGTTCGATTAAAAAGCGTCATTGGACGTCCGAAAAATCCTTAAGTTATTAAGGTTCGATTAAAAAGCGTCATTGGACGTCCGAAAAATCCTTAAGTTTTTAAGGTTCGATTAAAAAGCGTCATTGGACGTCCGAAAAATCCTTAAGTTATTAAGGTTCGATTAAAAAGCGTCATTGGACGTCCGAAAAATCCTTAAGTTATTAAGGTTCGATTAAAAAGCGTCATTGGACGTCCGAAAAATCCTTAAGTTATTAAGGTTCGATTAAAAAGCGTCATTGGACGTCCGAAAAATCCTTAAGTTATTAAGGTTCGATTAAAAAGCGTCATTGGACGTCCGAAAAATCCTTAAGTTATTAAGGTTCGATTAAAAAAGCGTCATTGGACGTCCGAAATGTCCTTAAGCCTTTAAGGTTCGCTTTTAAAGCGTCGTAGGACAACCGAAAACCTTAGGATCCGATAGAAGAGTTACGGGGAGCATAACCGAAAAAGAAAACATTCTTAGAAGGCTCGAGGGCCCAAAAGGTTCGGTACAAAAAGGATAATAAAAAGAAGTACAAGGACTTAAGATTTTAAACACCAGGGGCTGAATCTTCGGAAGGCTTTGGGGGGGCAGACTCATCGGCGTCTTCGGAGGAGCTTTCGGAAGGAAGGTTGAAATACGCTTCTGCGGCTGGGCCGAGAGTCTTGGACTTTCTCAAGTCGATGGAGTCCCCATAAGTCTCATTGAGCTCTTCAACAATATCGAGGATGGCGTTCTGTAGGTCTTCTTGACAATGTTTCGCCGCATCCTCCTTAAAGTCCTCCGAGCTTCGGTACTCCTCGCGACCTTGGACCTTCGCGTTTGTTAATTGGGCGGAGTGATCCGCCCTCGCCTCTTCTAGCTCCGCCCTCGCCTCTTCTAGCCCCGCGACGGCCCTCTGCTTCTCGAGCTTCAGCCGCTCCGCAGTCTCCTGCAACGCCGCCTTCTCGAAAGCAAACTGGCCCCGATCCGCCATGGCCGCCTGCTGCTCCCGCTTGAGCGAGCTCTCAAGACTTAGAATCTGCCGCTGTTGGGATTGAGCCTCTTGAGTAAGCTTGGCTCGGAGCTCCTCAGCCCGCCTTTCGCCCTCCTCCGCTCGAAGCCTTGACGCCTCGGAGGCAGCTAGGTCCTCCTGGAGCTTGGTCAAGCTCTCGAGGTTGGAGTTGGCCCGCTCTCGCTCCAACGCCTCCCGCAAAGACAGGATGTAGCCGAAGCAACGATCCTGGTCCGCGATTTCCTGAAAAGAAAATGTAGCTTAGTACTCAAAAATCGGAACGCCCCCAGATGAACAAAAGAAAGATTCGCTTACCTCTATCCGACGGATAGCCATCTGCCGGATGTCAGCATCGATGTCTTCCCCTTCCAGAGAAAGGGGACGCCTCAAAGAGGGCGGGACCGAGCCCGACACCAAATGCAAGGCCAGGTTCTTCTCCTGGCACCCCCGATGCAGAGGGATTCCCTGAAGGGACTCCACCGGTCTCCAAGGCTCGGAGCCCTGGTCCGAAGAGAAGGCCCGATAGTAGTCCCCGTCCAAGGGGAACGGAGGTACTACCAGGCGAGGCTCCTCAGCTTCCTCACTCACTCGAGCCTCGGGGGTCACACACCTAACTGGCGAGGATGGTAGAGCAGAAGATGATGGCGGCGTGGTAGGAAGTGGAGATGCCTTCCCACCAGATGACTTCACGGGAGTCAACCTTGATTTCCCTCGGAGGATGAGGCCTTCCTCCTCAGCTCGATCATCGGAAGGGGAGTCCTCCAAGCTGGTCACCCGACCGAATTCGCCCCGGTCTTCCGTCGGGGCATCCTCCACCACCGGCTCCGCCGCAGGCACAGAGTCCGAGCCAGCTACAGCAGGGGCGGCGTCCGCAGGACCTGCAGCGGGGCGAATAAGTCGAGGGATTAATTTGATATCAGTGTGCCAGATTAAACAACGCTCCATAAATCTTTCTTTGCCGAAAAAGTCATAATAGCCCGCCTCGAGAACATGTGGAGTTTCCCCTCGAAGGATATTCCCGACATCCCTAACTCGTCCTTCCATATCGGAGGCTTGAAGATCCTGAGGTACTAACTCCCTATATCTTTTAATAGCACGAAAGACTTCCTTACCTTCCTTTTCGGAGCGGACGTTGAAGGCGGACCGGACAACATCCACATTAGTCCGCCCCTCGGAGGTGGGGGCCTCAGAGGTCTTTGCCTTCTTCTTGGACGGCCCCGAAGTGGCAGAAGTCTTTCGGTGGGAAGGCTTCTTCTTGCGCTTCAGTGAGTGGGAGGCATCGGTATCCTCCTGAAACAGACGGACGGTCAGCGATGCTCGAGGGGCTGTAAGCAGTAAAAAAGAAAACAATTAGAAGATTACCCAGAGAATTACATTGGAAACACCGTCACGAACTTTTCCCCCAGCCATGGGATCGATCAGCATAATCCCAATCTTGACCCGCTGTTGGTCAGTGACAGAGGTGGCCTCGAAGGGCTGGTAACCCTCCTCCCAGCGACGAGCCTGGATAAGCATCAAGGCTCTCCGAGTCTGTTCTGACCACGAACGGAAAGACACGGGAGGATCAGCCTCCACGATGGTCCTCGGCCACTCAATGGGACCAGGCTGGATGAAGAAATATTGCTCCTTCCAATTGGCATTATCATTCCCTTTGTCGGAGATGATGGCCCGCTCCTTGCAGATCTTCCAGGACACCCTCCTGTCCCAACCCATCTCCTTGTACTGCTCGTCGGTCCCCTCGGGTTGACGGGGAGAAAAGGAGCAGATCCCATCCTTGTTGCAAGTCATCTTATAGAGGACCCGCCAAAGCTCCAGGCTATAACTCCAATCTTCTACGTTGATGTCGCACCACACCTGGAAGGCAATCCACGTACGAATCGCATGGGGGGAGAAGGTCGTGGGGTAGGTTTTGTAGTGATTGCACAACTCTACCCAGCTTGGACAAAAAGGGAGTCGAATCCCCGCACGAATTTGCCCCGGAGAGATAAACACTTCGTCTCCTTTGGGGAGCGTAACTTGAGTATTGCGAGAATTGAACTGGGATTCCTCGTAGGGATAACGAGCCCCAAAGGAAGATTCAAAGATGCCACATTCGTTACAAGCCCTCTCATAATTAATAGGCGCGAGGGAGTTCTTCAAGTACTTGAAGACGAAGGGTGGTCCAGCAGTAGCAGATCCCTCGGCTGAAAATCGTCGAGGAAGGAGGAAGGGGAAAATTGAAACCTAGGAAGATCGAAGATGAAAAGGAAAGGAGCAATAAGGAGAAGAATCTTACCAGACATAGTGACTGAGTCCTGATCGGAGAAATCTGAAGTGCCTGAAACACTGGTAAAAACTCGAATCGCCGGTGAAAACTTGAAATCTGGAGAATTACGGCTCTTGGGATCGCAAAGAGGAGGAAGTAAAAGAAAGGTAAAACAGTGCTTGGGGCTAGGGTTTTATATGAGAAAAGGAAACTGAAGGGGTGGAAAATCTGAGCCATAGAATTCGAAACGATTCAATCACGATCGTCCAGGGGGAAACGTGCCAATTCGGAGAATAGGAACGGTTTTAATCTGAACCGTCAAAACAGATAAGACAAAAGTAATGACGCATTGGAACGGCTGAAAAGTGCTTTTTCAACAGGCAGGCCTGCAGAGCCCAAAACGTTCCCTCACCTCCTATCAGCATTTAATGCTGATCTTTTCAAAAAACCCCTTCGAATCCAAACAGGATCCCAGAAGATCTTGAAAAGATCCAAGGCAAAGGCCTCCGACGGAGACGCGGAAGAGTCCGATGTCGGAAGACGCGATGCACTATAAGTCCCTCACGTCTTGGGGGCAAATGATGGGCCCTGGCGAAGGCCGTTAGGCCCCTTAACGATTGGCTAAACGGCGACTAGGCCTAGTGGGCTAAGAGCTGGGCTGCTGGAAGGCTAAGGGCTCCGACGGAAGGAGGCCCCGATATTGAATGGCCACGAGCAAGTATGGCTCCGACAGGGAAGAGCCCCGAAGATATCGGACCTGGACGTAGTCGGTCCCGATATGGGAGTTGACACCACTCCCCGAAACCGAATCCTCAAACGATGTAACTTGGGAGTCTCCGATAACGATCGAGACTCGCCAGTAAGAGCACAATCCCGGAAATCTCGCCACGATTATAGTGGTGGTATAATGGGCGAGATATGCGGGATACGAATAACTGTACGAGATACAGGGCAGAATATATGGCGAGATACGTGGAATAGCGGATCACGATCCAACCACCTAATCAGGTAACTGGGATAGCCTCCCTCTATAAAAGGAGGGAAGTTATTCCAGATTAGGGTTACGTTTTTACATACACTCACATTGCTTGCCTATTCTGTTGATCACCATACTTACGTTAAGCATCAGAGAGGGATTCTGGGCCACTGCCCTCTATCCCCTTCTGCAGGATTACGAGGAGCTGAGGAATCCGTCACCGTAACCGGAGTTCCCGCCGTGATCCAACAGTCAGAATTGCGGTCGATACACAGATTTAGTAAACATGGATTCACAATTTATTTTTCTGAAGTTAAATTTTGAATAATACAGTCTAATTATAGTTATTACCATTAAATCAAAAAAAACCAATTTTTAATTTGTGTTCTATAATTCATTTGAAAGAAAATTTAAATTCTTTCAACTTCAAACACCATAATTTATATATTATCTAAAGTCAAGACGAATTCAAATTTGAGATTTTAGCCAAAAAAAAATCGAGTTCGAGCATGACCTTGTATAATAAAAGCAATGATTTCACCCATTATGGTGATTTTCAGATTGAATATCAATTTTGGTTTAGGGACCACCACATAGATCCAAAAGATTTTAGTGGATTTTAGTGGATTGCAGTTAATAATAGTCCGAAATATATGTTAATAAAATAATATAATTATGACTTATGAGATGCATGACTGTGATTAGTCAGTAGTCGTTGTTTGAATGTTGGTGGAGTGAGTGAGTGATTGATTCCCCTCCCCTTGTTGTTGAAGTTGAGTCATCAGCCTAGTTGTGGGCTTTAAATAGTTACTAATTAATTGCTGCATTGCATTTATTATATATATAGAGTTGATAATAAAAGAGCAGTTTTTCCTTTTCTTGGTTGTTGTTGTTATGGTTTCCACTTGGCTTAAAATACATACATAAATAGATTGGGATTATGTATTAATTAATGAATTAAATGAAGGGGTGTTGCTACACCTCTGAATTTTTTTTTGAAATTTCTATAGAAAGTGATATAGGATGTATTAATACATTTCGTCTTTTACTCTATTTCCTACTTTTTATTGTGAAATTTCACATTTTAAAAATTTACTCTTAAATGAAGTGTATATTGGGGTTGAGTGTAGGGATATGGTATGACAGAGACGACAGGAGGGGCTACAAGGATGTTAGGGCCTGATGAGATGGCACGCCACGGCTCGGTTGGTCGTCTCTCTGTCAACATGGAAGCTAAGATCGTTGATCCTCTCACCGGAGACTCCTTGGGTCCCGGTGTTAGAGGCGAACTGTGGTTGCGAGGCCCCACCGTGATGAAATGTTATGTCGGAGACGACAAAGCGACTTCAGAAACACTAGATGAAGATGGTTGGTTAAAGACGGGTGACATTTGTTATTTTGACGATGATGGATTCGTGTACATTGTGGATAGATTGAAAGAGTTGATTAAGTACAAGGCATATCAGGTTGCTCCAGCTGAGTTGGAGGAACTTCTTCAGTCACATCCTCAAATCGCAGAAGCAGCTGTTATACCCTATCCTGATGAAGAATCTGGCCAGATCCCAATGGCATTTGTTGTGAGAAAACCTGGTGTATCTATATCCGAGTCTGATGTCATTCATTACATTGCCAAACAGGTAACTTCATGACGTTTGACCACCTTTGGATTTGATTCATAATGTTTTTTTCCTAGTTTTGGTACCATATGTTTGCAGATTTTTCTAGTTTTGGTCCGACCGTTACAATCCGTCCATTTTTTTCGTTAAGTGACATGTGCAAGTCACGTAATCCACCCTAAACTTTCAATTTTGTTCAAATTTGGGGGAATTGACCCATTGAACTAGGTTTAGGGTGTTAATTTCCCCTAATTTGACCCATTAAGCCTAGTTCAATTCGCCCAAATTGAACTATGTTTAAGGTGTCAATTCCCCCAAATGTTTAGGGTGGATCACGTAATTTGCACATGTCACTTAACAGAAAAAACAGACAGAATGTAACGGTCGGACCAAAACTATAAAAATCTGCAAACATATAATACCAATACTAGGCAAAAAAAAAAAAAAAATCATAGTCCAAAATTAAACATTATGAACCAAAAAACATGTTAACTCATTTATATATACTCATTATATTACTTGACTTGGTCACACTCAATAAATAGTATGCTAATTAATTAATAGGTGGCCCCCTACAAGAAGGTGAGGCGGGTGGCATTTATAAGTAGCATCCCCAAATCTCCGGCAGGCAAGATATTGAGGAGAGAGTTGGTTACAATTGCCACCTCTATTCCCGCTGCTAGGCTATAGCTATATTTATTCCTCATCACACCGTAATAATATTATAGCTAACTAGGTGCTGATCTCCCATTATGCGCGGAGCGACCCGCTAAACTATAAACGTTAATATATATGTAAATGGTTAAAATTATATTTTGATTTGGATCGTTTTAGACCTTTAATGTAATAAGTGTATTACAATCTATTTTATTATGAGATTTTCTATCATGTTCTACAAAGATCAAGTTTGTGGTACTACACTAATGAGTATTTACTTGTATGTAAAAAATTAAAATTGTGAATTTTTTTTAAACACACCTTAAATTTGCATCACATTAGTTCACCTTTAATCTCCACCTACCAAATATTTTGGCACTACTAATTAATGAATCATCAACAATTTTTAGCATTAATTGTCAAAAGTGATTTTACATTAGGTGTAACTTTTTCTACGTTGAAAATAATGTCTTTTTATTTTTTTGCCAGCGGGAAATAAAGTCAGTTAGAATAACTTGAAGATAAAACATTCCTATCTTAATTATCTCATTGATCTTGAGGTAATGTCTTTTTAATTCCATAGGTATGTGACTTCGGATGCATGTCACAAATGTTGTAGCAGAATTCAAGGAAATATGAAATTTCGAGGTTTTAAATTAGAAAGAGATAAATCTTCGGGGATCAACATGATAAAATATGTAAATTAGAACAGAGTTAACAAACATGTAGCAAAAGTAACATATGAGATATCAACAATTAATCATGTTACAATTAATCGACTCTTAGTTGTAAATTTAACACTCTCTAACATTATAATCTAAACATTAGACACATCATTCATTAATTTATAATCTCTAGATACATTGATATATTATTCTTCAGACTTTTAATCAGTTTGCAGAAAATTGAACTTTACCTTTCTGGACATCTAAAAAATGGTCATCAATTGCAACACACTTGAACACCATGATAAATTATCTAACTTACCAAAACTGTGATGAAAATATAAACAAAAGCAAAACCATATCCGGAAGTGGAGAGAGCAAATATGACAATTAATTATATCTATATTTAAGGTTAAAAAAATTGCTGACAATGTTTCACTACAGTATGCAAAATCATTGAAGTTGTCCTTTTATCGAGAAAAAATGGCCATCATTTGCAACACATTTGAAAACCAGGATACTTTATAATTTTTAAATATGAATCATTGTGATTGCATTAATCTATGTGTTCATATTAAAACACTCATTGACGAAGAAACTGTTATATAACAACATGATAATTAATAAATTGGTAGTCCTTTCATAAAAAAAACTATTCATATTAAAAATAGAAAATTTGATGGAAAATAATATTGAGGGTATAATTTTACACTCATTTTGAATCATAAATTAATAGCATACATCAAAAATATTATATATAACATTTAAAAAATGTCATCTAAATGACCCTTTAGATTTTAGATCCAATCGGATGGTGAATACTAGATGTAGGACACGAGCCGTCAGATCGTGCCGAATGACAGTGAACGGCCAAGATTAAGTTTGGCGGCGCTCGTTCTTGCTACTGGGCTTCTATAAATCCGTGAGCAACCTAGCCCAAACCGCTTCATATCTCTTCTCTTCTCTCCTCAATCTGACGAAGGCAAATAGCGAAGCACAAGGTCTTCCTCTTCTAGGGTTCATTTTGGCGCGCAGTACAGGGCCCTGATCGAGTTCCAGGTTTTTGAATGGATCTTTTGGAGTCGTCGCCATTTTAGTTTTTACTAGTGCGCTCTGCCCTCTCGCTGCGAATTCTTTGTTTATTAGACCTGCGGGGTTCGTGGCGAAGAACAACTATAGATTCAGAGTTGTAATCTACTGGCGGAGTCAATTCATTTTATCTTTCTAAAGTGAGTTTTTCGGGCGTAGAGGTGCAATTGCAAGGAAGGAAATCTTCTTTGTGGCGAAGGTTAGGGTTCTTTCATCTGTTGTGTTGCCTATGCCGCATTTCTCGGAAGGAAGTGCTTGAGATTTTTGGTGAACTGATTAGTTAATGTCTACTTTGGTGGACCAGAGGTTTATCAAGGACATCAATTTTGTAGGACAAATCCCCTAATCTCAAGCTGATTAGAACCTGCGTGCTTCAGATTAGTTCACGATAAGATATCTTATTTAAAATTGGAATAGAACAGTATAGCTAATACTTCTGCATTGTGTTTGGGCGATACAGAACCTTAATCGTTTAGTTCAGTTGATATGTCCAACTTCTGTATCTTGGTCTTATGGCACCGGTTGTACCTATAGATTTAACCGGACGGAAAGAGTCGAGCAAGTTTTTAACCTCACAAGCAATGGGAAAATCACGGAAGTTATCTTCAAAAAGGCCATCTACAGGTTTTGTGCCGGACTATAGACACGCAGTAGAGACGATTGCAGAGTCTGAGGGCTTTGGGAACTCTGCCCGTGTGTTCACCGAGATAAGTGGTTCTGAAGAATCGTATGACCGTAAAAGGAAGTGCATCAGCTTAAATATGGACGGAAAAGATGGTATTGGAGTGCCTTTACAGGTTCTCTCTTTGGCCAAGCTGTCAAATATGGATAGGAGGGCCCTAAAATCCAAACTGATAAAAGAACTTGAGCAGGTTCAGAATTTGCAGAGCAGACTTTCTGGTATCCATGCAGTATCCCCACCTAGTGATATCCGTAGTTGTAGTGATGTGCAGAACAGGCCGTTTCCAAATGGCATTCCTGGTAGGACTGAAGTAGCTCAGCATGGAAAGAAAAGAGGAGGTCCAGCAAGGAAAGATTCTCGCCCTGCTAAGAAAGGCACTTCTGAGCTTTCTGGAGCTGTTAAGCGACCTGGACTAGCTATTACATCTAATACTGCTCTGTGGGACAAATGTGGTGCATTGCTAGACCGACTGCAGAAACACAAGTTTTATTGGGTCTTTTGTGAGCCAGTTGATGTGGTGAAGCTAAATATTCCTGATTACTTCAATGTGATCAAGCATCCTATGGATCTAGGAACAGTAAAAAGAAAATTACTCTCTGCGGTATACTCTAGCCCACTGGACTTTGCAGCTGATGTGCGGCTGACATTTGCTAATGCTATGACATACAATCCACCTGGCAATGATGTGCATATCATGGCTTCAACTATGAGCAAATTTTTTGAACCCAAGTGGAAAGAAATAGAGAAACTTTTGATGGCTGTGAACGTGCAAGCAGCACCTTTCAATTCAGTTACTCTAAGCGATGAGCCAAATTCAAAGAAGAAGAAAGTCATGCCCAATGACTTGCGTAGTAAACCAGTATCTGATGTCCGACCCATCATGTCGGATGCTGATAAGCAAAAGCTGAGTGCGGAGTTGGAGTCTCTGGGAGGAGATTTGCCTGAGAGCATTGTTGATTTCCTTAAGGAGCAGAGTTCAAGTGCAGAGCAGACGGCTGAAGATGAAATTGAGATTGATATAGATGCCCTCAGTGATACTACATTATTGAAATTACGGAAGCTTATTGATGACTATTTGCTGGAGAAGCAGAAAAACAATGGAGTGAGAGATGTTGCACAGGTGGGTGCCTTCCATCTCATCTTGAAATCTTTCTTGGAGAAGTGTCATTAGTTGGTAACTTTCTCTTTTGCTTCCTTGCAGACTTTTAGTATACCTGCAGTTAGCAGTTCCTTACTGCCCTCATGTAAAGGTATATTGCTGTCAAGAACATATGTTGAGGGATATGTGGCCCTAGTTTGTGTAGGAGGGCTGGTTTTTCTTATTCTTGCTATGTACAGGCAATGAGGCTGCTGACGAGGATGTGGATATAGTTGGGGGTAATGATCCTCCTATTTCAGGCTTCCCTCCCGTAGAGATAGAAAAGGATGCAGCAGTAAGAAGGGATGGTAGATGCAGCAGTCCAAGTAGCAGCAATAGTGATTCGGGGTCATCATCTAGTGGTTAGTGTTTTTGGTTTGGTGGCCTTGCAGATTTCTTTCCCACCTTTTTCTCTTATTCAATCGTTGGTACTTCCAAAAGAAAACGATGAATGTTATAATTGGACCCTTAAAAAGCCGTGGATTCTCTAATCTGCACGATGTTCTTTAGATAATGGTATCATTTATTGAGTATATACAGGCTCCCAACACAATTTATTTGTGGAATGTATGCACGTTTCTGTTTCCCTGAATGCACCATATAGTCAGAAAGTATTTATAAACGTGTTACTTTGATATTGTTAAGTACATGCTGCATCATGATTTCTGGCAAAGACCAATCACCTGTACTGTGCTGCAGAGATATTTCTAGTTATTGCTAACACAGACTTACTGGGTTCTACCAAAGAACGTATTTGTGCCAACTTTTTCATGCAAGATCTTCTGATAGAGTGTTGTGTCATGATGCGTGTCTTGTACTTTGAGTACTGAATATGTAGAAGTAGTTTGTTACTAGTTGTGTCACGGAGTAGTTTACGGTTCTGGATGAATCAATTATAGTTTCCTCTGCGCTGTCATTCGACCATATTTTGTTCATTTACTGTAGGTATTATTGTAGAACTTGTTTTTCCTGATACCCTGTGTTCTGCTGTAAAATATTATGATTTATCAGGACCATACAGCTTGACTGTAATGTCCAAAGGCTCATATAACTTATTGAAGAATATATCTTAAATATTTGGGTACTTTTTCTGGTAGTGATTTTAGATTTCAAATATTAAAATGGTATTGAAGTTTTTTTGGGTCAATATTGCAAATGAAAATTTGTAAGGAAGGATCAATAGTGAGCTAAAGCTAGTGCGTAGTGCTTTATGTTTAGGGGTGCTGAAATGAGTTAGTTTTCTACTAGCCAAAAAGTGAGGCACGATTGCGAGAGTTGCTTGTTAGCTAATAAAGATAATAAGGTGCAATTTGGATATTATGGGGGATCCTGATGTTTTTTTTTCCTTAACCAATTTCAAGGACGTCATTATTATCTTAACCTGCATTTTTTTTTTTGCAAAAGTTTACTGCAATTTTTTACTAGATTTCTGTATTGCTGATGTTTGGAGAAGCATGATGCTTGCATTTTTTTAACTTTTCAATATTATATTAATATCATGCTTGATGTTGGATGTCATGTTTTCAGATTCAGAGTCTGCAAGTTCATCAGAGAGTGAAACCGAGGCTGTTAAGGCTTCCGAACCGGTTAGTCTATGATGCCCCTGGCCAGATACCGGGGTGACATTGATGATACCTCTGATTTAGGATCTGCTGCTCGAGTTGCATTAATTCTCTCATTTTGTCAGTAGGAGGTAATATTTCCGGGAGATGGTACTGACCAGGAAATAAATGGTGGTGATCTTGACAATGGAAACTGTATGTACTTACTAGCTCTGTGTCATATGAAGAAAGAAATTTTGGTTATCTTTTGACTGTCACATTGTGACTGATACTTGCTGTTGCTTGTTTAGCATCTCCTGTTGATGTGGTTGGCATGGCCGAGGAAGGTGATCATCAGGCACATGAGGAGGCACCAGTCTACAGTGACAGAAGTGGTCCCCCTGAGGGTAAGCATGAAACATAATGAAGATTATTGTGATTAGTTTTGGTGAGGGATGATCTCACCAATCATGCTATATGGCATTACAGAGGAAAATGCTCCTTCTGAGAGGCAAGTCTCCCCTGAAAAGATGCATCGTGCAGCTATATTGAGGAACCGGTTTGCTGATACAATACTGAAAGCTCAGGAGAAGGCACTTGAGAAGGTTGGTTAATGATGTTACGCGCTTGTTGTTGGTGCTTTAATTCGCTGCTTCTGTTATCACTCTACCTTTCTCTTTGGTGGATTGACTCTACCTTTCTGTTATCACTCTATGATGTGGTTAGGATGAGAAGCGAGATCCTGAGAAGTTGCGACGAGAAAGGGAGGAATTGGAAAAGCGGTTAAGAGAAGGTTTGAACTATGCGTTTGTTGTGGTCTCACTTGATTAAATAATAGTGTCAATTTCCGTAAGAAGATCTGTTATCCTGTTTTGTTTTTATGGTTTCCCATCTAGTTTTTTAGGTGTGCAACCTTTTTTTTTAAAGTTATATATGGTTAATAAAGAATCAAAGCAAAAAAATTGAAGTAATAATGAGGACCATTGATATAATGATGGAATGGTTGATGAAACAGAGAAAGCAAGACTGCAAGCGGAGGCAAAGGCTGCAGAAGAGGCTAGAAAGAAAGCAGAGGCAAAAGCAGCAGCAGATGCCAAAAAGCAGAGGGAGCTGGAGAGAGAGCTTGCTCGACAGGCATTGCAGAATGTAAGGCAAAGTTTAATTTAAGGGTTAATAACTAAAAAAATGTCCAAGGTTTAACCTATGTTAAAATTAGGTGTCTGAAGTTTAAAATGGACTGTCCCAAGTTTCATTTTTGTTGAAATTTAGTGTCTTTGCGCGTCTTTTCATCTTCATTCAATCATTTTCATCAACCCACCCACTCATAATCTATCACTCTTTACTTTTCTCAAAATCGTCAAATTTCACTCCAAAAATTGAACATTAAAAAAAAAGTTTCAAAAAGAGTGGTGTGGAGCGATTTTCCAACGACAACGGAGCGAGATTTATTTGCGCGGATGTGGCAAGCTTCTTAGGTGACGGTCCTGTCAAGATGACGAGAATGGAGTGTGTATGGGAGCTCGAATTTGATAGTCGGTTTCGTCGAAATTGACATCTCTATAGTAATCACATTGAGACACCACATTTTAACAAAATTGAAACCTTAGACACTACAGTTTAACATTTGAAACTTCAGACACCTAATTTTAACATATGGTAAACCTTGGACAATTTTTTAGTTATTAACCCTTAATTTAATTTAATTTGTGTAGTAATAAAATATTAGTGCAAAATAGGAGGGTACTAGTGAGTGAGAGGATGATGGAGTTATATGGTATGCAGATGGAAAAGACAGTGGACATAAACGAGAACAGCCAATTCCTAGAGGATTTGGAACTGCTGCGAGGTGCAAATGGTGGAGGAGGAGAGAGCAGGGCAACGTTCATGGAGGAAGATGCAAGGATGAGTCCTGGTGATGTTTCAGAGAATCATCTGTTGGGTGGTGGTGGTGGGTTCATGCTTCAAGGGAGCAGTAATCCATTGGAGCAACTGGGTTTGTTCCGCAAAGACGATGATGGAGAAGATGATGATGATGAAGATGGAGATCCTCCACAGGTAACTCCTCCTAGCAATGGTACTGGTGAGGTTGATTGAGCCCAGGAGGGACATTAGTGTGGGAGATTGTTCAATCTTGTCTTTGTCCTTGAGAAAAACACAAGATATAGACAGAAGCAGCTGGTGTTCATGGAGAAAGAGACTAGAGAAGTGTGCTTTGGTGTGCATGGAGAAGCCTGCCAGAAAAGTGCATGGCAGCAGATACAGAAACCCTGCAGTGGGGGGTGGAGAAACAGATATGGCATAGCAGTGGGGATCTACACCTCTTGGTGGCAACAAGATACAGTGTGACAAATTGGGGAAAACAAAATATGTTACAGGCAAACAACAACAATACAGAATGAAAATCAATTTATTATTCTTTAGTATTACACATGAGATGAACTATATTTGGATCAATAGAACGCATTTCAATGGGAAATCCCAATAGGCGGTTCTTTTACTAGTAAAAAACTAACGATTAATGAGCTGACCTAAATAATCACGGTAGCTAGGGCTGAAATTTCTTGGGTGATTGCATTCTAATTAACTGACATCATTTTGAGCTTATATTAGTGTGCACATAGATCCTCAACCAATCGACCAACAAACCAAACAGATCCATAACAAGAATGGGCTACAAAATTGGCACAATAAACAAAAGGACAACTTGAACATTTGTGAAGTTCAGGCTTCGGCCAGTTTTATAAGTGTACATATATAATGGCATTTTTTTTGTCGACCTCTCTTTGGAATGATCTCTTGGAAAACAACATATATTTACCTCAAATGAAAATTGCATGGCAGGTTCATTTAACCTTTATGAGGTGGACCATTGAACTCTCCGAGCCTTTAATGGGATTGCATGTCGAACTGCCGCAATAATGCTTTCTATGATTTCTGAGCTTTGAACATTACATGTATTAGTTAGGTCTTCAATGGGGTGGTGGCGCAGTTGGCTAGCGCGTAGGTCTCATAGCTATACGAGTGATCCTTAGGTCGAGAGTTTGAGCCTCTCTCCCCCCACTATCTTTTATATTTGAAATGAAAATGAAGACCTTATGGTATGTAAGCTCCCATTTAGTATAGAGCCTTGTCTTGATAAACTCCATTAGAGAATACCAAATACCAAAAAATAAAAACACATCTTATTCATAGTCTAGTCTAGAAAGTGATATGAGTCTCAACACTCTTTTGCTTAAACTTGTTTGTTTCTACTACTTCACAATAGATGTTTTAACCAACAATGACATGGCTCCATACTTAACTTTCCTACTTAGCTGCTGTTGCTGCTCCAACACCACTACAATGTTATCACTTGCTGTCTGGAGCTAGGCCAAGCACCTCCACTCTGAGTTGTTGCCCTAGAAGAACTGCTAAAAGAAGTTTGTTCATCATCTATTCTTCTGTTCCTGGAGAAATTTGAGGCATCATCAACCTTCACTGGGTGGTCAAATTTACATGAATCACCAAACCTGCATATCCCGTAGCGGCTATAGTGGGTGCATATTTTCTGATCCTGCAATTAATTCCCCACACAATGCTGCTTAATAACACAAGGCAGGCTGGCAGGCAGAGGGAAAAAAGTGGATGATTTTCTTTGTTTAATTCCACACAACAACATATGTAAATGTACCGTTCTTAGCGGAAGACCGTGGTTGCTGAAAGCTGCAGCATGATGATGTGACTTAGAGATGCGCTCTTTGGGATGGTGGAACTTGCAGTTCGACTTGAATTTGCAATCACCGTTTCTCATGAAGAACGTACATTCTGGCTGACCAGGCCGCTCAGGATATTCATTCATCATCATTTGATGCTGCTGCGGATTATTTGCATACATCGTGTGATTTTCGGCAGTCAAGTTGTGCATCATGTAAGGCGGACAGGGCGTCAAATTACTACTCTGTCCTGCTGCTGCTTGTTTTACGGGAAACTTAACAAGACACAATAAAGATTCAAAGTAGATATAAGACCCGCATAAACCTCAACCTCAACTGACTGAAGCAGTGATCAATCAATCGAACAACAACAGTACATTGGTATTTCCTAAACTGATGACAGAATAGGCAGATAATAATGCATACCTGATAGCCGTTATTCCACTCTGCTTTTGGAGATTGGGTCATTGAAGAATACATCATCGGCACAAAACGAGGAGTGGACTCATTCACCAGCCCCGCTGGAGGAGCCCATGAAGTTGCAGACGCAGGGAATCGTAGAGGTGGCGGTGGTGGAATTTCGAATCTAGAGCTACTGCTACCGTATTCTGTAGGATGTTTAGGCTTATCTCTTCCATATGTACTTGTAGGATCAGGATGATTAAACCTGCAATTAGCAGCATACTTACAGGTTCCAGTACGCATGAAATACACGCATTCTTGCTCGTCCTGCATACGGAACAAATGAAGAAAAAAGAGTCATTTCACAGACGCAATTGCTGATCAATAACTGAAAATAGTGTGCATTCTGGTTGTTCAGAATGTATTGCTCAAGTTGAAGTATGAGACAATCATTAACACCATGTACAAATGTTAATACCATGTACAAATGTATTTTGATTTTTGCATATATATATATTGAACACGATGCAGATGACTATATGTATTCAGCAGGTAGATCCTACAATAAGTGGGTCAACAATCAGAAAGTTCAACAAAAGGTATTTATTATGGCAAGAACTTACAGGGCGGATCGGCAACCCCAAAAAGTTGAGCTCCGTAGTTGGGACCAGAAGATTGGCCCTCGAGTGGCTAAAGTTACAAGATTTTCCAAATTTACAACCTCCCGGGCTTAGGTAGTACTGCAACACACAAGGATAATTAATAGCCATCTCACAATTACTGAGTGAATGAATGCATAGGATTTTCATCAGACAACATACACAAAGAGGAATACTATAATAATCATACCATAGACTCGTCAATGGTGTTAGAACTGAAACTATCTAGCATCCATTGCCAATGGGAAAGAGACCTCAAGCAAGTCAGATGTAATTTAAAAGACAGTTGCACCATAAGCTTTTGTCAAGTTACAAATACACCGGCTGTTGAATGAGTCCACAAGGCTAAGGCTAAGCTGAAACACTACTGAGTATAACTTTTTTGAAGATACTCTTCCCACAAGGTAATTGAGGGTTATCCCATTTTCAATAATTGGATTAAACCAAGTTTACCTTGCATTCAACCTGCCATGAATTACGGTTAGCTGCCTCTCCATGGTCTGCCTCGTTTGTTACAGCCTTCACAACAAGTCAAAAGAAATGGTCCCGTCATGATCTTGATGGAGGCTTTCACAGTTACAGTGAACGAATTTGGTGCATGTAAACATAAACATAATCGGACGCGAAACAATTTCAGTATGATTAATAATGGTGGCTACTGAATAGATAGATACCTGGTGGAGTTTCCTTGGAACTGCAATTGGATGATTGAACCTACAGTTATATCCGAACTTACAAGTCCCCGTCCTCATGTAATATGGACAGTCCACAGCATCAGACACCGCCGGATTATCTTTCTCCTCTGGTCCGCCAAAAGTCTCTCCTTCGCTGTAGCTGTCTTCTTTCTTAGTCTCACTCCAGTTTCCATTCTCGCTTTGCTCTTTTACTACTTCATTATCAACATCATCATCATCTTCTCCTCCTCCATTTCTGCCCTCCTTCACTTCCTCCGCTTGCTCTCCGGTAATTCCATTCTCCGCGTCACCAGTAGAGTCTCTCTCCACCTCGATCGAGCAAGATCCTTGCAAATCAAGACGCTTAAGCTCTTCGGTGACAGCGTTTTCTGCTGCCTGATTGGGATCGGAAGGTGCATTCGTAGGGTTCGATTCGGAGGGAGACGGTGAGGAAAGGTCGGCGTCGGACATGGCGCCGGAATCTTTGGGGGTAAACAACCGCTTGACGAAAGTGTCAGAGTCCATTGGTCTTCTACAGTCACTCCATATCCATGTCCACACTGAGCAGCGGGATGAGAGGAGAGGAGTTGGAGAATTTATACGGAGGAAAGGCGTGAACTTCGTGAGGATCCATTTTATTTATGTAATTAATTTTTTTTGTTTTTTTTGGCCAAAATTTATGTAATTAATTAATTATTATTATTAAAAGTTATTCCTTTTTTTAATAACTTCCTGAAGAGTTTTCTTTCCTGAAGTTTGAACGTCTCTGATTGGTCCGAGTCGTTGAAGATTCGTAATAAACTAATAAGAAGGAAATTCAGAATCGTTTATTTTCCAGAATTCGAACTTATAAAGAATATCCTTGCCAAAAAATAAAATTATAAAGAATATATATATATTTGACTGCAAATAAAAAAAATAACTACTTTTTACCATCTAATCACTTTTTATATTCTTTATTTATTCAATTAATCCAAGGATCAAGGAGGCTCATATTACTTTCAAAATGAAGTAACCCATGAACAAAATTAAAAGTTTAGGGTCGGTTACGTGACTTGCACATGTCATTTAACGGCCAAAACTAA
Source organism: Clarkia xantiana subsp. parviflora (assembly GCA_036873135.1). Taxonomy (NCBI): domain Eukaryota; kingdom Viridiplantae; phylum Streptophyta; class Magnoliopsida; order Myrtales; family Onagraceae; genus Clarkia; species Clarkia xantiana. Next base: position 1,948,952 of record JAPTYO010000010.1, on the reverse strand, counting down.
CGGCCAACTAACCGATGTACCAAAAGTCACATTTTTTCAAACGTTTGATACTAAAAGTATATAAAACCAAACATCCAGTACTAAAAGCAACATTCGATCAAATATGTAGTGTAAAAAGTAACATTGATAGATCTCAGGTCCCTGCTTAATTTGTCCATACATAATACATAACAGTGCCCTAATATGATCTATACTTAGCTGGGCACTCCACTTATCCAAGCAAAATCACTTGACAACCATCATGTGCAAAATCTTAACCTGAATGCTACCTAATCTCACTGACCTTGATAGGAGACATATCTACCTTTGGGTTTTCATGTTAAGAAATTTGATGATCCTTGTCAGTTGACCTAAAATCACAATCCATAGTCTCCCATAAGTAACCATGTTGGGGTTGACCAAGATGATCAATGTCTTCTCCATCCTTCATCTCCCATTGCTCTTGATTTGTTGGGGTCTGCATAAAAAATGGTGGAGATGGAGGCTTAGGTTGTGGATTTAAAGGAAACTTCGCCAACAAGAACAGTCGAATGTTAAACGAGACAACAAATAAACCCCATAAAAAGAAAAGAGTTAATAACTAAAAAACTGTCCAAGGTTTACACTATGTTAAAATTAGGAGTCTGGAGTTTGAAATGTTAAAATGAACTATCCCAAATTTCATTTTTGTTGAAATTTGATGTCTCTGCGCGTCTTTTCATCTCCATTCAATCATTTTCATCAACCCACACACCTACTCATAATCCATCACTCTTTACTTTTCACAAAATCGTCAAATTTCACCCAAAAATCGAACAAAAAAAAGTTTCTAGAAGAGTGGTGTGGAGCCCTTTTCCAAGGGCAACAGAGCGAGATTTACTTGCGTGATGTGGCCAACTTCTTAGATGACGGTCCCGGCAAGATGACGAGAATGGAGTGTATATGGGAGCTCGAATTTGACAGACGGTTTCGTCGGAATTGACTACTCTAAAGTAATCAACACCGAGACAACACATTTTAACAAATTTGAAACCTTTGACACTACAGTTTAACATTTGAAACTTCAGACACCTAATTTTAACATAAGGTAAACCTTGGACAGTTTTTTAGTTATTAACCCAAAAGAAAATCTTCTAACTGTGTAGCTACAAATGAAGAAATACTCAATTGGTAGTAAACAAGCCCACAAACAGGAAATGCAAGGTGCAGAAAAGATTTAGTCTACCTCATTGGGGCTCCATTCTATACTATATGCAGAATTCTCTATGTAGACAAAAGGAGTAGACTCATCTGAGGAAGGAGACTGTTGTGACGAAATGCGTTCACCATGACTATCTTGCACGCAAGGCTCATCATCTATTACAGGTGTAGGATCAGGATGATTGAACTTGCAGTTTACATCTGATATGCAGGTTGCAGTTAGCATGAAGTATGTGCAATCTTTCACTCCCTGGTCAAAGGAAATCACAGTTATCATTTTACAGAAAGATGAACCACCATTTCAAGATATTATCAATGAACTAGACATTGAATAAAGATACCATACTTTTCAAATCCTAGCATTCTATCAAGTGGTTAACATTTCATTTGTAAAGAAACTAGTATCTCATACGACAAAGATAGATCCCTGTAGAAGATTGGTCGACTAGAAGATGCATGAAATTAATTCAGATACTAAATCATACCGGACGCATTGGCAGCCCCATAAAGTTAAGCCTGATAGCTGGAGGCACGAAATTAGTTTTCTTGTGGCTGAATTTGCAACCTTTTCCAAACTTACAACCCTCTGGGCTTGAGTTAAACTGCACAAGATCAAAATAATGACATTTCAGTAAGTGGCATAAGTAGCTGGATTTGTGGAACAGAGAAACAGACGAGGACTGCTGAATCCAAGAGTCTGACTGCACCTGAATTATTTATGCATGATGTTTTAAGAGGCAGATAACCTGTATTAAGGTCAAATTTCACATTCTACCACTGTACTGTTCAGAAGGAGATGAAAATACAGATAGTGGTAATCTTTGCTTAAAAATGCTACAAACATACATCGCTACTTATTCATCTAAATAAATTGTTTAAGTTGTGTTAATGCCCACTCCACTTGCTAAAAACATAACCAAAAATCACCTCTTGTTGCATTATGGAGAAGCATTCAAAGGACTTTTTAAGCAATGGACTTCAAGAGAATGTAACATGAGAGAAGTACCTATATCAAACAGATCTCATATGTATCTAATAAAATCATACACAATTATTGCAGAGAATATCTACTCTTATAAAGATGTCCAAGGACTTGGTAATTCTACTTGGTTTAAGACCTGCTGTCCCTCAGGGAAATACCATGTTGCCAAATGCCGGATCACCGTAACCCCCTCTTCTAGGAGCAAAGTTTTCTTAACAGAACTGCTATAATAACTTGGAAGGATCATTACTCTACCTCGCATTCAAATTGTCTTGTGTTTCCTATAGAGTCCGTCTTTTCCTTCACCTTTTCTTTTGTAGCCTAGAGAAAATTACAATGAACTGCCATGTTAGTACTTCTATACGAAAGAGCTAATGTAATTACTCTCCTGACCATATGATTCCTATAAGTTTGCAATAAACATTTGGCATTTAAATGCCAAAAATGATGTTTCCTTTTGCAATTTGTGGATATGTCCTATAGATATGTTTTACCTTGGATTTAGTCTGTCCAGACTTTTCCTTGTGCGCTTCTTCCTTTTTCACCTTGGAGTTAGTCTGTCCTGGCTTATCTTTGGATTCTTCCATTTCCTTCATCTTCTGCTTCGCAGCCTCAAAGAAATCAAGCAAAGTTTTTTATCAGTTTTTGTCACTTCTTCACAAACAAAGAGTTAAGGTTTTATTCAAAAGCCATAGCAGAGTTGTACAAAATCTGCAGAAGTAATGTTAGCTCTTGCAAGCAGTCTAACAAAATCAAAGGCCTTTGGCAAAAAAAAAAAATCAAAGGCCCATCATATACATGCTGCATATAAACAGAACACATATATATCCTCATTGAGTGACAGTCTATATCTAGAGATATGCAATCAGACATGAACACAATCTCAATGAATCATGGTGGATGGATACCTGGACTTTCTTTCGAACTGGATGATTGAATTTGCAGTTGGATCCAAACTTACAAATCCGTGTCTTCATGTAATATGCACAGTCCTCAGCCTCAGGCCGCACCGGATACTTAATATGCTTGTCTGGTCCACCACGAGTGTCTTCCTTTTTTTCAGTCTTTCCTTTCTTAGTCCTAAACCTGTTTTGATTCTGCACTTCTGCTTTTTCTTCCTCTCCTTCTCTGCTCTCCTTTTCCTCCTCGACTTGCTTTCCTCCAACTTCAGTTCTCCCATTCTCTACCTCGCTAATGGAACCTTCTCTGCTCTCCTTTCCCTCCTCGACTTGCTGTCCTCCTACTTCACTTCTCCCATTCTCCACCTCACAATCGGAACTTCTCTTAGCCTCCACCTCTACGGACGAGCCCTACAGATATTTTCACTCTTCACATCACTGTATATATGTTGCACTGCATAAAAATTCAAGTATGACCCACTATCTATACTGCAGCACCAGAATGATTTACCTGCAATTTAGTCTGTGTTGGCTCCACTTCAGATTCTACCTTTATCTTTACCTTCTTTGCAGCCTAGAGAAATTACAATAAGCCTGTGAGACTGTGAGAGTCTCTCTTTCGCAATGTCAAAGGTGAGGTCATGTGAAAATCACCAATACAATTTTACAATAAGCACAACGGTTTTAATTTGTTCAAGAATATGTTAAAATCCACTTATATGTCATAAGAAACAAAAATGAAGAGAAAAAATATATAATTCCTACCTATCTCTACTGCTTAAATAAGTCATATGAATATGAGATATATGTACCTTGACGTCAGACATTCCAAGCTCCTCTTTAGAACCATCATTTTCCTTCACGTTCACTTTCAAAGCCTTCAGAACAAATGGTATTCTATCATTTCTCTTTTGTACAAAGTGAACATCCAAAGTAGGTTGTTCGCTAATCATATCACTAATAAATCCAGTTGAATAACTGCTTTCATAGCAATAACATAATGCAATTGAGCAGATACTTATTTTCATATAGTCAGTAGGAGTGTTCTCCTATCTATACATCAGATTAAAGAGCATGGATATGCTTACCTTGCATTGAGCTTTTCCTATATTCAGAGGTTCTTCCTTTTCTGGAGTAGTCAATTTTCCAGCCTTCAGAAATCACAAGGATAGCACAATCAATCCTATTTTTGTCTTAAAGAAGGCTAGAATTTCACATGGATCTTTTAGAATCTTTACAAGGCTCCATTATTCATCAAAATATATATATAATCATCAAAGATCTGAAGCACATCAGAGTCAGTGAGGACTCATGTTCACATTTGAGAAGGCATACTTCCAACAATGCTTTAAGACCCATTGGACTTCAGAATTTTAAATAGCTTGGCCATAATCAGTATAGCCTGGCCATTGGACTTCTAACAATGGCATTTCCCCTTAAAATAAGTATAGTTATGACCACCTCTAACAATTATAGCTTGGCCATCAACTTTTATTCATCCCTCACCCTCACTTTCTCAATCTCGACAAAACACAATAACATGAGACTATGAAGTATGAAGGCACTCATTCAGAGTGGTTAAGGCTTCTTATTACATGACTACTCGGAATAACATAAAGTACAGACTGAGAGGAGGGAGAGATCTTGTCTTAAAAGAGAACCGCTTAACTGTATTTACCTCGGATTCAGTCTCTCTTGGATCATCTTCAGAATCTTCCTTTACCTTTAGCTTTGCCTTTGCAGGGTAGAAAATCACAAAGAGTGTTACAACCATATCTTGTCAAAGATGCATATTCAATATAACATTCTATTCTATGCAATTATCAGCGATTCTCTGAACTGGTTAGCTTCTTAGGGCATTGACTTGGAGACTAACTTAACTTCAAAAGCTATATAGTAAGGTGAGGACTGTCCAAGCCTTCATATCTCACACCCCGAACATAGATTGTCAATGTGGTAGTCAATATTTCTTTCATAATTGGACAATATAAAGCATTTGCTTTCTTGAGACAGTACACTTTCTTCTGAAGTTTGCGCTATACTAATCCCAATATATTTTTTACTAAAATGAGCATGACTTATTTACCTTTTGTTCAGTTTGTCCTGGCATCTCTATAGTGGATATTTCTCCGTTCACCCCAGGCTCAACACCCTGACCAGTAAGTAAGGATATCAGTCAATTTACCTCGTAAAAGAATCGAGAAATTTGTTTGGTACATCCTAAAAGCAGGTTGACAACCTAGATAGCTGTCATAATAACACCAAAGGTGCAGAAAAATTCCAATTCCATCTGTTCAGGTAAATCACATACAATATACTAACCTTCTCATCATTTTTCCTTAGCTTCTCGGCATATTCTTCCTTTTCCTCCAAAATTATTTCTTTGGCCTAGACAAATCACAACAGTTTACACAATCAGTGTGTTATTTGGTTAAAGGCTATACAGACTTAGAGAACATTGTTGTATCTGAAATACAAATTTAACAGCTGACTGTCACATACTCTCCAATTTAAGGAGGAACCTGTTTATCACAGTTTATTGACATATTTTGATTCCAAATTCCAATAGCTTTGAAATCAATCAGAACTTCATTATGCATATTTATCCTGGGTCAGTTTGTTCTGCATACTCTTTAAATACAGTATTTTCCTTAACTTGAACTGACCATCATATTCAATATGATGGTGGCTTTATCAAAATTTCATGGTAAATGCTGAGACAGATACAATATAAATATGTAAGACTACATGATTATAGACATCTTTACCCTGAATTGATCCTGTAGGAGATCCTCTTCGCTCTCTTCCTTTTCTTCAACCTTCACTTCTACAGTCTTTGAATCAGGAAGTATCTAGTCAGTAATTTATATACTTCATAAAAAGCTAAGACAACATAAGAACATTGACTATGAAAATACAATTTACACTTCTCTCAGGAATGTAATGATTTGGCTTTACTAATGAATGCCAACTGAATATTCACCTGGAATTCTGTCTGTCCTAACTTGTCTTCCAATCCTTCCTTTTCCTGCACATTCACTTCTGCAGTCTATACAAAGGACCAAAAGTATCCATCAGTTCTGACATAGTGACATGGTAAGATCCTGAGAAAAATCTCTTTTCATGGTAATTTCAAGAGATAAGATTACAAAAACGCATTTTCATGAGTCAAGGAAGCATACTTCTAGCAATGTGCACTGAACTCACTATACAACATTTCACCCTTAGACCCCCATAGCCAGTTGATACTATTATAGATTACAGATCTAGAGGGACCTTACCGATAAACCGAGTAACATGAATAAACTATGTAAACACACACACACACACACATCAACAATTTAATCTTTAATACATAACCTTGATCCTTGAGGTTTAACATTTAAAACAAAGCCTCTAATTGCGTTAAATAAACACCCTTTGGTAGAATTTATTTTACATTCACTAGCCCGCTATACCCAATATAAAGACGTAAACAGTTTCACGTTTCGTGCGTTCAATGGAGAAACAATGCAGAAAGACGTCACTGGAAGAAGAAAAAAACGAGAAGCTGACCATAATAGAGCTAATGGTACAATTATTTGATACGTTTGAACCATGAAATACATAAGGAATATACTGCTACTGCCACTAATAAATTTTACTAATTTTCTCTATAATACGTTTTTGCAACATATTCTCTTCAAATTACTCGCATTGCCGAGCTAAAAAAGGTAGTTCTACCCTCGGAATCCCAATTTTTACTCTCCAGTTGGAAGATATTCATTAAGATTTTTGGTACGAACCTTAATGTTGACCGGAGCGGCATGAATGAACATGCGTGTGGATCTAAACTCACTGTTGATGCAGTCCGCACAATCCTCCTTTTCGCGATTGTACTCGTTGTCGCTATCGTTAAGACCTACAATCGCGGTCAATTGGTCTTCTGCTCCGGCATTGCTACTAGCTTTCTCTTCTTCACTAGACGAACTTCTCTCAGCTTCAGCTGGACCAGATGCTCCGGAACCATGCTGCTCAATGTCCAAGCTCACCAAGATACCACGTGGGGACAGTGCCCTAGGGGAATCAGAGCTTGATTGAGGGACACACTGCGAGTGATCCGGCGCGGAGGAGGTCTGTTTGGGCCTGAACAGCCAGTTGAAGATATTGTTTGACGATGATTCCATTCCTGTAATCTTCCAAGTTTAAGGCATGAGAAGAAGAGAAGAACACAAGAATGTTTGTAGACTGACCAACACATCAATGGAGACCGACTGACTTCATTTAGACCATGAACTCACTAAAGTTTTTTCTTTTCTTTTACAATTTGTTATGTAGGACAAATATATTTTTTTAATTTTTATTTTTATTTTTTGGCCAAAATATTTTTTTACTTAATATGTTTATGTCACACATAAATAATCATTCGGTTCAACTTGTTCTTTATAAAATTGGACAAATTTGCTTCCTACGTCAAATATTCCCTTAATATGAACTGAATTTATTACACATAATTTACACTTGATTCAAAAAATTTGAAAATTAATTTAAAATATACAATTATCATCATCGTTCATTCATAATCATCCATATAACATAAATTACAATTTATGTTTCATAACATGAGAAGTATTCTAATAACTACATTTTCATTAGGGTAATTCTATCATTTAAAATTAGGTTTGTGATTTTTTTATTGAAATTTATGTGTAAATCACGTGACCTATTCCGTGACCTATCCCATGACCTATTCCGTGACCTATCCCGTGACCTATTCCGTTAAGATTATGCAAAATATATAATTTGTTTATTAAAAAAAAACAAAAAAAAATTGAACAAACAAACTGTAACAAAAAAAAAAAAATGAACAAACAAACCGTAACAATAAAACTTCAACTATCAATTTTTTTTTCCAACTATCAATCTATTCGAGTGTCCATATTTCAGCTAGTAAATTAATAATTAACTCTAATTAATAATCACTAAGTAGATGAATGCCATTGGTTTGAATTCAATGGCCATTCTATTTCTCTTATATATGCCTTGTATATATAGTAAAACATAGCCAGGAATGTGGGACAATATGTCTCTAATTCTCAACTATGGCTCCGCCACTGGCTTCAAGCACCCAAGCCGTCTTACTCAGGAGATCCGTGATTAGCAGACCACCCAACCCATCACACATTAGACCTACGATTTTGTGTGATGGAGCTGTTCGGGTCAAAGAAACACTATTTACGGAGCCGTAATTTTACTAGACGAGAGTGGGGCTATCTCGGCGGTTTTCATTATCTCGGCTATAGGCGATAACCCGCTACTGGCGGAAGGACTGCCATGTCGAGCAGGATTATTGTTAGCAAGGTCATCACGACGGAGTCCTCACACTCCATTCACTAATTCGACAAACTTGTTTAAACATGTAACCACCTCTTCCTCATGTTGTAATCGTCCCTCTTTGGGGTCATCCATGATATTAGATTTATTTTGAACATCATCGTCGTTTCAATTAAAAATGTTCCTAGAGCACGTGTTTGTTTAGCGCACCTTGTTGTTACTCTGGCGGCTACGGACGATGTAACTGGATGATGGTTTGCTCCTGATCTCCCTCAGTTTATGAGAGGATCGCATGCAAGCATTTTCTTGTGATTACGTGCTAATAATATGCAGTATGATTAAAAAAAACAAATTCTAAGGGCGCGTTTGGATGGACGTAATGTGAGATTGCAGTGTTTGGTTGTGTTGTAATATAGAGTGTAATAGTAGATTATAGTGGTTGGTATGTGTTGAATGTGCATAGTAACGTGACTTTATTGTTATTATATTAATATATATGAGACTATATTATATCTTAATATGATAAAATCTATAAAAAATATATATATGTATTTTGACAACAACTAACTTCTTAAACTTTATGTTGTGGCTAATAATATAGTTATTTATGAACTCTAAAAAATAAATGTTTAAACTCAATACAAACCTATTAAAATTCTATTAATTAAACAATTTTATATTTTTATAAGATAATTTTCATTAAAAAAATCCATAATTATGTCTTTACTCATTTTATACGAACATCATGTGCATTATTCTTTATGATAATAATAAGTTATGAAGTAAATAATAATAATAATATTATTATTATTATGATACAAAATATTTTATCTATTTAATAAATAATAATAAAATAATAACACACTGTAATGTTTGACGCAATCTCACGTTACATTTAATTTTAGATGTAATTTCACATTACATTAGATAGATTTTTGACGTAATCTCATATTATAATGCACATTACGTTGTTTGATGTTATGTGGAACGTAACGTAAGGTTACGTCCCACATTCCATCCATCCAAACCACCCCTAAGAATCTTTTGGCAATAAAAAAAGTATCTAAGAATCTTCACTAAAAAAAGCCGGAAAAATCACCCAAATACCCAACTTTTTGAAACTCAAACACAAAAGTAAGGGAAAAGTTCGTCCAGAACTCAAAATACCCAAATATGCATATCTCAAATGCGTCATTTCAACTCAACGGTCAATATGCATCTCTGAAATGCGCCATTTCGACTCAACGGTCAAAATATGACCGACTCAACGGTCAAAATATGACCGTTGACCGGCGAAAATGGCACATCTCTCAGATGCGCCCTAAAAATGGCGCTTCTGAGAGATGCACCATTTGACTCAACGATCATATTTAGACAGTTGACCGGCAAAAACGGCGCATCTCTCAGATGCGCCCTAAGAATGGCGCATCTGAGAGATGCGGCGTTGGGTATTTTGAGTTATGGACCAAATTTCCTATTGTTTTTGTGTTTGAGTTTTAAAAAGTGGGTATTTGGGTGATTTTTTTTTATTTTAAAAAAAGCCTATAAGAATGCGTTGACTACTTCATTTTGTTACTTTCCTTAAATAATGTTTCTTATTATGGATGGATGAAGTTTGATACGCAATGTTTATTTTGAATATTTATGTAAAATCATCATCCTTCCACTTACACAATTTCTGAAGACTCACAGGTAGAGTTTTTTGTTCAACATTAGGTGTACTGCAATGCAATCGGTAGTAGCATCGCAGTAAGACGGGAAACCAAACCCAGAAGAACATTGATGAGTTGCTCCGATATTACTAAACTACATTGCAACAATTCAAATAGATAAAGAATTAACAAAGCAATATATAGCAAGTCCCAAGTAAACAATTCCAGTTTTCTTCTATTTTGGTATATGACTCAATTATATGATTGGCCATAAAGAACTTACCATATATATATATATATATACTCGATTATACAATAAAGCAAATCTCATCAACAGCAGATATGCGCATATAAGAGCTTCCGAAATAAGTAAATTGCCAATTTAAATTAAATGCCATACAAAAATGTACTTGCAACTGTTGTTTAGTAATAATCATTGATTTGATCTATGCTGATAATTGAGATAAGAATTAATGAATTGTGATCACTTACTTCTAGTACTTCATCTTCCTGAACACAACTTCCGTGTCCAGTCCGAAAGCGTCCACCTTCCTCACCTCGACAAGTTTCGAATCCTTGAACATCTCTACCAGAGGATCCACACTGTACAGATCGTTCGCCGAGTAGCGATCCGTGCTCTTGGTTAGGGCCACGTGCAGCACGCAGACCCCGCCGGGCTTCAGCGTCCGCTCGATCTCTGACACGAACTTGGACGGGAAAAGCGCGTGGTCGAACACGTTGGAGAACTCGAAATCGAAAGTCGCGTTATCGAACGGCTGATTGTGGAAGTCGCCTTTTACCACCAGCGGAGGGCGGGGGACCAGATCCATGCCGATCGAATCGTTCACGCCAATCAGCTTCAAGGCGGCGACCTCCTGGCCGACTCTGGCGCCGATTGAGATAGCCTTGGAGGAATTGGAGAGGAGGTTCCGATCCTTCAAGCTCTGGAAGCATCTAGAGAAGACGCGGACCTTACGATCCCAATCTCTGGTGGTCCATATCTGCTGTAGCTTGGGATTGAGTGTCTTGTTAAGCTGATGCTGAATGTAGGCCTCATAGGAGGAGTAACCGGATCGGATCCGGAGGTCACTGGAGGAGGAGGAGACGGTACCGGCGGCGGATTTAGTGCGGTGAAGAGGTGGTTGGAGGGCTAGAAAGAGGAGGAAGGCGACGGAGAGAAACAGAGAGACGACGAAGGGTTTGAGGAGGAGAGGGAGCTTGGAAGTTATGGCGACTTTCATGGCGCCTCCAGCTGCACTGCATAAGAAAGAGGATCAGAGAATTTTGTTAGAAGAATTTTTGCAGATCAACTCAGCTACCGGAACTTCAGCTGGACAAATTAGCAAATAGGGAAATGTTATGTACAAAAGTGTCAAAGGGCTTTTATATTCAATTGTAGAAGTTGGGGATCAAATTAGCAAATAGGGAAAAGTATCGATCAGTGTTTTGGAACAGAGGGAGTGTAGTTTTTTTTTTTTTTTTTTTTTTTTCGATCTTGGGGAGTGTACCTTAAGTAATCCAATGAATATATATAAGGTTTGGAATGGATTGGCGCATAAATTAGGTTGTTAGGATGGAGATCCTAGCTAGAATCAATGTAACATAGAATCAGATCGTTTGTAAAATCGAATCAGGAATCATAAGATCCTATAAAATTTTACGTATTATTTTGCAATAAAGCAATTACTACTATTTAAAAGAATAAATAACTTAATGTAGTATCAAATTATCAAAATATTATTCAAAAACTTTCTAGACATTAAAATTAAGACGAGACTTCTAAATAAACATTCAAGTTCAACAAAGTACTAAGAACCGTATATCATATCAAAGTTCAAATATATAATCGATAATAATTATATATAGCAACATTATCAAAATTATTTAAGTCTACATTAGCTCCGAATCATAAGCAATGCGAAATCTATAATATTATTCACGCTCAAGTCCAAACCACCATATCATTTGAGTTATTAGTGGTACTTGTACTTACAAATTATTTGAAAAGGAAAATTCAATTATAGAGAAGTTTAGTTAATGAAACTTAAGAAAGAAGTATTAAAGTAATCATAAGAAACATATATGTCTAAGTAAAACAAAGTTATAGAATCTACAAAATGCAGACAGAACTAGAGAGGAAGAAGAAACACAACATACATATTTTTTTTTGTGTTTTGACATTTCGTTTACACATTATTTTTTTTTTATTATAAATATAGTTAGAATTATGACTTAAATAAGTATAGTAGCCTCAAGTCCTAATTTGTATATTAAATAATTAAAAACATTAATATATTTAGAATCTCATAAAATTACGAGCCTAAACAATTCTTAACGATCATACGATTCAACTCTTGATCCTAAGAGATTCTAACTGGTAAAGATCCTAGAATGTATCATATCAATTTGTCATTCTAAAATTTTAGGATTGATTAATTTTAGGATCGGATCGTAATTCTAACAACCTTACACACATCTAGGCATGAAGGATAAGGAAGGCTTTCAGCAAACCAAAATTGCTTGCTGCAATGTACATGTTACGATATTCGTCAAAATACGACATGACATATCCACAAACTGATACATACTAGGACATATATTTTGATTTTTTTTTTCAAAACAAAAACAAATGAGTTATTGCGACGATAATAAATTCATCTTACTATATAATAATGTTCGAATTCTCCTACTTATAATTTAAAATTTTGCCGATAAGACTTAATAAACAATCATTGCATATACTAAAGTTTAATATAAGAGTGATGCTAAAAAAATGTGAAAAACATTGTGAAATTTCCACAAAAAGTAGAATGAGCCCACAACAATATTTTGAATTTGCACTACACCAACTTTCTCTCTCTTATTTTCACAACAATTTTTATAAGAAATTTCTTATTTTAAGGATTTACTCTTAATATAATTATAAGAAGTCGTTCCGTTAAATGAAGAGTTTATCTGAAACTTCGAAGACTAATCACATAAAAACATTATTTTTAACCATTAAACCACCAAAATGTGATTCGAATTTTAATGTCTCTTTTGTAGTCTAATATTAAATTTAAGGGCTATGGTACAACCTGTGATTTTTTTGTAAAATTTCTTATAAAAATAATCCATCAACAACCAATACATTTGTTCGTTCTTCTGTTTATTTTTTTATTAAAATTTCACATTTTAAAGATTTACCCAATACGGTAAGTCTTCTTGAAATTCCGAGCTCCTCAGGGAAATTATATTGGGAAAACTAGTTAGTTATTAGAGAACAAAGGATAAGCAGAATTGTTCATTTCAATTCTTCATACTCGGTATCATGGAAGCTCTGGGACTTCCCTCTGTGTCTGTAAGCAGTCTCTCAATCTCTCAGTCCAGTAAAAACATCACCCTTCGCAATCCTCTCACTTCTCTCGAGTTACGTCCAATTAAGCTTGGCCGCTCCCATGGAGTCCACCACAGAGTTCGTATTCTCTCTTCATTTACCTTTGCCGCACTCGATTACTAAATCTTCTAATGGTAAATCGACATTCATATTAAATTTGATTTTCTTTTCTTTTTCTATCTTGTTTTTGAGTAGAAGCGGAGCGTTGTCAGAATGTCTGCAGATACTGATGACTACGACTTGAAGCAAATGAAGGACATGGCTGCTGCTAGAAAGAGATGGGATGCTCTGGTAATGATACACTTGCATAATTATTTAAGAGTCGAGTACGAAATCTGCTTTCATGAGTTAGTAGTCGCAGAGAGGGGAAATCCGTACAAACTTCTTCCTTGCTAATTCTAGTGGTGATTCTCTTTCATTTGGTATCCGGCCATTATTTATTCTAGTGGTGATTCTCTTTCGTTTGATAGCCAGACATGATATAGTTTAGTGCAATCTGTATTAAACAAGATCGACCACTTAACCATCCATCCTATCACATAAACTCGAGATTGTGAACAATTGCTTGGTATGGTATTATAAGTTCAACAAACTGTATTCTGATTTTGTTGTATCTTGTCTTTCATTTGGCCGCTCGCACTTTTTGATGCACCACTTTGAAGTAGTTTCATACACAGTTTGAATAGTCTACTGATGTCAAACTTCAGACCTGCTTTTACTCTTGCTAATGGAAAACTTTCTAGGCAATGATGTCTAGAAGATTATGATGAAATTGAAACCACCATCTGCAGTAAATAATCTGTCTACTGATAATGAAGTTTTTCTTTATTATAAATTCTTACGTATCACTAGTTATGGTAAGTTATGTTTCCTTCTATATCCTATTAATCAACTTTCTCCTTTAACTTTGTGTGTAATAGCTCAGGGAAGAAAAGGTTAAGGTCTTGGCACCAAGGGAAGCTGGATATGCCATTCAACTATCAAATAAAACCCTACTTGATGTTCGACCGTCTATGGAACGAAATAAGGTGAATGATATCATCATTATATTCATTACCCATTTTCCTCACTCTATTGTTTTCCACCCCTGAAGCTCTAGTCTTTGTGTTTTTGGATGTAAATGGTATTTATAGACTGAGAAGTCCAAATGCCGCTCAGGTGTAAACGGACCTTTAATGAACTTCTGTGTTCCTTTTGTATTCTTAGCATTATAATCTTTATTGCTTTTTATGAGATACTACAACTACAATTATAGTACTCAGCTATTGACAGTGGGTCTATAAACGAGATGGCTTCATAAAAGGAGGGTTAATATTAGTCTGATATATAAGGAAACCCAGGTATGAACTTCGTTTTTCGGTTCAGTTTCTAATGTGAAACTTTCAAGTCCTGCCTTCATGCACCATAGGTAGTTTAGCACTATCCATGCCTAAATGACCGCACCGTTGGTTGCGAGTTAACATAAGGTCCAAAGATGGTCTCCTTGTTATGGCTTAGTCGATAGATTTGGCTAGTTGGTCTTGGTTCCTATATCTCTGTCAGTTGGTTTGTTAACTATGGTAGGACATATATGATCAGCTATATTTGCTGGTTTGTGATGATTTCAACATCTTTTTTTTTCTGTTTTTTTTTCCTGTGATGCTGCAGGCATGGGTTAAAGGTTCAGAATGGGTACCAATCTTTGACAATGATAGTAATTTGGATGCTGGGACTGCTTCCAGAAAGATCACAAACTTTATGATGGGTACTCACTCTACAATTCATATTCATTTCTCATTAGTCATAGTGTGTCACATCAAAAAGTTCAAATAGATGCTTCATGATCAGGTGGACTATGACCATTTACAACGATATCATGATATCAAACAGCTACTTACTGCACTTAACTGTTAATGTCCTTTAAGTTACGCTTTACCGAGAAATGGGGTAATACTATCTAACAATGACTCTCGTTACCTCTAGGCGGTTGGTGGAGTGGAGCACCTACATTATCTTACAACAAGTATATTCCAAGCTTTCAATATTTGCTCGCATTACTTGTTTAAAAGTGGATGGATCTAAGTAGATTTTTCTCCACTCTTTGACAGTCAGTTTGTGTCTAAAGTGCAAGAAAAGTTCCCGAAAGATGCAGACATCATAGTTGCTTGTCAAAAAGGACTAAGGTAAGAAACTTTCAACAATACTCCCCTCTATCTTATCACAATGACATTATACAGAGTAGATAGGTTTGTGCTGAGGATGTAGTGTCTTTTGCTGTTGAATTCCAAATAATAGATATTATTGAATCATGATTAGTTTTCAAGAATTCGGCTCCTAACTTTTTAATACTGGGACTCCGGATGGCAGATCTATAGCTGCATGTGAGCTGTTATACAATGCTGGGTATAGAAACATTTTCTGGGTACAAGGTGGTTTGGAGGCTGCTGAAGATGAGGTTTCATATCTGTTCTTGATTTTCAGTAAGCTGCCATTTTCTAGTTAATACCATCAATTGTTGTGATTATTCTTTTTTGGTGTCCTTTTGTTTGCATGGGGAACAGGATCTGATCAGAGAAGGTCCAAAGCCATTCAAATTAGCTGGAATTGGTGGTGTTTCAGAGTTTCTTGGGTACTTTTGACCATTTAAAATTTAATCATAGAAGTTAAACTTCAATTATTTGCATGATTTTTATTCCATTTCCTGGAATTGTCGTCAGTTGGACCGATCAACAAAGAGTTGCTGCTGCAAAAGAAGGTTGGGCGTATAGACTAGTATTTTCGGCTCGACTGGTAATTCATCACCCTCCTATTTAATTTCTAATCACAGATACATTATCTCATCCAAGAATTATATTACAGCTTGGACTTGTTCTTGCTGCTGATGCATTATTTCTCGGTGCCCAGCAAGTTGGCCGTTACATCCAGGACATAAGGACACACTAATGTTCTTTTTTCAGGGATTAGATCAAATTTCTCAATTTTGGTTCATCTGTAGAGTTTTACTCCAACATCTACACGTTTTAAATTGAACTATGAGTTGAGTCTGTAGTTAAATGTAGCAATTACTTCTGGTTAACAGCTTGTATCGAATAATAGTTATTATTTATTATGATGTTGAAAATCTGCCAACTTTACATGAATCTCTCATTAGAATTGTTACAGAAGTGGATGATGATGCAGTAAAAATAGAAAATTTATATAGCCAATTTTAAAAATTAAACCTTAAATAGGGATTTTTTTTGATTATTTTTTTAAAAAAAGTTGAACTGAGTGAGTCACTTGAACCGGATTAGCTCAGGCTAAATAATTAAACCCGGTTCAAAAGTGCTTTAGTTTATATACCCTACCAAAGGAAAGCCTTTGTTTCTTCTCGACGGCTGCTTCTGTCGCATCAGCTCTTGCGAAGCTTCCGCAAGGTTAGAATTGAAGAGATATTTCATTTCATTTCAGAATTGAATTGAATTGTTTTTTTTCTTCTTTTAGTTATGATGTATTATATTTGAATATTGTCGCAGAGCTTAGAAAATGCACAATCTTGTGGCTCGATCAAGCTAAGAAATTGAATGGAATTAGTTTCTGATCGTAATTGGTCAATCCATTGATTTTTAGTGTTGAATGAATGAATGAATGAACACCAATCACCAGGAACACTATCGTAAGACAAATCTAGTATATTGAGAAAACAGAAGAGATGAATCCACAGAGGCAAATAAGTAGCTATTAATATTAGTGATTTGTTGTATCCATCAATCTAGTGAAAAGAACCTACTACTTTATTTAGTGTCTCAAGTTCACCTTATGTTTCAGTTTTGTTCCGACACATACTTATATTGTCCCAAGTTTGAATAATGTTGCTATTTGGTGTCTCCGTCAAATTTTGAAGTTAAATTTAACAGAATTCGGTCATATGACCAGCACATAACCAAATAAAATTGAAAATGCACATATTACCCCTAAACCCTAAATCAGATCAGCTGCTCCACCGCCGGAACCCTAAATCGGTCGGAACCCTAAATTGGCCGGAATAGGCAGTAATCGACCGAAATAGACCGTAATCGGTCGACCCTAAACCCTAAATCAGGTCAGTTTCACCACCGCCGGAACCCTAAATCGGGCCGTAATCGGCCATAATCGGGCCGGAATAGACCGGAATCATCTTGTTTGGAGGTGGGTGGCCGGAATTGGAGGTGGGTGAGTCGAAATCGGAGGTGGGTGGCGATGGGTGAGTCGGAATTGGAGGTGGGTGGCCGTAATCGGAGGTGGGTGGCCAAATGACAGTATGATCTTTTCATTTAAGTCTGTTAAACTTAACACCTAAATTTAATAGAAAACCAAATTGCAACACTATTCAAACTTGGGACAGTCCATATCAACACTTTAATCCTAAGATACTATTCAAACTTGTGACAGTCCATATAACACTTTAATCCTAAGACACCAAACTGAAACAAGAGGTAAACCTGATACTCTAAATAGGTTCTTTCCCATCAATCTATCTACTACTTGAGTGATAGCAACTGAAGTTGTTAATTTCAGATTGATTACTGAAAGAAAGAGAATGAAGGTTGAGAGGCTAGTAAGATCCAGCAGGTCACTGCTCAAACTGAGGGGGATTACACAGCTAGTGCGCACATTCCAACCTGATTTTACCCTTAGAGATCTAAATGAGATGCCAATTATCATCAAATACAAATACCCAGCCTTTTATCACCCTTACGCACCTAAACCTCCACCGTCGGACAAAATTATCCAACTAGCCGATCTCATTGCAGCTCTGCCACCGCAACAAAGAGTCTGCATAGTGCGTGCTCTAAGAGACCGAGTCAGGAAGGAGGCGGCGGAAGAGACGACTGCTTTTGATGAACTCAAGTAACGTCTGCATTTCAATCGACCAGCAATAACGAAAATATTCAAAGGAATAATGTTTCTTGTGTCTTTACAGTTGAAGTAGACAGAGATTTGGTCTATGTTGGATGATTTTTGGGGATTATTTATAAGGGTTGAGAACCTATAAACTATCTGAAGTTTAAAATGTTGAAATTGACAGTTATAAGTTTCATTTTTGTTGAAATTTAGTGTTTTCGCGCGTTTTTTTCTCTCTATTCAAACATTTTCATCGACCCTTTCACTCACTCATAATCTACCACTCTTTACTTTTTGTAAAATCGCTAAATTTCTCCTAAAACTTGAACGTCCGAAAGAAAATGTTTACAGCAGAGTGGTGTAGAGTGATTTTCAGCGACAATAGAGCGAGATTTACTTGTGCGGATGTGGCCACCTTCTTAGGTGACGGTCCCGGCAAGGTGACAAGAATGGAGCGTGCATGAGAGCTCCTATTTGACAGCTGGTTTCGTCGGGATTTGCTTCTCTAAAGTAATCACACCGAGACATCAAATTTCAACAAAAATGAAACCTGAAACTGTCAATTTTAACATTTTAAACTTCGGACAGTTTATAGGTTCTTAAACCGGTTTATAATAATGGCCTAATGGTTCTGTTTTTTTTGTTGGTAAACCATATGGTTCAGTTGATGTTTAATATGCTTTCAAATCGTTATCGGAAGTTATGCATATGTATCTAGATTTTTTCACATTTTTTTTTTTCACATATTCTAGCATCACCCTTTCTGAAAACTAACATAAAATTATGAGAATCATGCATATGATAATACAAATTAAAATTAATTTTAGTGATAAAAAAGTATACTCTTAATCCAACATTAAAATCTGTAACAAAGGGAAAATTAATTAAACAAAGTCAAATGTTAATTACAAAATCCGTGTACAGCTAGTGTCCAAGGTTTCAAATTTGTTAAAATGTGGTGTATCGGTGTGATTACTTTAGAGAAGTCAATTCCAACGAAACCGTTTGTCAAATTCAAGCTCCCATACACACTCCCTTCTCGTCATCTTGCCGAGACCGTCACCTAGGAAGTTGGCCACATCCGCGCAAGTAAATCTCGCTCTGTTGTCCTTGGAAAAAGGCTCCACAACACTCTTCTAGAAACTTTTTTTAATGTTCAATTTTAGGGTGAAATTTGACGATTTTGTGAAAAGTAAAGAGCGACGGATTATGAATGGTTGGGTGGGTTGATGAAATTAATTGAATGGAGATGAAAAGACGCGCAGAAACACCAAATTTCAACAAAAATAAAACTTGAGACAGTCCATTTTAACATTTCAAACTTCAGACACCTAATTTTAACATAGGGTACACCTTAAACAGTTTTTTTAGTTATTAACCCTTTATTATTAAACTAAATTTGCATTATTTGGAATTCATTCAATAAAAAAAAAAAAAAATCTGACACATTTGCATTATTTGGGTATCAGACTACCAACAATTCAACATACATTATAAGGAACAATTTTTTTAAAAAAAAAAAAAAAATTAAGCCAAAACCCTTGTTTAATAATGACTAACAAGGATAGTTGCAAGTGCAAGTCCTAGGATTGGGGAGGCAAGATCCGACAGCCTTAGGACCGTGAAGCCTCGAGCAGTCATCTTTACATTTCTGTTCAACGCACTTTTCGCCACGTAGAGGTATTTGCTCGATACATCCATCTGCTGCTACTTTCTCCATGTCTGTTAGTTAATAATCCACACAGAGCAACAATGTTAAACCTTAATTATGTATCTTGTTACAAGTCTACCACATTATCGCATTTTGTTTACTTGAGATAACATAAATTCAAAGTATATTCACAATAGGGTTAACATGTATTTTTGTCTATGATGTTCGACCACTTTTGAGTTTTGATTTATGATGTTTTTTTCCCCTAGTTTTGGTACTATATGTTTACAGATTTTTCTAGTTTTGGTCCGACCGTTACATTCTGTTCACTTTTTCCGTTTAGTGACATGTGAAAGTCACGTGATCCACACTAAACTTTCAATTTTGTTCAAATTTAGGGGAATTGATCCATTGAACTAGGTTTAGGGTGTCAATTCACCCAAATTTGACCCATTAAACCTAGTTCAATGGATCAATTCCCCTAAATTTGAACAAAATTGAAAGTTTAGGGTGGATCACATGACTTTCACATGTCACTTAACAGAAAAAGTGGACGGAATATAATGGTCGGATCAAAACTAGAAAAATCTGCAAACATACAGTACCAAAACTGTTAAAAAAAATACCATGGACCAAAACCCAAAATTAGTCAAACATCATGGACAAAAGACCTGTTAACCCTTCACAATATCTAGGTGTAAAGTTTATTACTGCGTACGATATTTATTTAAAAAACGAAATAAATACAACAAAATGAATGAAGATAGACTAAACAACAGGCAATGAGAGACGATCAAATTACCAGAAGACAGGAGTACCAACAACATGAAGATTGCGACGTAAATTGCTGTCTTTGCCATTTCTCAGTGTTTTGTTGTTCTCTTCTCAGTTTCTTATGTTCTCAATTAACAGTGATGGCCTCTATAAATAAGTACGAGCTCTCAACTAAATCTATTTCATTACCAAAAAGACAAAATTTATCTCCAAATTTACATTTTTATTTTTTGGAATGAGTAATAATAATTATTGATGTCGGTTAGTGAGCTACTAGGTATTTCCCCACACAACACATAAGGTTTGATATTTTATAATTTATTTATATAGTCATTCGAAAAAAGGTTGAATATGATAGAAACAAATAAAAGTAAGGGAATAGAATTAAAAAAAATGTCTCAATTTTGACCTATGTGTTAGTTTGGTGTCTGAAATTTACAAAGCCTGTCCGAATTTCGCATATTTGTTGCTATTTTGTGTCTCGGTCTATTTTTAGGGATAAATTGGACGGAATGTGGTAACAGAAACCTATTTTATAAAATTTGTCATATGTCTCCGTCTCTGTGCTCGTAAGTCTAGTTACGGTTCGAACCCTTACGATGGCCCCTCCGGCAAATGCATACGAAGATCGATCATCTCTGGCCGACTCAGCGGATATATCTGGGCTCTGTATCCTTCCAACGGGGGTTAAACATTGGAGCCGACCCAGTGGTATACCTGGACTCTGCATCCTTCCAATGGGTGTTAAACATTGAAGTCGTCTGCAGGCATCGTAGAAGCGATGAAAAGACTAGAGCTACCTCTGATCTTGTTATGTTCCAAATTTCGATTAAGTTCGAAACCTCTGATCTATTATGTTCTGTTCCGACTCTCAATTAAGTTTGAAGCATATGTTTCTGATGACCTCTAACTCTGATCTGTTTCTGAATTTTGATAAGTTCTACATTTATTGTTTAACCTCTGACTTTGATTGAATATGTTTCGTGTAAATTTTTGAACTCTGCATTATTTTGATGTTCTTTGAAAACTTTATGTTTATCTTTATAATATATATGTATATATATTTCTGAGAGCTTGATCCGATATCGGGATGAGTGACCACTACTTATTGAGTTTCTCCCCAACAACTTACCCCATATTCAACTCCTCAGTTTCAGGACGAGATAATAGTATTTCAGATCATTAGTACTGGGGACGCTCTATATGATATTTCGAGATGTTAATTTTTTGATGATATCATGAAGCTGTCAACTTCTCATGTTCAGGATAAACAGATAGAGCATCAGATGTTCGATATATGATGACGTGAAAACACTGGATTTTTGGATGATTTCAAATAGCACAGTAAAATTATCAAGTTGACGTTGTTCCATTGCATTGGAGATTTATGTATATAGAGTTGAGTTGTTGGGTTATGTAAGTACCATGATTCATTGCATTATAATACATATGGAATTTGAGTTGTGTCTAATCAAAGAATTTTTAGGGGTTTCGTTATTTTCTGATTTATTACTAGTAAATAACGGTTATCACCCTTGAAATTTTTAATTCTTTATCTGATTATTAGGTCAATTCCAACATTGAATAAGGTCTAGGACCTCTAGAAAGCTTCATCCCATAACAGTCTGGGCTCATCGAATTTAAATGGAGAAGATAATAACAAGACAATATATCCAACATTAATTCGGGGTCCATCTCTGAGCACTGAGACCAGACAAAACATCTATCTGTCCATCCACCAATTTCATATATATATTTTTTCAAAATTCATTTATTAATTTATTTTCTATTTTATTTAGGGTTTATAATCTATGAAATGTCTGAATTTTAACCCATGTTAACCGGAGAGGTCTGAATTTTCAAAAGTTAATTTGGAATGTCTGAATTTTCAACTTTGTTGATGTAAGAGGTCTTCGTCAATTTTTGTCGTTAAAACTGACGGAATTTGGTCACATGCTTGACATGTAACAAGAAATAAACTTAAATCCCATAAATGCCCTCCGACCAAGTGTGCCCCTCACATGCTTGACCTGAAAAATACGAAAATGCCCCTTAAAGAAAAAAAAACATTTTCTTAATTTGACTCCAGGCGTAATTTTGTCATTTCACATTTTCTCAAATAAGATATTAAATAAAAAAAAAAAATACTAAAATAGGTAAAAATGTCATTTCATACAATTCTGTTAAATTTAACCCTAAAAATGGACGGAAAACCAAAGTTCAACAAAGTTAAAAATTCAGACCTTCAAAATTCACTTTTGAAAATTCAGACATCTCCGGTTAATATGTGTCAAAATTAGATCTTTCATAAGTTATTAACCCTATATTTTTTCAAATTTCATTTATCAATTTATTTTCTATTTTATTTATATATATTTATATAAAAGAAGTTCCTTTGTAGTGGTGGTGTTAGGAAAAGAGATATATGGATGGAAACAACTCTAAGGATGGCCTGCAGATGAAGAAGGGATTTGAGCACCAACACGTGGAGATCCTCAAAGCCGTGGCTCAGGCATGGCACGGTCGCAGCTCAGCCGGCGGCTCAGCCAGCCAAGACAGCGGTGAGTTCGATGCACGGAGGCGCAACTTCAAAACCAAGCCCACGCGTTTCAGAATCCAGGCAATGGCTAACAATGAAATTCGACGAAGAAGAAGCGTCTCTAATAATGGCGGCCACTGGGATTTTCAACAGTCGCTATGGGACTCTTATGAGATCGTGAGCGTGTCGAAGAAGCTGGAAGCCGAGCTTTTGGTGGAGAAGCCGGTTTTGGAGAGGAAACGGAAGGAGAGCAAGAACAGTTTGAGGAATCTATTCAATATCGTGTCTTCTAGAAGGTTTGAAGAATCCAGTATTCCTGCTAAAGAAGATACAAATAGCGAGTAGTAGTTAGTTAGCTAGTAGCAATTTTGATATAGTACAATTGATAATAATAACTATCTCCTTTTGCTAATTTTGTGATGACATTGTATTCATTAACCTTCAATGGGTGAAGAAGGTAATAAATAGGTTAAGACTCTATAAACTGTTTGAAGTTTACTCAATTTGAAATTTTGGTGTTTAGAGTTTAAAATGTTGAAATGGACAGTGTTAGGTATCATTTTTGTTGAAATTTGGTGTCTTAATGCGTCTTTTCCTCTCCATTCAAGCATTTTCATCGACCCTTTCACCCACTCATAATCCACCACTCTTTACTTTTTATAAAATCGTCAAATTTCTCTCAAAGCTTGAACATCCGAAATAAAATGTTTCCAGCTGAGTGGTGTGGAGTGATTTTCAGCGACAATATAACGAGATTTACTTGTGCAGATGTGGTCACCTTCTTAGGTGACGGTCCCGACAAGGTGACGAGAAGGGAGCGTGCATGAGAGCTCCTATTTGACAGCTGGTTTCGTCGGGATTAGCTTTTTCTAAAGTAATCACCCCGAGACACCAAATTTTAACAAAAATGAAACATAGGATTGTCCATTTTAACATTTTAAATTTCAGACACCAAAATCTCACATAGAGCAAACTTCAGACAGTCTTAGGGATGGGCAAAAAAACCGGTCCAATCGGACCGGCCCGGAACTGGTCCGGACCGGACTGTTTGGAACCGGTCCAGACTGGACCGGTTTCAAACAGACCAGGTTTTGCAAGTGAAAACCGAGCCAAGAACCGTTTGTATACATCTGATGGAACCGGTTTTAAACTGGACGGACCGGTTTGGACCGGTTTTTTTTTTACCTGGACTGGTTTTGGACTTGTTTTTTAACTTTTTGTTGTAAATCTATAAATAAAAACGGGTCGGACCGGTTCTAGACCGAACATGTCTGCTTTTATAAGACAATCCAGAACCGATCCCGAACCGGTCCAAATTTTGTTGGTCAACTTTTGGTGAACATCTAATCCGGTCCGGGCCGGAACCGGTCCAAGCCGGACCGGTTCAATGTCCATCCCTAGACAGTTTATACGTTGTTAAACCAAATAAATAAACCCTAAACTTGAATTATTAGTACATACCCAGCTGAACTGGGAGAACAACAGGGAACAAACGTTGAATCGTACAAAAACACATAATAATAACATGACACGCATTCTTATTTAAGGAAACATATCGATATATAACCTTATAACAACTTATTAAATAAAGAAGAGTATACATATTGGCAGCATAAAGTGCCTAACTAGCTAGCTAGCTATGTATTAGAGGTAGTCCACTTGCAGAGCTCAAATCCCTTGCGTTTCTGCTGTATGAACACATCGGCTTTTGCATCAACACTTTGAGACGGCTCCTCTTCCAACTCGGTGACTTGAATCCGGTGGTGGAAGTGGAACATTACAGTGTGTAATTGGTTATTATTGTCGGGAAGTTGCTCATCAGAAGAAACATTAGTAGGCGAGTGATCCTTTTTGTTGAAGGCGTTATGAACATTAGGGTAATGAGGAACATGAGGGAGGATACTGGGCATCCTCATCATCCTTATCAGCTCATCGTTGTAATCGCTCGATGGAGATTTCCAACAATTACCAGTTTGTTTCTTCCACATCATCTCTTCAACTGCTTATCTTAAATAAAACATGTAATGTCACACTATTTATATGCGTTTCCGGACATCACATTTTTAGTTATGGACGCTATAAACCAATATTGAATGAAATCCGAATAATTAAAGCTAGTTAATTAAGATTTAATTATTTAAAATGACACCCAGATAGCATGCACTTAGTATATATATTCTTCAAAGAGTATATATAATTCCGCATCTGATTCACATCTCGAACCCTTTTAATTATTTAACACATTTCCCCTCTCACAATTCCAACACTTGCACCATATTTAAAAGGTGCGTCTATCAAACTTTAATTTGAGCTACCCCTCTAACGATTATTCCACCAATTTACGATATTCGCATCCTTAATTACTAAAGCATCTCCAATCTTGAGTGAATTCCAAATATACACGAATTTTTTTTTTGTCAATAAACATAATCAACTTTTAAACATATTGTAAGCTTTAAACTATATTAATTTCTCAAATAAAACGTGATTGAATTCACACACATAGACAAAATCTACAACTTGTGCACCGTCAACTTTTTTGGAAAAAAAAAAAAAAAAAACTTAACGGCTGACGAATACGGTAGTATATTTGACAACATTGTAAAACATACTTTTGCAACAAACAACATAACCGTACAACGAACAAACATAGTAGATGCAATTAATGAAAACCAAAATTTATTAGGAATGATTAATATTATGGTTAACAGGTGTTTTAGTCCATGATGTTTGACGATTTTTGGAGTTTAGTCTATGATGATTTTTTTGTCTAGTTTTGGTCTCTTATCGGGAGCATTCAGCTCATATATCGGGACTGCTAAAGTCGGGACCCTTCGCACTGGGCTCCTGGGCCTTCCAGGCCTTTCACGAGGCCCACTGGACTTACTCGCCGTCTATTGACTGTTAACGGGGCTAACGATTCCATCGGAACCCATCAAAACATAGTTTTGCAACAAACAACATAACCGTACATCGAACAAACATAGTAGATGCAATTAATGAAAACCAATAGGAATGATTAATATTAGGGTTAGCAGGTGTTTTAGTCCATGATTTTTGGGTTTTAGTCTATGATGTTTTTTTTCTTCCTAGTTTGGTCTCATATGTTTGTATAGTTTTCTTGTTTTAGTGTCAACTTGCCCCCAATTGGATTAATCCAATTGGACCAGTCCTGGGCTAGCTCAAGGCTAGGTCGATCCCAGTTGGGGTCGCCTGGGTTCGGCGAACCCGACCGTGGTCGGACACAGTCCAATTTGAAGTCAATTTAAAGGGGCTAAACTGAAAAAAAAAAAAGAGTTGGGAAAGTATTAGAGGAACTAAAAATTGAACAAAATTAAAAGTTTAGGGTGAATTGCATATGTTACATAACGGAAAATATGGACGAAATGTAACAGAAAGATCAAAACTAGAAAAATATGCAAACATATGAGACCAAAACTAAGCAAAAAAAATATATATATATATCATGGACCAAAACCCAAAAGTCGTCAAACATTATGGACCGGTTAACCCAAAATTGTAATTTCATTTTATGTACTCTTTGTTTTCAAGGTTAACCCAAATAAAGATCCAACAAAAAAAGAAGCAACCGCTGCTGCACTTCTAAGTACCAAAGCATAAGAAAACTGGTACACAACTGACAAACCAACCAACTTCCAACTGCAAAAATACTTGGGTTTGTTTATGATGGATGATTTACATTATTATTGCTTGATTTGGGGATCAGTTCAGAGTTGCTGGTTGAGGAAGGGATCCCTTGGATTCTTAGTTGGTCCCAAATATCCCGTCAAATTCTCCGAAACGTTCGAAACAGTTCGGTTCAACCACGATGCACTGCCCTTCAACCATCCCATCTCTCCTTGCTGTTTTCCTTCATTCAAGCTCCTCTGTTCTTCCTCCAAAAGCACATCTAGCCACCTCTTTACCATAAACTCCTTCACAGCTTCAACTCCTTGCATCACCACCTCCACTGGAGGAATCACAATTGGATTCTCCTCAAGATTTAGTTTTACCAAGTTTTCGAGGCGACCAAAAGTGTCTGGCAGGGCGTGGATCTGGTTGTTGCTGAGATCGACTTCCCTGAGACTCACCAGGTCCCCAAATGTGTCGGGAAGCTCAGTCAAGTCTGCAAAGTTGCTGGCTAAATTGAGGGTCTCGAGATTTGTCAACTTTCCAATGGCAAGTGGAAGGCCACGCAGTTCATTGAAGTGGGCATCGAGATGCTTTAGAGAATGCATTTCACAGACGGATGTTGGAATGGAGCGGAGCTTGTTCAGTTGGATTGACAGCTTCTGCAGGTTCGACAGCTCAGAACCGATGTTTGTTGGCAAGTATGCAAGGCTGTTGAAGCTCACATCTAACTCTACAAGCGATCTGATCAAGTATTCCAAAAAAAAAAGAGTCCAATCATCATATATTCAGTTCAAGTAAGTCAATAAGCTTTTTTGCATAAGTAGATTCACTCATTAATTCTTCCTCGACAATTGCTTCCGCAATTTTGGGCTGGGAGCGTTAAGGTTAAAACCCTCCGCAAGGTGGCGTCTACAGTGAGTTTCGACCCCGGATCGCCCCTGTGAACGCAACTCGCTTTACCAGTTGGTCCCAGAGGCGTATGCAGCATATAAAATGGAGGGACCAATGTCCCTCTTTTTTTTTGCAATTTTTAATATATTTTTTTAGTAATCTTAATTATTAGGTAGTTTTTAATACTTTAATTAACTATAAGGGGTCAATATCACTGTTTTATAAAGTTAGAGAAGTAATAGAACAATATAAAAAATTAATTTTTAACAAAACTTAAATAGAGAAATGGGCAAGAGAGCAAAACTAGATGGCTAGATTGTGTCGCGCCTCAGTTTTACTCTTCATTTTATAATTTTTATTCATTTTTAAAAAGTGTACCCCATTGTTTAAATCCTAGATACGCCACTGGTTGGTCCAACCAACCTTTGGTACAGTCTGTTGTTGATTATA
Organism: Clarkia xantiana subsp. parviflora; assembly: GCA_036873135.1. Classification (NCBI taxonomy): domain Eukaryota; kingdom Viridiplantae; phylum Streptophyta; class Magnoliopsida; order Myrtales; family Onagraceae; genus Clarkia; species Clarkia xantiana. Next base: position 1,920,771 of record JAPTYO010000010.1, on the reverse strand, counting down.
CAAATCATTGATAGAGTAATATAGGTCAATGTATTAGTTACTTAGAAAATACTCTACTAGGTTTACTATATAAGGAGACCCTCTCTATTGTATTTCACTCTCTTTGAGCAATCCATTATGTTTTCCATAGCTATTGGTTTGCTCTCCACATTTTCTCCACACATACGTCGTAGAATTCATGAATCATAGGGAGATATCAAGGAGCACATGGATAATGACAACAATTATCATGCATATTTACCTGCAGCGGCAGATGCTATCAGGCAGGACAGTTAGCTTGTTGCTCGAGGCGTTGAGGACTTTCAGGTTCTGCAACAGTCCAATGGAGTCTGGCAGGGAGAGCAACATATTTGATGAAACATTGAGCTCCTCCAGATTTTGCAGTCCACCTATTGAGTTAGGAAGCTCCTATGTTACAACAAAGATAAAATAAAATCAGCATAATAAGTACCAACAGCAGTTTCCCAAATGAGAGAAAGAGAGACTAAGAACATCTAAGTCCCATTCAGAATTTGGGATATCACAATAAGCTCATCCAACAGAAATATCCTATAAATTCCATCCATCCATGGCTCACTATCACAATTCACAACAGTAATATATATAACTGATAAATAGACATAAAAATTAATATGATTACAACATAGATACTTTCATGGCCACTTCAATGCGCAATTCCTACTATCTAATGGTGAAAAACTAAAAATAAAACACAGCAACTGTTGACAGATAGCAGAGATGCAGATGCTTTAAGCCTTCAGTTGCTAGTAATGACTTATCATGCCTACTAATAAGTCTGCAAATTCGTATGCCCGGATTGATGTGACCCATGTCATATGTCATACACACCATCATGGATTTCAAACGATATTTTTCAGGTCATTGCTTTCTCAAACTCCACCAGAGGTAATTTATCTTTTATACATCAAAATAAGATAAACATGAATTCAACATTCAAATGTTCTAGCGTCCAAGGAGATATTTTTAAAAAAAGGACAGGAGATATCTGAAGAGAGATGGGAACCATTCATGCCTTTTTTCTGTCACAGTCCATGACAACCAAAATTCTAAAATGTTAGCAATACCCATACCCAATGCACAGAAGCACATTCAGTTGATACAATGCCTAATCCAGAATAAATACTTACAAACTCCTAAATGAGTAAGACACGTAGCAGTGAAGTCTTAAAGTATTGGTAATGACTAATGCCGTCATTTCTATATGATGTTGTGTGTAATAATTAACATTGGTAAAGCACCAACATGGTGTCTTCACTAATTTTTAAGATCGCTGAGGGACATCTCATTGAAAGCTCCTAATGTCATGTTATTCAAGGTGGAAATTCAAACTGATAGGCATGGTCCGCGTCAATGGCTTTGAGGATATCCACAACGTAAGCACATTAAAGAATAATTGGCCACAATGAATCAATAGTCAAAGCAGTCGCAACGACAGAAGCAATATATGAATCTGTTCATCACAATTTAAATGAAAAGGAACCATCTTTCAGCTCTAATATGTTATAATCACCATGATCCACAATTGGCTTCAAGATCATCAGACAATTGATAGTGAAAATGCACTACCATTTCTCTGAAACTAAGTAGAAAGTATTTTAAAGTAGAAGGAAAAATGAAGGGTGACAAACCTCAAGCTGATTGCTAGCGAGATTAATCGAAACCAAAGTCTGGATCTTGCCGAATGCCTCAGGCAACATCCTGAGTCTTCTACAAGACAAATCCACTCTATCTATAACCCCAGTTCCCCTCCCTTGGTTCAACACGCCCACAACCGCCTCATTGAATTCGTCAACTTCTTCAGGAACTTCCTCAATCACGCCCTTTCCCTTACCCTGCATCTCGGCGTTCACCTTCTGGGCCTTTTCGACCATCTTCAGTAGCTTCTCCTCCGCCTCCTTGAGCATCCTCTCGTACGCCTGGTGCATCTCTTCGAGTGAAATGATCGACTTGTATATGCTCTTCTCCTTCTCGGCCTCCTCCCTGCAAACACGCTCCTTCTCCGCCAGGTGCGACCGCCATTCGAGGCGGTCTACGTTAGAAGGCCGGTCTGCAAGGACGATGTCCTCGAGCTTCTTGGCCAGGTTGGCGTCGATGTCAGCGAGCCTGGCACGCGCCTCGTCTACAGACTCGTGGTTAGGGCGATCGCCTAGCGTGTTGAGCACGGATCGAGTCTGGACGACGTCATTGACGGCGGCAGACATGGCTGCCAAGAGCTTGGGGTCCAAATCAAACTTCTGGTGGGCGGGTTGTTCGATGTCAACATCATGACTGGGAGCAGCGAGTCTGGGGCCGATCGAAGGGAGTCGGGAGAGGACGTAGGAGAGCAGTGGGTGGGTCTTGGGGTTAGGATCCATGAATCGAAATCACTGGAACTCTGTATGGTGTGTTGGGGAGAGACGAGAGTGGAGATAATCAGCTACTTGAGTTGAGATGAGACGGAGATGGAAGGTTGAGCAGTGATGACGATGCGTCGTGCGTGCCTGACTGCTTGCCTTCGTCGCCGTCGAATCTTGTTAGGGAGGGAGTGGTGAGCCAAACCAAATAAATAGTCAAAGACATTTTATCTATATATATCTTATCTATTTCAGCCTAAGATATTTTGGTCAACTGTATGAGTCGACACTATTATTTTACATTTAACCCTTGTCAAAAAAATATTTATTATATTTTTACATTAACGGCACATTTGACAAAAAAAAATAAAAAAAAATTATGATCAGCAACTTATCTCTTACGAGTTGACCCGATACGAGTGGGAATTAATCTAGATTTAGAGTGAGCATATTACCGGTGTTGCCCTCCTGGTGGAGGCCCACCAGGACCACGGGAAAAAAAAAATCAGTATTAGAATATGAGACTTCATAAAAATGTATAGTTGTTTAATAACTAAGGTAAGTTAGGAAGTTTGCAAAAATAATAAGGGGGATATTTGGATGTACGTAATATGAGATTATTTGTAATGTGAGCTATATAATGTAATGTTAGATTACATTGTTTGGTTATGCAATGTTAGATTACATTGTTCAGTATGTTTTGTAGTTAATGTGCATTGTAATGTGACTTTATTATTATTATATTAATCTATATGAGAGTTATTATATCTTAATATGATATATATAAAAGAGTATTTATTTCGAGAACTTTTTAAAATTTATGTTTTGTGGTTAATACTGTAGTCATTTAAAAACTCTAAAAACTAAATATTGGATGTAATGTGGGACCTAATGTGAGATTACATGTCATATTTCATCAATCCAAACACAACTTAATAAGTAAGCTAGGAAGAATTGATTAGATTTCTTGGCGTAGTTAAGAACGTAAGAAGGTATCAATCTATCTCTGATTGGAAAGACCCTATATAATCTTAAGACGTTACTTAATAATGACTACTTTTAGTTTTTTTGGATCTTTCTATAGCATCATTTTTTTGGTATTTTTTTTTCTATTGCCTTAAAGGTGAACTCTAGAGAGAATTTTATATTATTAATAGTATGATGCAAATATTAGGCGTGGTTAATTTTTTTTTTTCATACTTTTAAAGTTTTACATATATTACAATTAATTCCACTCTAATAATAAAAAAAAAAAAACAAAAAAACACAGTGCTTTTAGAACATGATAGAAAAATCCATTTTTTTTAGTCAAACAATAAGACAGTATATACACAAATTTATTATTATGGAGTCATCTTGAAAGAGAGTTACAAGCATAGGACTATATGATGTAAACAAAAATATGGGGGACAATTTGTCTCTCATTGCTCTATATGTAGAGTTGCCACTGGGTCACACCACGGTTGGTGTCACAAGGGCTAAATTAGGGCTTATTTTTCGCCTAAGTATAGCACTTGCTGACGTGATTCCCTGCTCGAAACCACCAGCCAACACTCGACTCCAACGCAGCCAATAAGACTCGAATCAGCCAAAAAACGCAGCCAAGGGATTTTCGCTCAAGAAACGCACCAAGAAATTCGAAGAACAAGATCCAACACGCAACAAACACAATTAATTCGAAGAACACAATATAAAGATCGTTGAACACTTGCCTTTATTATTCAATATAGGCAACGCGCCTGAATTACACCCTCTAATTGAGACGCTCACTTCACTCCTTAGACTTGTAGCTATTTTGGGTGTACAAAATCTGATTACAACTTAAGGGAACTCTCCCCTTTATATAGGATCCGAATTTTCTAAGACTCCTAGGAAAATCCTATCCATATATATCTAATTCTATCTATACTTAGTTAGGATATATATTTATAACATATATATATCCATAGCTATTACAAAACCCACAAATATATCTAAGTTCCCTTAATATATAGCTATATTAGTATAGATATATATTTATAACATATATATATCTATAACTAATTAACAAAGCTCACAATATATCTAGATCCCTTAAATATAGCTATAGATAGAATATTCACATATCTTGGGAGGATTTGATCTTCATTGGCAGCCAAATATCTTGCTTGTATCCCTTAATCTCGGATCCACACAGGTCTGGGCTTGTCCTATCATCAAACATGGGTTTCCAGCCAATTCAGCCTTTTCTGGTGCTGGGCACTTGCTGAGCACACAAAAAGCACGGTCCATGCACACAAAAAGCACGGGTCAAGCACTGTCTGGGCTTGGGCTGAGCAGCTTCGTCTGGAGCATTTGCTGGGCACGGGACTGGCACTCACCAAGCACGGGCAAAGCACACAAAATGCACGGGACGAACACACTAAATGCACGGGACGAGTGTTGAGGCTGGTATGGGACAAACTCTTTGCTCGTACGGGACAATCTTGGGATGGACATGGGAAAATCCTCGATGACGCGGGGCAAACTCTTGACGAACGCGGGACAAACTCTTGTCCAAGGATCGAATCCCACAAACTCCACATTTGCTGCCAATATTTTCAAAACACCCAAAACACGTTACACATTGCTACGATTCACTATTTTTACCTTCCAAACGCTTGCAAGGCTTGGGAAGCATGTCTATCATAGCCAAATTCGTACTTCCCAATAAGTCGGATTTCAAGGGTCTGACAGTTGGTGTATCTTAAGTCAAACTAACTAAACACATGGTTAGACTTAACTCTAAACTCGATCCGGCAAAGCGAGCCAATAATTGGATTGTAATAAATTTATGGATTAAATTATATAAAAGAAAAATTAATAATATATTAAAAGGGACAAAATTAAATAAAATAACAAGTAATTATATTTGTCTATTTAAGTGTTATAAATGACATAATGTTTGATAATGATCACTTTTTGTTCAGAGTGGACGTGTAAAGTGATAATGCAACAGTTTGAACTTCTAGAGTAATTAAAAGTTACAAAAATTATTTTAAATACAAATTTGTCATTACGTATTATATCATGTACCTATTTGATTTTAATAAATAAATAAATTTGACGAATAATGAAAATTGGAATACGATTGCAATTTGCAGTAACCGAGCTCGGCCGGCAGTTGATAATTCAATTCAAGTTTGAACATTTAAGGAAAAAAAAAATGTTTGAACATTCTGAAAGTGAAGGTAGATGAAGAAATACAATAATGCAGTGCAGCCAAACAAAGAAGCCGGTCTGCCCTGTCAATTCCATCACCCTCTGATTCTGAATTCTCACCTAAATCCTTCAGCCTTAGTTTCATCCCAGCCGCCGGAGCTGACTTCTTCGTCTTCTACCTCAACCTGTGCGGATGCCATCCTCCAGCAGCTTCTGCATCCTCCTCCTACTCCTCCTCTGCATCGCCCAACTTCTCCTCCTTCGCTGCCTCGCCCTCGACTTCCTCTTCAACTCCTTCAACGGCGCCCATAACGCCACTCAGGTCCTCCTCATCAACGATGCCCGAATCGACTCTTCCGTCGTTAATCTCATCAACGATTCCAACCAGTTCTCGTCCGGCCGATTCTTCCACGCCTCCAGGATTGCGATGAGTTCCGGAGCTAATTCCTCATCGGTGGCGTCATTTTCAACTGAGTTCGTCTTCTCCGTCCTGCCTCAGATCCCCACCAGTCCAGGGTTTGGCCTCGCCTTCGTTCTCTCCAACTGGACTTCTCCTCCAGGTTTGGATCAGAACTGTGCTGAAGTTCAGTCTTCCATTTTGAAATACCTCTTTCTATTTTGATTTGATAGATTATTACTTGCCACTGTTAGAATTTCATTTACTATGTCAGCGATTTTGATTATATGAATTTGGCCAGAATTTGCACAGATACTGGTTGGTACCGAATCCATGCCATTTTTCTGCCATTGAAGAATCAGATATCTGAAGCGCAATTATCGATTAATGTATCTGATTTTGCTTTCAACAGGTGCACTTGCTAGTCAGTACTTTGGTTTGTTCACAAACGCCACTGACCCCTCTGTTGCTCCACTCCTCGCTGTCGAATTCGATACGGGGCGAAACTCTGAAGTCAACGACCCTGATGACAATCATGTAGGGATTGACCTCAACAACATTGAGTCCGAAGTGAAACAAAGCGCTGGGTATTACAATTCGTCTGGTGTATTTGTCCCATTACGCATGAGAAATGGTCAGAATGTCCATGCTTGGATTGAGTTCAGTGGCACCAAATTCGAAATCAATGTCACAATCGCCCCTGTTGGCATATCGAAACCATCAAGGCCTTTGATCAACTATATAGATCCAAAGATTGCCAATTATGTGTCTCCTGAGATGTATGTTGGGTTTTCTGCATCAAAGACCACTTGGGTTGAGACGCGGAGAGTGCTAGCTTGGAGTTTGAGTGATAGTGGAACTGCAAGAGCAATAAACACATCTAATTTACCTATTTTCTTGCCAAAATCATCCTCATCTTCTTTATCCGCTGCTGCTGTTGCTGGGATTGCAATTGGTTGCGTTTGTTTTGTGATCATTTGTGCATTCGGGTGTTACTGGTATTGGTGGACAAAGAAGAAGAAAAAGAAAGAAGAAGAGGATGTGGTTGAGGATTGGGAATTCGACTATTGGCCCCATCGGTTCTCCTACGAGGAACTAACTGAAGCAACAGGTGGTTTCACCGAGGAGAATCTTCTCGGGTCAGGAGGGTTCGGGAAGGTGTACAAAGGTAAGCTGATGAACAAATCAGAAGTTGCAGTCAAGTGTGTGAACCATGACTCGAAACAAGGACTGAAGGAGTTCATGGCAGAGATCTCGAGCATGGGCCGGCTGCAGCACAAGAACTTGGTCCAGATGCGAGGTTGGTGCCGTAAACGCAATGAGCTCCTGCTTGTTTACGACTACATGCCTAACGGGAGCCTGAACAGGTATCGAATGAGTTATTTTTTGCTCTATCTAATGTGTCAATTTCAAAAAATAGGGTAAAGACCCTAAAAACTGTCAGACACCAAATTTCAACAAAAATGAAACCTGAGACTGTCTATATTAACATCCAAACAGGTGGATATTTGATCAGCCGGAAAAGGTTTTGAACTGGGAGCAGAGAAAAAGAATACTTGTGGACATTGTAGAGGGGCTGACATACCTACACAGTGGATGGGACAAAGTTGTGGTCCACAGGGACATCAAGTCGAGCAATGTGCTATTAGACTGGGATATGCGTGCACGGTTGGGGGACTTTGGGCTAGCAAGGTTGTACGAGCATGGTGAAGTGGCCAATACGACGCGTGTGGTGGGGACATTGGGGTATTTGGCACCGGAGGTTGCAATGGCCTCTGCTCCTTCAACAGCAGGTGATGTGTATAGCTTCGGGGTGGTGGTTCTCGAGGTGGTGTGTGGGAGGAGACCAATAGAATTGACAATGGCAGAGGAGGATGTAGTTCTGGTTGATTGGGTGAGGAGGTTGTATGTGGAAGGAAAACTCTGGGAGGCGGTCGATAAGAGAATGGATGAAGAAGAATGTACGAGGGAGGAGATGGAGAAAGCGTTGAAGCTCGGATTGGCTTGTTGCCACCCGGATCCGGATCGCCGCCCCCAAATGAAGGATGTGGTGTCAGTCCTGGTTAGTGAAGAAGACGATGCAGTTGCTCCTGTTCTGGCTACATTGTGAAGAATGAACGGTTAGAGAATGAATAAGAGTATACCAAAGGCCTTCGCTCACTAGTTTGAGCTTATGGGCTGATTGGTTAAGCGTACGTCTTATTCCTAACATGAACATAGAGCATACTTTCTTGGAGAAATTCGTTTTGTACATATAAGGTGACTATTTAATTTGAGGTCCCAAAATTGTGAAATCAATTGTTCGTTGGCAATCCTCTAGAATATGATACAGAGTTTCGAATTAAATTAACAAATACTAGGTGCATTTTCCGCGCAACGCGCGGATGACTTACCAAATATGTATAAGTAACAAACTAATATTCGATATAATTTATACTGACTATTTGTAATATGTTGAAACATTATTTTAAATAAAATATCAGTCTAAAATTTGAAAAAGTAAACGAAAGACTTAAAATTTTGAACCATAAAATACAATTGCGCAAATTCACAAATAAATTTTAGATGCTCGTACCGCATGCTACCTTTGGTCGTCAGATCCGTGTCAAGCGTCCGTTATTCAACAGATATGACTTCGATGACCACCGGCGATATCTCGCCGGAGATAGAGATGGCTCTACCACTGAGACTGTCAGCCGCCCGTACCGCCTGGTATCTTCGTTCGCCGACTTCACATTAAGCGTCTATTAAAAATCGGCGAAATTTTAATTTTGATTAATTACATACATTGAATCTTGAATAGTCCGCAATTTTAATTACGATTAATTGCATACATTGAATCGGTTCGAAATCAGAGAAATTATAATTGCGATTAATTGCATACATTGAATCTTGAACGGATCGAAATTTTAATTGCGATCAATTGTATACATTGAATCTTGAACATTTCGAACCGATGAACATCCGGTTCCATTGTCCCCCGATCTAACCTCACCCAACTCAAAACTCCCATTGGCGAAATTTACTAGCTTCTTCTTCTTGTTCTTCTCAGTTGCAGTATCGATCGTATCTATCTTCTAGTTCGCAGCATTATTTTTCTTCCTACACTACTTTCTCTGGCGGGCCGACTCCACAATTGCCCTCTTCCAGTAATCGATGAGCTATGGAGACCCTAGATACAGCGATCCTGCTTCCTATCGTGATCGCAGAAGGTTCAACTTGAATCTCTTGCAGCTCTCAATTTGCTCTATTCAACATATGAATTTGATTCTATTTGTTCTTTTCATCTTCTGTGCTTATGCTGCGTGCCTTTCTCGTATAAATACAGCAGCGCTTTGATGCCGTCGATGGCGGGAGGTGCCGCCGGTGGGTTCGCACACCATCGGCCTACTTCATATGGAGGTCATCCTTCGGAAGATTTTGCGTCTGGTGGCAGAGGGCCAATCTTGCCTGTGGCTGGAGGATTCGATGGATACCCACCCTTTCAGCCTCCGGTAGGGAGGTTTGAATACGGTCGTGAAAGTGGTGGCAGAGGTGGTTATTCAGGTGGTGGTGTTGAAAGAGGCCGAGGGAGTGGATTTGGGGGTGGAGGTTACCATGGCGGTGGTGGTAGAGTCGGTGGGCAGAGAGGTGGTAGGGGTTTCGATGGTGGCCGAGGTGGTAGGGGTTTCGATGGTGGCCGAGGTGGTAGGGGTTTTGATGGTGGCCGAGGTGGTAGGGGTTTCGATGGTGGCCGTGGTGGTGGAAGAGGTGGGAGACACGGCGGGCCACCAGCTAGAGCAGACTTGGATAGTGTCTTTCTTCCTAGGCAGGATTTTGGTCAGGTTGTTCCTTTTGAGAAGAACTTCTATATTGAATGCCCTTCTGTCCAAGCCATGTCCGAGCATGAAGTCAGGACGTACCGTGCAAGACGGGATATTACTGTTGAAGGCCATGATGTCCCTAAGCCCGTTAGGGCGTTTGATGAGGCTAATTTTCCTGGTGCTACTATTTGTTACAAACCTCCTTAAGTTACGGACATTAGATTTTTTTTTATTCTGCAAGCTATAAGTTATGGCTGATAACTATAATATTGATGTATCAGGATACTGCCTTGAGATTATCTCCAAGCTGGGTTTTGTTGAGCCAACAGCAATTCAATCCCAAGGATGGCCAATGGCTTTGAAGGGAAGGGATTTGATTGGCATTGCTGAGACGGGTTCTGGAAAGACATTGTCATATCTTCTGCCTGCTTTTGTGCATGTCAGCGCGCAACCAAGATTAGGTTAGAAGTTAGTTGTTGGTAACATGTTTTTCCAGCACTCTATGACTTCTATCTGCAATCTGATGTTAATGTGTAAATATTGTGCATTTTGGTTAGTTCAAGGTGAGGGTCCTATTGTTTTGGTGCTTGCACCTACTAGAGAGTTGGCCATGCAAATTCAACAAGAAGCTATAAAGTTTGGGTCATATGCAAACATTAGAAGCACGTGCATATATGGTGGTGCCCCAAAAGGCCCGCAGATACGAGACCTCAAGCGAGGTAGCTTAATATTCTCTTAAAATAGTTATTTGGTCTTGAAATCTAGAGTTTTGTATATTGATCAATTTTCTCATGTAGGCGTTGAAATTGTCATTGCAACACCTGGTCGCCTGATTGATATGTTGGAATCACAAAATACGAACCTACGCAGAGTAACTTACCTTGTTTTGGATGAGGCAGATAGAATGCTGGATATGGGATTCGAGCCTCAGATTAGGAAATTAATAGCACAAGTACAGCCATTTTCCCTATCTTATTTTTTTTATGATGGATTGCTGTGGTATCTTCTGGTGAAGCGTAACGTTATTCAAGATTAATATTATATACTATTATTGTTGATGTTCTCTTTCACAAACTACCACCTTCCCCCCTAAAACAATCTACTGATTTGTCACTGCCATTGATTTTGTACCTTCATTTATGATATGAAATCTTAGAAGCCTTGCCCTTAGAGTTGTTGATGACTTAGATCATTACACATGAAATATTTGCAGATCAGACCAGATAGACAGACGCTGTATTGGAGTGCCACATGGCCAAAGGAGGTTGAAACTCTTGCAAGACAGTTTCTACGGAATCCATACAAGGTTTATTAACTCCCCAATTGCATAGGACCGACCAGGATCTTGCTTTTCTTGATTGTGGTTTAATTTTGTGTATACAATAGTTGTATGAAATTTGATGGTTATTCACTGGGTATCATACTTCAATATCTAGGTGGTAATTGGTTCACCAGAGCTGAAAGCAAATCAATCCATAAGCCAAATTATTGATGTGTTGAAGGAGGTGGACAAATATAACAGGTTTGTTTTGGTTGGATCATATTCATACAGTTCTGATTGATTAGCCTTCTAAGTTAAAGTACTGTATTTGGTCATGCAGACTTGTTAGGTTGCTCACTGATGTGATGGATGGTAGCCGAATCCTGATATTCATGGAGACCAAAAAAGGATGTGATAGAGTTACAAAGCAACTGAGAATGGATGGATGGCCAGCATTATCCATCCATGGAGATAAAAACCAGTCCGAAAGGGACTGGGTCTTGGCAGAATTTAAGAGTGGCAGAAGCCCTATAATGACTGCAACAGATGTTGCTGCAAGGGGTCTTGGTAGGATCACTGTGTGTTAGAAGTTTAGGATAAGTGATAGGTTCTATTTAAAAAGAGAAGGAAAATTATAGAAAAAACCCAAGAATAGGCGAGTCGGCCGGGTGCAATTCCAGCTTTCCATTCTATGCTGTGAGGTGGTTTGGGTGGGACCTTGGAGGGGAGGTGCCAAATGCAAAAGCCAGTGGAGTGATACATATATGTGGTTATCTATTTTTTTTATGCTCCAATCTGTCCGGAATTATCCTGGTCATGCAGCAATGATGGGCTCTGATTATGTTGGCAAGTCTGAGTAGTGAAAATTATGTGATGGTGCAAAGTTGCTCTTTTTTCATACCAAATTTGTTGGAGAGATGATCTGAAAAAGCTAATGGTGATAATCTAGGTATTCTAAAATGGCATTGGCTCCTTCTTCAAGTGTCGTGATGCAACAGTTGAATTTGCTACAGCCCATCCACAGTTTAAGAAGCTGGTTCATTTTTAGTGCAGCATCCCGGTTGACTCACTCATGCTTATTTGTTGGTTGGTTGTGGAGTTGTTAGCTGCTCCTTATCCCTGCAAGGTTAAGGTGGGCATTATTTAAGTGATGGATGATTATCATAAGTTTTGATGTTAGGGCTGGTTAGTGCAGGGATAAGGAGAGTTGAGCATTTTGTTTTATCATCCTCTCAGTGCAGTGAAAGAAAGTCATTATGTGGGTGTGACTGACTTGGCCTATTTTGAAATGTAGATGTTAAAGACATAAAGTGTGTCATCAACTATGATTTCCCATCGAATCTGGAAGATTATGTGCATCGGATCGGTAGAACAGGTCGAGCAGGTGCAAAGGGAACTGCTTATAGTTTTTTCACAGATGCAAATGCGAGATTCGCAAAAGAACTGATTAAGATCCTGCAAGAGGCAGGGCAGTTTGTCACTCCTGCTTTGTCTCAGCTGGCCCGTTCCTCTTTTGGAGGTAAATGTATTCTCTATCCTCCACTTTCTTTTTTTCTTTCTTTTTGCATCATTAAATAATGTAGTTGGTTCTCTATGTATATATATATAGGGTTAAGAACCTATAAACTGTCTGAGGATTGACCCATGTGAGATTTTGGTGTCTTAAGTTTAAATTGCTGATATCGGATGTCTGAAATTTCATCTTTGTTGAAATCTAATTTTCCTTCTATTTATTCTGTCAAATTTGACAGAATGGTGTGAAAAGTCGAAATTGCCCCTGATACTTTTATGTTTACTCCGGCCACACCCTACTTTGGCCGGCTACCACCCCACACCGGCCTGCCACCACTCCACTCCGGCCTGCCACCACCCCACTCCGGCCGGCTACGGGCCACCACCCCACTCCGGCCGGCCACGGGCCACCACCCTACTCCGGCCGGCCACGGGCTACCACCCTACTCCGGCCGGCCACGGGCCACCACCCTACTCCGGCCGGCCATGGGCCACCACCCTACTCCGGCCGGCCACCACCCAACTCCGGCCGGCCACCACCCAACTAGGAGCAATTTTGAGATTTATTTTATTAATTATTGGGTCATGTGACAAACACATGACCAAGTTCTGTCAATTAGTAAATTTAGACGGAGTCACCAAATTTAAAAAAAGTTGAAACTTCAGACATACAATATTTACAATTTAAACTTCAGACACCAAAATCTCACATAGAGCAAACTTCAGACAGTTTATAGGTTTGTAACCCATATATATATATATACTCAAATAATGTATTACTTGTTGTAGGTTCTGGTGGGGGGTTTAGGTCAAGAGGGCGAGGGGGATATGGAAACAACAGGCCATCGTTAATGTCGGGGTCAAACGCAGTTCCAATCGGTGGTAGGAGGCCTTACTAAGAGATTTTTTACAATCACAGCAAGTGTTTGTCTGTGAATGAATCAAAGCTTCTCTTAAGATGGCCTAAGTCTAGTTTTAGGTTGCACATTTCTTGCTGCCAACCTCATTTAGTATAATGTATGCCAAAAGGAAAAAGAATGTCTTGTGTGGAATCTTTTTATGGAATGGGGCTCAACTACGGTTTTAGGGTTACCGTTCTATTTTACATTCAATTAGCTATTAAGTTTGCACTTTAATTAGGTTGGAAATCGAATCACGTGTTTGACCGAATATGACTTTTAGTACTGAATATTTGGTTTTGTATATTTTTAGTACTAAACGTTTGAAAAAAATGTGGCTTTCGGTACATCCGTTTGTTGACTGTTAGTTTTGGTCATTGAATAACATGTGCAAGTCATTGACTGATCTTAAACTTTTGATTTTGTTCAATTTAGTCACTCAATATATTTTTAGAATTTTTATTTTGTTTAATTTAGTCATAAAACTTCAAAATCAAATTCAATTGAATTAGTCGAACCCAATTTACCTAGCCGGACCTAACCTAGATATAATTCAGGGTTGGGATCGCCGAATTCAGGGTCAGACCTAGTCCTAAACTAGATCCGGATAGATCAATTGGGGCTAGGTCCTAATCGGGTCTCGGCAATGATACAGGACTGTTGCACTCCTTTTTATATGGCGGGCGTAACAACCAGCTCATATCCACTAGTTTTGTTAAGTAAGTATTTTTATTAAAAAAAATAAATAAAAGTAAACTAAAAATGTATCATTCATAGAAAGGACACCCACTACAAAAATGGTAGGGCGTGACAAGAATTAAAAAATATTGTCGTACAAACCAAGTCCTTATAAATAAATAGACAAAGTTAGAAGACTTATCACGTAAACATGACCAACTTTTCTCTGGCATCTATTGTATTGTCTATATTCATCCTTAGAGCTAGCAGATCCCTTATCATTAGGGATGGCAACGGGTCTCGGGGCCCCGCTGACCCGCGGGGCCCCGACCCGGTTTTGACCCGCCGACCCGCGGGTCACGGGTCGGGTCAGGGCGGGGCGGGTCTAGAGACTCGGGGCCCCGTAGACCCGCCCCGAAATGCATATATATATAATTTCATTTTTTTAAAATTTTTTTTATGTTAATATGATCTAACATTTACTAAATAATATGGTTAATATACCTATATAAATAACATGTACCAAATTACAAATATATGTATATTTAGATTATTAGGATTTGTTAATTTGGTGTTTGGATTTAAATTTGTATTTGTAATGAATTTGATGTGTTTGTTGTTTATATTTGATTGGTGTTAGATTTATGTTTTGAATTTATATATAATGTAATATTTTGACAAAAAAAAATTTGTATTTAATATTGAAAAGTGAAAAAAAAAAAAAAATTGTTCACATGACGGGGCGGATCGGGGCCCCGCGGGTCGAACCGCTGGATTGCTAACCCGACCCGACCCGGAAGGTCTAATTGGCCGGTGCGGGTCAGCCAGGCCGACCCGCGGGGCGGGTCCGGGGCTGCCAAAACCCGCCCCGACCCGCCCCGTTGCCATCCCTACTTATCATTCTTGTTTTCACTTATCTTATTATTGGCCCTTATAATAATAATAATAATAAGGCATTTCAACATTTCTCAATCCATGACAGTTCACAGGGGACCGCACAGACCGCCCAATTGACACTAACGAGTAAAATCCAAATCTCTTTCAGTTCTTTCAGTGTCAATCACATCTCTATTTATTGAGCAATGAGTCCTTTTCTATGACATTATATTTATAAATGTCCTCCAAAAGGTGATTCACACATAACTCAATTCCAAATATTTGGGAACTGGGATTGTATATATATAAGGAATAAGTCAAATCACAACCCTCTAAAAAACTACTTTTAATAATTTTCATCTAATGTGAGATTACTTGAAATATGAAATGAAATATGAAATTACAAGTAATGTGAGATTATTTGAAATATTAGATTACAGTGTTTGGTTGTGCTGTAATGTGGAGTGTAATGTTAGATTACAGTGTTTGGTATGTGTAGTAACGTGCATTGTAATGTGACATTATTATTATTATATTAATTTATAGAGAGTATATTATATCTTAATATGATAAGATTTAAAAAAGAAAATATATTTTGACAACAACTAACTTCTTAAAGTTTATGTTTTGTGCTTAATACTATAGTCATTTATGAATTCTAAAAATAAAATATGTAAACTCAATATGTACACTATTAAAATTCTAATAGAAATTATAATAGTTAAAATATTATATGTTTTGCCGCCGCCACTTAAAGTCGGTACATTCTCTCTCTATAAATAGGGGAACACTTTTATTATTTAGAAGAGGCTATCATATACTTCTAAAATTATTATCTTATATTCCATTACTGATTTAAGTTTCGGAGTGTAATTAAGGGCAAATCGCCACCCCTTTTCAGGTTCTCGCCCATCAGATACTAAAAAAGAAACTAAGTATCCGGCGATATCGACAAATATACCTAGAAGAGTCAATCAAATGCGAGACCTCGAAATCCACTATCAGAAGCTCCAAGGCACGTCACTTTGATACCAACAACTATAATCCAACTCAAGTCGCGGGTTAATTATTATATATATATAATTAGATTTCAATAATAGAGAAGTCAGCTTAATAATAATTAGTTAAATAATAATGTCCCATCTACTGGATATAAAATATCACTATCACTACTGGTAAATATAGCTACAATCATATTTCATATTTTATTTAATATAAGTATATATAGGATATATAATTAATATTACGTCTTATAGTTATAGGCAGGATATAATTATCTGAAGAAAAAAACATAATTATCCGTAAAAATAAAAATAAAAAAACTTTGAATTTGGAATGCACGTGGTATATTATGCTTATATAAGAGCAATTAAATCTCCCTTTGCAGATCCATCTTCTTCCTCCCACACACAAAGCCACGCCTCTCCTCTCAACTGAAGGTTTCTTCACTACGTTCTTCTTTTTCTCTGTTATATTATATATATTATTATATATATCTGTTCTTCTGCATTGTGGTTTCTCTCTCATCATTCACTGTTGCCAGCATTGCTTATTATTGGGAATTTGTTCTTCAAAATTTCTCTTTTTAGCTCGTCCATATTCATATATTTCTTTTCAACCTGAAGGTTCTGGAGTCCGAATCTCGATAGTGACAGTGGTGGTGGATTCAGAGAATTGTATGATAAGGAGATCATCTACTGTATGTCAGTAGATTCTGTGGTGACTGACAATCCTCTGCAATGGCCTCAACTCCGCAAAAAACGTCGCCTTGTTGCCTCCCAGAGGCGGCTGACGGTGGTCCCGTCACTCGTAAGGCGTCTCCCACCGCCGCCGAATTGACTGACCGTCGCGATGATAAGAAAGTTGCTCTCCCCCCTGTAATCCGCCCCGTCGACGCGATTCAAGAACCTTCCATGACTCTCCAGACGATAGGTAACCATTCTCTGTACGGAACAGCAATCTACTCCTCTTTTTTTAATTTGGGGTAACAAAAAGTTTTGGACTTTTTCGCTTTTGTATTATAATAGTGGTGCATGCATGTAATCTTATATTGGCTGGATGCATCAGTGATGATCCTGATTCGTTTTCAATGTTGTCCTCATTTGGTTTACGTTGCAGATTTTAATTCTCCAGAACTTTCCAAAATTGCTGCTTTTTTTTAATTGATTGAATCAGACAAAACACTAACTGCTCACTAGGATTCACCTTTTTATTTCCATCTGTTTCAAACTATATATTTTTATTAAATTAAATCTTTGTAGGAGTCGCCGTCATGACAAGAGCTCAAACAAGCCATCCTTTGAATCCGCTATCAGCTGCAGAAATTTCTGTGGCGGTGGCAACTGTCAGAGCTGCAGGATCAACCCCCGAGGTATAATCTGCTTTCTGCAGTTACATTGTTCTAAGTTTTACCAAATCATCTGGCTTTTTATGCTGTATATGCTCAGATGATGATGATGTAATTATAAATGTTACCAGATTATGTAAAGCATGCGATTTGTAGAGGTTGTGTTGCTGGAACCCGAAAAACATGTTGTATATACCAGTTACATTGTTCTAAGTGTTACCAAATCATCTGGCTTTTTATGCTGTATATACTCAGATGATGACATTATTATAAATGTTACCAGATTAGGGATAGCATGCGATTTGTAGAGGTTGTGTTGCTGGAACCCGAAAAACATGTTGTATATACCAGTTACATTGTTCTAAGTGTTACCAAATCATCTGGCTTTTTATGCTGTATATACTCAGATGATGACATTATTATAAATGTTACCAGATTAGGGATAGCATGCGATTTGTAGAGGTTGTGTTGCTGGAACCCGAAAAACATGTTGTATATACCAGTTACATTGTTCTAAGTGTTACCAAATCATCTGGCTTTTTATGCTGTATATACTCAGATGATGATGACATTATTATAAATGTTACCAGATTAGGGATAGCATGCGATTTGTAGAGGTTGTGTTGCTGGAACCCGAAAAACATGTTGTATATACCAGTTACATTGTTCTAAGTGTTACCAAATCATCTGGCTTTTTATGCTGTATATACTCAGATGATGATGTTATTATAAATGTTACCAGATTAGGGATAGCATGCGATTTGTAGAGGTTGTGTTGCTGGAACCCGAAAAACATGTTGTATATACCAGTTACATTGTTCTAAGTGTTACCAAATCATCTGGCTTTTTATGCTGTATATACTCAGATGATGATGACATTATTATAAATGTTACCAGATTAGGGATAGCATGCGATTTGTAGAGGTTGTGTTGCTGGAACCCGAAAAACATGTTGTATATACCAGTTACATTGTTCTAAGTGTTACCAAATCATCTGGCTTTTTATGCTGTATATACTCAGATGATGACATTATTATAAATGTTACCAGATTAGGGATAGCATGCGATTTGTAGAGGTTGTGTTGCTGGAACCCGAAAAACATGTTGTATATACCAGTTACATTGTTCTAAGTGTTACCAAATCATCTGGCTTTTTATGCTGTATATACTCAGATGATGACATTATTATAAATGTTACCAGATTAGGGATAGCATGCGATTTGTAGAGGTTGTGTTGCTGGAACCCGAAAAACATGTTGTATATACCAGTTACATTGTTCTAAGTGTTACCAAATCATCTGGCTTTTTATGCTGTATATACTCAGATGATGATGACATTATTATAAATGTTACCAGATTAGGGATAGCATGCGATTTGTAGAGGTTGTGTTGCTGGAACCCGAAAAACATGTTGTATATACCAGTTACATTGTTCTAAGTGTTACCAAATCATCTGGCTTTTTATGCTGTATATACTCAGATGATGATGTTATTATAAATGTTACCAGATTAGGGATAGCATGCGATTTGTAGAGGTTGTGTTGCTGGAACCCGAAAAACATGTTGTATATACCAGTTACATTGTTCTAAGTGTTACCAAATCATCTGGCTTTTTATGCTGTATATACTCAGATGATGATGACATTATTATAAATGTTACCAGATTAGGGATAGCATGCGATTTGTAGAGGCTGTGTTGCTGGAACCCGAAAAACATGTTGTATATACCAGTTACATTGTTCTAAGTGTTACCAAATCATCTGGCTTTTTATGCTGTATATGCTCAGATGATGATGATGTAATTGTAAATGTTACCAGATTAGGGATAGCATGCGATTTGTAGAGGCTGTGTTGCTGGAACCCGAAAAACATGTTGTATATACCAGTTACATTGTTCTAAGTGTTACCAAATCATCTGGCTTTTTATGCTGTATATGCTCAGACGATGATGATGTTATTATAAATGTTACCAGATTAGGGATAGCATGCGATTTGTAGAGGCTGTGTTGCTGGAACCCGAAAAACATGTTGTTGCATTGGCAGATGCTTATTTCTTCCCACCTTTCCAACCTTCATTGCTTCCCAGATCCAAGGGTGGCCCAGTTATTCCAACTAAGCTTCCACCAAGACGAGCTAGACTTGTCGTCTACAATAGGAAGACGAATGAAACCAGTGTGTGGATTGTGGAGTTGTCTGAAGTCCACGCTGTTACTCGAGGTGGACACCACCGAGGAAAAGTCATTTCGTCCGAGGTTATTCCTGATGTTCAGCCTCCCATGGTAAGTGTAAATCATGATCATTTGTTTCATTTCACATATATCCATGGCATTTTTATCCAACTGGACTATTGTTATTATATTCAATCGTTTATATAATTGTTTTACCGTGCATATGGCATTAGCTCCTATCTGTGAATTGCATCATCCTATTTATTGGTTCTTTGTACTTCCAATGTGTTACATTATACTTTTTCTGATTAAAGCAGCTATCTTTTTTTTGTGCCATGATTTTCTTATTATATTGACTATCTATTTGTTTGGAACCCATAAGGGTAGATTGTGGTCCCTGATGTCTAACTTAATTAGCCTTTCCATGAATTTAGGATGCATCTGAGTATGCAGAATGTGAAGCCATTGTTAAAGATTTTCCACCTTTCATAGAGGCTATGAGGAAAAGGGGTATTGATGATATGGATCTTGTCATGGTTGATCCATGGTAAGTATGGGAACCCTTCTTCTAGCATTTCCCAACATTATTAATAGGTTAAAAAACCTATAAACAGTCCAATGTTTGCTCAATGTTAAAATTTGGTGTCTGAAGTTTAAAATATTAAAATTTGGTACTCTCTACTATTTATACGATATGATGATGTGTTAATTGTACATGTTGGTGGTGCAGGTGTGTTGGATATCACAGTGAAGCTGATGCTCCAAGCCGAAGACTTGCTAAGCCACTTATTTTCTGCAGAACAGAGAGTGACTGCCCAATGGAAAATGGGTATGCTCGTCCAGTTGAGGGTATTCACATTCTAGTCGATATGCAGAACATGGTGGTTATCGAGTTTGAGGACCGAAAACTTGTCCCTCTACCTCAAGCTGACCCTTTGAGAAACTACACTCCTGGTGAATCAAGAGGAGGTGTTGACAGAAGTGATGTTAAACCCTTGCAAATAGTTCAATCCGAAGGTCCTAGTTTTCGTGTCAACGGGTATTATGTTGAATGGCAGAAGGTATGTTTGTATTTCTTGTACATATATATATGGGACTACATTTGTTTAACTGATTGTAACATTATAATGACAGTGGAATTTCCGCATCGGATTTACACCAAAAGAGGGTCTAGTGATTCATTCTGTTGCATATGTTGATGGAAGCCATGGTAGAAGGCCAGTGGCACATAGATTGAGCTTTGTGGAGATGGTTGTGCCATATGGTGATCCTAACGATCCTCATTATAGGAAAAATGCCTTTGATGCTGGAGAGGATGGGCTT
This sequence comes from Clarkia xantiana subsp. parviflora, assembly GCA_036873135.1. Classification (NCBI taxonomy): domain Eukaryota; kingdom Viridiplantae; phylum Streptophyta; class Magnoliopsida; order Myrtales; family Onagraceae; genus Clarkia; species Clarkia xantiana. Next base: position 1,899,973 of record JAPTYO010000010.1, on the reverse strand, counting down.
GGGAAGAATGCTCACTCTCTTAAGAAGGTTATAATTTTATTTTAGGGCTAAATGTACTTTTTATACTACATGATTGACCGAATATGACTTTTAGTACTGGATGTTTAGTTTTGTATAGTTTTGGTACCAAACGTTTGAAAAAAATGTGGCTTTTGGTGCATCCGTTAATTGACCGTCAGTTTTGACCGTTAAATGACATATGCAAGTCACGTGATCGACTCTAAACTTTTAATTTTGTTCAATTTAGTCCCTCAAATATATTCATAACTTTTATTTTGTTTAACTTAGTCATAACACTTCAAAATCGGACCCAATTAAACCAATCGAATTCAATTGATATAGCCTCATTTGGGTCAAATTTACCCAATAGGGGATAGGTCTCAATTGGGTTCGATTTTGAAGCTTTATGACTAAATTAAACAAAATAAAAGTTATGAATATATTTGAGGGACTAAATTGAACAAAATTAAAAGTTTAGAGTCGATCACGTGACTTGCATATGTCATTTAACGGCCAAAACTAACGGCCAACTAACGGATGTACCAAAAACCACATTTTTTCAAACGTTTGGTACCAAAAGTATACAAAACTAAACATCCAGTACTAAAAGCCACATTCGGTCAAACATATGATAATTTTCAAAAAATTGATTTTGTGAAATTGAGTCCTGCCCTGGCTTGACAGGGATGTGATTGCTTGGGTTACATAAAATACTTTGATGCCCACTTCATAAATTTCACGGGAGGCGTTGAAACAATTGAAAACTGTGTGTGCTTACACGAGGAAGATGATGGGATCCTGTGGAAGCATCAAGACTGGAGAACAGGGTTGGCTGAAGTTAGGAGATCAAGAAGGCTAACAGTGTCTTTTGTATGTACAGTTGCGAATTACGAGTATGGATTCTTTTGGCACTTTTATCAGGATGGTAAGATTGAAGCTCAAGTTAAGCTTACTGGAATTCTGAGCTTGGGAGCTTTGGTACCGGGAGAGGTTCGAAAATACGGTACAATGATTGCACCGGGTCTATATGCCCCTGTTCATCAGCATTTCTTTGTTGCACGCATGGACATGTCTGTTGACTGCAGACCTGGAGAAACTTTCAATCAGGTAGGTATCTGCATTTCTTTTAATTCTATCTGTATTATTCTCAAATTGCCAAATAACAGGTTTTTTGGTCCATGATGTTTGAGCACTTTTAGGTTTTGGGCTATGATGTTTTTTTTTGCCTAGTTTTGGTACAATATATTTGCAGATTTTTCTAGTTTTGGTCCGACCGTTACATTCCATCCATTTTTTCCCGTTAAGTGACATGTTCAAATCACACGATCCACCCTAAACTTTCAATTTTGTTCAAATTTGGGTGAATTGACACCCTAAACCAAGTTCATTTGGGCGAATTGAACTAGATTTAATGGGTTAAATTTGGGGGAATTGACACACTAAACCTAGTTCAATGAGTTAATTTCCCCAATTTTGAGCAAAATTGAAAGTTTAGGGTGTATCACGTGACTTGCACATGTCACTTAACGGAAAAAATGGACGGAAAGTAACGGTCGGACCAAAACTAGAAAAATCTGCAAAAGTATTGTACCAAAACTAGGCAAAAAAAAATATGATAGACCAAAATCCAAAAATGGTCAAACATCATGGACCAAAAACCTGTTAATCCTAATAATAATGTTGTATTTTATCTACACCTCTGCTTGTTTATAACTGCTGCTTTTAATATTGGTAGGTTGTTGAGGTAGATGTAAAAGTTGAGGAGCCTGGAGAAAATAACATTCACAATAATGCATTTTATGCAGAAGAGAGGGTTCTTAAATCTGAGTTGGAGGCTATGCGAGACTGTAATCCTTTGGCTGCACGGCACTGGATTGTAAGACCCACACTTAAAACACTCACTTTTTGTATTATTGTGAAGGGTTAAGAACATATAAACTGTCTGAAGTTTGCCTTATGTGAGATTTTGATGTCTGAAGTTTAAATTGTTGATATAAACTGTTTGAAGATTCAACTTGTTGAAATTTGCTGTCTCCGTCCAAATTTGCTGTTAAAATTGACAGAACTTGGTCATATGCTTGTCACATGACCCCATAAAAAACAAATCCCAAAATTGCCCCTTGGGTGGTGGCCGGCCGGAGTTGGGTGGTGGCCAGCCGGAGTTGGGTGGTGGCCGGCCGGAGTAGGTAGTGGCCTGAGTAAACATAAATGTATTAGGGGCAATTTTGACTTTTCACACAATTCTGTTAAATTTGACAGTAAAAATGGACGGAAAATCAAATTTCAACAAAATTGAAACTTTAGACAGCCAATATCAACGATTTAAACTTCAGACACCAAAATCTAACCACAAACAGTGGTTTCTAAGTTCTTAACCCTATTGTGAAACATAAAGTGCAACCTTGATATGTTGGTATTGTATGTATGTTAGGTGAGGAACACTAGAATTGTGAATAGGAATGGACAGTTAACTGGGTACAAGCTTGTTCCTGGTTCCAACTGTCTCCCGTTGGCAGGCTCCCAAGCCAAGTTTATGAGAAGGGCTGCTTTCTTGAAGCACAATCTCTGGGTCACTCCTTACTCACCCGACGAGAAGTTTCCAGGAGGCGAGTTTCCTAATCAGAATCCACGTGTCAATGAGGGTTTGACTACATGGTCTCAGCAAAACCGATCACTTGAGGAAACTGATGTCGTTCTTTGGTATGCATGCCTTTCCAGTTTACAGTAAACCATTCATGCACATTTCTAAAAATGTCATTTTTATCCTATTGTTGATGATGAACTTGCTTGCAGGTATGTATTTGGGATCACACATGTTCCTCGACTAGAAGACTGGCCAGTAATGCCGGTGGAGCACATCGGTTTTACGCTCATGGTATTGTATTGTTTTCTTAACTTTGATGATGACAATGTTGGTTCTTCTTCTGCAGTTTTTGAGAAAAAATAAAAGTGTTAATAACCTATGAAAGGTCTGAATTTTGACCCATATTAACCAGAGAGGTCTGGATTTCCAAAAGTTAATTTGAAATGTCTGAATTTTCAATTTTGTTAAACTTTCGTTTTCCGTCCATTTGTATGATTAAATTTAACAAAATTGTGTGAAATGACATTTTTACCCCTTTTTTCCGGAGCTTTGGAAGGCATTGGCGGTCACTGGCGGTGTTTTCCGATGAAGAAGAATGCTTTTTTTTGTTGCTTTAAGGGGCATTTTCGTCTTTTCAGGTCAAGCATGTGAGGGGCACACTTTGGTCGGAGGGCATTTTCGGAATTTAAGTTTATTTCCGGACATATGACCAAATTCCGTCAGTTTTAACGTTAAAAATTGACAGGGACATCTTATATCAACAAAGTTGAAAATTCAGACATTCCAAATTAACTTTTAAAAATTCAGACATCTCCGATTAAAATAGATCAAAATTCAGATATTTCATAGGTTATTAGCCAAATTAAATTGAGCATTTTGGTTTTGAATTTCTTGGTTGCAGCCTCATGGATTCTTCAACTGCTCCCCGGCGGTTGATGTCCCGCCCAACGCATGCGAGATGGAGTCCACCAAGGACACTGATGTCAAAGACGCGTCGAAGCAGCCGTCGGTGAATGGAATCATAGCCAAGCTCTGAACTGAAGACTATGATTTCTTAATTTTGCTAGTGTTATTTTGAAATTAAGTAGCAGTTGAAAACAAATAGGTTGCATTTGATCTTCAGAAACAACTAGAATAGTGTTAGATTATGCAACTGCAGATTCATTGTGTATAAATAAATTGCATTTCTATTTTAAAACCTAATAATATTCATCGGTTATACCAAATGTATTTAATTTATAAGTTTTAGAATTGATTTTTTAACTTCCAATTTTGTTTTATTATTATATGTTTATTATTTGATTTAATCCATCATCATTATAATTTAATAGATAGATTATCCAATTTAAAATGTAGATAAATAATTAGGATAGTGGTTTTTCTTACATGTTAGAGCATTCTTAAAGAGGTATTGTCAATAATATTCCAAGTGAAATTGCCTCTAATAGTTGAGTGCAACTTGTTAACAACTTTCATTCTTATATTGATCTACATATTACAATGCTTAATATAGTTGCTAATCAATTCTAAGTTCTAACTAGGAAAGAGTTACATAAGGAAAGACTATTCTAACCTATAAATTACATGAGAATAATATTCTAATTCTATATTTGCTTATCATTATGAAAAAAAAATATTGCATCCCTTTTACACTCAGGAGTGGAGGTATATGCAAAAATAGGGTGACAAACATTACCCATTATTGACTATTTTTATTGTGACTCTAAATTTATCGTGGATTCCTATTATTTTAGTATAAGATTTCTTTTGCTTTTTAAGAAACACTAAGAGTCTTGTCATTATTTTGTAAGACCACATTATTACTTTATGAGCGGTGATAACCATTCCGACTTTCGAAGGGTCATCATTCAGATTTGTCTCTACATGGCAGACAGGTAATAATTAGCAACATTAATGGTAATTTCATTTGTAGACACAAATTCGGAACATTAACATTCCGATGTCGGAATGTTAATCATTCCCATTACTTTATAGCATTATCATTCAATTCATTCGGAAAAAAGCTCATCAATTTTAAGTTTTGAACTTTTGGCTTGAAAAACATAATTGTAAATTTTATTATTCGTATCTCTTTTCCTAGACTATGAATTATGGTTATTATATAAACTAAACGTCTTACATGAGGCCAAAAATGTAAAATTATGTAAATCATACAATATGTTTAAAAAAAATATATTATTTGTACCAACCAATATGTTTTAAATGGATAAATGTTTCAAAAACAATGGTAATTTATAGTTCTTTCAATCTTCCGTCCAAAACTGTCGTCAAATACATTTTAAATTTACAAAACAACATAATACTTTTTTAAATATCAAAATCAAGACCTAATAAGTTATACTACTGTTATAACATTGTCCTGACTCGATTGATGCTCAACTGATCAACAAATGGTACTGGTCTGTTTTGACTCGGTTGTAACATTTGTATAAGCAATTATGACAAATTTGTGATACTTTGAAAACTAACTAGTTAATATTGCACATTATATATGTATTGAACGACAATTTCAGATAAATAATTGAAAGAAATACCAATTATCATCGTTTTAAAACTTGTATGTTTTAAAAACGTTAGTGCAAAAAATATCATTTTCAAACATGCATGTTTTACGTATTTTTTTTTAGAAAATATAATACATCTTCGCGTTTTTTTACATAACGTACACCCATTATCAAACTCCTGGCTCTGCTGTAGAGCCATTATGGCATTCGTTAGAATGTCTGCTAATTGATCCTCAGATCGTACAAAACGGTAGTTCTATCACTCCGGCTTATAATAGATAATGTTGCATCGGGTTCTTTGCGATGCGAATAGCCGCATGATTGTTACTCATGATTTTAGTTGGTTCTGAATCTTCTGATGGCATGTTATTATCTAGACTCATGATTTGGATGGTCTCCAAGCTTTTACACTCCACTATAGACGTTTAATAGATCGGTGATTAATCATTTTCATATATATATATAATTAAGTGATAAATAAAATATTGGTTTACATACATATTATTTTTGAAAACTACATTTATCAACTAAATCAATATATTTCGTAGCATGACTTTGTCTAATAATATGTTTATGGATTAGATGAGCTTTTATTTCCCTATTATGTTTAGTTTCAGTTTTTTTTCGTATGAATTTATTTTTAAATTGTTATATGAAATTTTATATCTAATTTGACTGAAATTGAAATAGAGGTATTAGCAATTTGCTCGAAAATTAAAAGTTCAGATATTCAATTTTAAAAAATTAAAATTTAAGTAGCCCATTAGGAAATTTGGTTATTAACGGTTTAATAATAATAATATAATTATTACATTTACATTGTCGGACTCAACTAAAGCTAAACCGAGGAGAAAAATACATTTCAAACGTGAACAGAGGATCTGAAGGGAAGGAATTCTCCTGTGACTTCAATTCCAAGAACAATTCTGCCGTACGGTGATCTTGAACTGCTGTTACTGGATCACCGATCGCTTGATTTCGAACATCATCCAATTCAATCGGCTATACTTTCTCTGCCGAATCATCATCGTGTCATGGCTGGCGCCGCCTCGGCGCTGTTCCTCCTGGACATCAAGGGCCGTGTCCTCATATGGCGCGATTACAGAGGCGACGTCTCCGCTGCTCAAGCCGAGAAATTCTTCTCCAAGCTCATTGAGAAAGAGGTTTCTTCCGTATAACATTTCCCATATATATATTGTGTCACTTTGGAGTTATTCTGATGGACGATTTCGGAGTTTTTTCTGTTCGACTAATCTGATAGGGCCCTGATTTTAATCACATTTTTCGTTTATAAAAAAGTGTGATTTTTTTTATATAAATTCATAGTTTAAGCATGTACGGTTGTTAAACTTGGTGCATTTGGATAATTTATAAGCTGGCTTTTTTTTCTTCTTGCATAATTTAGCTAGTAATGATTGAGCAAAAAAGAAGATTAGCTAGTAATGACCAAAAACTAACCTTTTATTGTAGTTGTAAATTATGATAATTTCCAACTACTCAGAAATTAATGTTACTATTTGGAATGTATCAGAGTGGAGAACAACAATCTCAAGATCCTATCGTGTACGATAATGGCATTACATACTTGTATATTCAACACAACAATATATATCTGATGACAGCCTCGCGGCAGAACTGTAATGCAGCTAGCCTCCTCCTCTTCCTTCATCGCATAGTTGATGTAAGAGCGGACCAAGTTGATGATTCAGTTTTTTGCCTTGTTTGGTTAAAGATTAGTTTAATATGAAGCTATAGTTCCACAATCATATGTGCAGGTATTCAAACATTACTTTGAAGAGTTGGAGGAGGAATCACTAAGAGATAACTTTGTGGTTGTGGTGAGGATTTGTAGTTTCGGTTTTGTACTGTTAGTGTTGCACATAGTGCATTATTTTGCTTGAGATTTCAGTGTCGTATTGCAAATATTGCAGTATGAGTTGCTTGATGAAATGATGGACTTCGGTTTCCCGCAATATACAGAAGCCAAAATTCTTAGTGAGTTTATCAAGACAGATGCTTACAGGATGGAAGTTACGCAGCGCCCTCCCATGGCTGTGACTAATGCGGTGTCGTGGAGGAGTGAAGGAATACGCTACAAGAAAAATGAAGTAATTAATTATGTCATCTGATATTTTGAATTCTCTAGATCCAGTTGCTAAGTGTTTCAATGGAACTTTTTATAGGTGTTTTTGGATGTGGTGGAAAGTGTGAATATACTTGTGAACAGTAATGGGCAGATTATACGATCAGATGTAGTTGGGGCGCTCAAGATGAGAACATATTTGAGGTAAATAAGTATTTTTTTTCTTCTTCCACCTCAAGTAGACTAGGATAAAATTTTGGGGAAGAAGAGTGATCTTGTCGCACTAGAATGGTATAAATTGTTTATTTATAGAAACAGAGCTCCTCTTAGCTTCGTTTTTCAGAAAGGGAACGTCTTTTGGTTCATCTGCGAGTTTTTGGCACCATGTTTTTTTTTTAATCATCATCGAATCACAGATAAACCTACTAGACAATATGCAAATCTAATTGCAGCTACAATGTGGCAAAAATGCTCTTCTTGAAGCTAAAATATTTAGGTCCAACTGAAATCTGAAAAAGGTGGCACTGCAAAGAACATTTTATCAAGAAGTTGTTTCCTCATGCAGAAAAAATTCTAAAGTTTGCTAATGCATTACTACTGCTTGTGGGATGTTCAGAGTCTCTCTTACTTGGTTTATCTGTACTGTCATTATATCTTTTACTCGAACTTCCTGATTTTCTTCAATGTGAATTCTAACCGCAAGGGTTTTGTTTTAGTGGGATGCCTGAATGCAAGCTTGGACTAAATGATAAAGTACTGCTTGAAGCCCAAGGTCGGACAACCAAAGGAAAAGCCATCGATCTGGATGATATCAAGTTTCACCAGTATACAACTAATTTTCATTGCTTCTGCTATTTTTCTTCTTAACAGAATAGATCTTCAATCTGCTGTTTGTTTGGCAAACATGCTACTCATGATGTCCCTATCACCATCCCTTGTCCTTATGTTCAGTTTCTTTGGCAGGTGTGTACGTTTGGCACGGTTTGAAAATGACAGAACAATATCCTTCATTCCTCCAGATGGCGCTTTCGATCTTATGACATACAGGCTCAGTACTCAGGTCAATCTCTATTAAGCATGATCACTTTCAGTTGTCTTCATATAGTTAAGAGAAAAGCACTTGCACTTTATGAGAGTGAATTCCCTACCTTTCTGGAATCAACCTATTTTGGAGGTGTTAACTTGTATATCGAGACGTCCTGTCTCTGCTGTCACCATCACGCTATAAATAGATAATGTAGAAACTGCATACTGAAACATATAGAGGTGGGAAAGTTGTAAGCATTTCCACCTAGTGCATAGTTGCTGTTACATCATCTAGATAAAGAATGAATCTCCTTAATGAGACATGTTCTTCTTGTGGATTTAGGTGAAACCTCTGATCTGGGTGGAAGCTCAGATTGAAAGGCATTCTAGAAGTCGTATAGAATTCATGGTGAAAGCAAGGAGTCAGTATAAAGAACGCAGGTAATACCTTTTGAACTAGGGTTAAGAACCTATAAACTGTCTGAAGTTTGACTCATGTGAAATTTTGGTGTCTAAAGTTTAAAATGGACAGTCTCAGATTTCATTTTTGTTGAAATTTGGTGTCTCGGTATGATTACTTTACAGAAGTCAATCCCGACTGTCAAATAGGAGCTTTCATGCACGCTCCCTTCTCATCACCTTGCCGGGACCGTCACCTAAGAAGGTGGTCACATCCGCGCAAGTAAATCTTGTTCTATTGTCGTTGAAAATCACTCCACGCGACTCTGCTTGAAACTTTTTCTTTCAGATGTTTAAGTTTTGAGAGAAATTTGACGATTTTATAAAAAGTAAAGAGTGATGGATTATGAGTGGGTGAATGTGTCTATGAAAATGTTTGAATGGAGAGGAAAAGACGCACGAAGACAACAAATTTCAACAAAAATGAAACTTGAGACCGTCCATTTCAACATTTTAAACTTCAGACACCAAAATCTCACATAGAGCAAACTTCAGACAGTTTATAGCAGTGTTATCAGAACCGGACCGGGGCCTGAACCGGCAGGGCCACCGGTTCCCGGTTCGGCCGGTCGGACCCGGTCCGAACCGGGTACGACCGGTTTTAGTAAAAAAAATGCAAATTTGCATATCCTCTTTGTAAGTTACCCTTATGTAGGTTTTAGTCCGGATCGGGGCTTGCCTCTCTATAAGTTTACCCTAAAAAAATTTAATTTTTTTTTTAATTTTTTTTAATGAAAAGAGTCCGAACCGGCGAACCGGTGAACCGCCCGGTTCGCCCAAAACCGGCCGGTTCGGTGAAAACCGGACTTCAGAACCAGGTTCGCTTACATCCTCCGGAAATAAGCATACCGGACCGGTGAGGGGTCCGGTTCCGGTCCGACCGCGGTCGGACCGCCGGTCCGGTCCGGTTCTGATAACACTGGTTTATAGGCTCTTAACCCTTTGAACTATAACCACAAGTTCATTCATACATATATGAATTCTAAAAAAGCAATATTATGCACTATAACGCATGATAGTAGAGGTCATTGTGTGTTGCAATACCTACGTACCTCAGATATGTTATATTGCGTGAAATCTGATGATGCTTAACCGGTGCAGCACTGCAACAAATGTTGAAATTGAGTTGCCTGTGCCGTCAGATGCTACTAAGCATACTGTGAGGACATCAATGGGAACTGCAGCATATGTTCCAGAAAATGATGCTTTGGTTTGGAAAATTAAATCTTTTCCTGGTAACAAGGTATGGGCTGTTGGATGCTGTTATTGTTTAAAGAGAAGTTGTGTCATCTAAACCCTAAATCAAGATTGAACACACAGGAGTATATGTTGAGGGCAGTGTTCAGTCTTCCCAGCATTACTGCTGAAGAGGCCACTCCAGCCAAGAAAGCACCCATACGTGTCAAGTTTGAGATACCATATTTCACTGTATCTGGGATTCAGGTACCTAAACTTGCGTTGATGGTTAAATCACGTTTGGTTTGTCTTTAGGGTTAAGAAACCTATAAACTGTCTGAAATTTAAATTGTTGATATTGGTTGTCTGAAATTTCAACTTTGTTGAAATTTGTTTTTCCGTTCATTTTTGTTGTCAAATTTAACAGAATTTTGTAAAAAGTCGAAATTGCCCCTGATACCTTTATGTTTACTACAACCACACCCAACTCCGACCGGCCACCACCCTACTCCGGCCCGGCCGGCCACTACCCAACTCCAGCCACCACTCTAGGGACAATTTTGAGATTTATTTTTTTATTGGGTCATGTGACAAGCACATGACCAAATTCTGTCAATTTTAACAGCAAATTTCAACAAAGTTGAAACTTTAGACAGTCAATATCAACAATTTAAACTTCAGACACCAAAATCTCATGTAGAGCAAACTTCAGACAGTTTATAGGTTCTTAACCCTTGTCTTTAAGCATAAAAGTAGTTAAAGATAGCGATATTGGTGGTTTTTAGGTTCGGTATCTGAAGATCATTGAGAAAAGTGGATACCAGGCTCTTCCATGGGTAAGATACATAACCATGGCTGGTGAATACGAATTAAGACTCGTGTGAAAGACGGACCTACATGGTGGTGGGTGGTTTTCGGGCAATTTTTTGTAGCTAGCTGGGTTGATTTTGCATTGTATACACAATTTTGTCAATTTTAATAAATAATAATTATAATAATAATAGCCAGTTATGAAACTAGTATAGTTATCTTAATTTGATATTAAAAAAATGGCGTTGAATGCTGTTGACATGAGGTGATAGATTCTTTTTTATCCTCAGAAAGCTCTCACAGTCTTCTTCTATATATATCATCTCATAGATGCCATCTTTTCTAGTTTCCAGTGTAGTAGTTACTTAGGGGGCGTTTGGATTTGGATGACGTAATCATTACTCATTTACTTGTACTGTTTTGATTCAACGGTTTGGTTCGTAATCAACAATGTAATATTAGATTACAATATTTCGTTGTGTTGTAATGTGGAGTGTAATGTTAGATTACAGTATTTAGTATAATTTGTAATGTACATTGTAATATAATTATTTACTTATTAATATGTTAATCTATTTGAAAATATTTTATATCTTAATATTACAAATTTAAACATGAATTTATTTTTGAAAACAAGTAATTATTTGAATCCTAAACTTTATGTTTTAGATTTAAACATTAATTTTGAAAATATTAGAGCTAAAATTTCGTTGTTGGTTGTTATTAGAATTATATTAATTAAAACATATTGTATGATTTTATAAGATAACAAATTCCTAACAAAAATTAAGCGAAATAATTTCATTTTGTATTCATATTGTATGCATTATTCTTTGTAATAAATGAGTGATGAAGTGAACTAAAGATAAATCTAACATGCCATCACTGACTAATGAAGTATAAAGAGAAGCTCTCATTGTAAGTTAAGATTAAAACCATTACATTACCATATGTATCGGACACAAACATCATTCTAGACATTGTTTAGCAAAAATACATTTACACGATATACAAAAGTGGCTAAATTCAGACATTTACATGCAAATCATATGCATCGTAGCTCTAGGGAACCAACTCTAGATTAAGATTTAGAATCTTTATATCGATATATAGTAGAAGTATATAAGTAAATAATTGTTGGAGATAAATAAATAAGAAAGTGGAATAGAGAATAATAAAGTTAACAAATAATAATAATAATAAAATAATAAACAGATTTAATCTCACATTACATCGAAAGAGAAAGTCAACGGATTTTCACAGGTTTTGATCAATCAGTCGTAATCTCATATTACAATGCATACTATACTACATATATTACATTATATCGTTTATTTTATCAAACATCGTATATTGATATAATATGGAATGTAATGTAGAATTACATTTCACATTACATCCATCCAAACACCCCCTTAACATACAATATAGAGTTTGAGAGTGGAGAGGAATTATACTTGTATATTGATGAATCAATCTTGTTAATCTGATACAATCTATGTGATAAAATATAATAAGTAGATAGTTCTAACTAACTAATGATATAATCTATGACATTATGACAACTACATAGCTCACAATATTTTAACTACTTATATTACTTTTATATTCTTTACATTAACTAAAAAAAAGCGCTAATAGATGCGCTCACATGATTGCTATTCAATCCAGAAATAATAGGTGTCTGATTAATTAGGTGTTACTACCACTTTTTTTATCGCTTTTACTTTTGAATTATAAACCGGGTTGAACTTTTCATTAATCTAATAAAACTTTATCTTTGGAAAAAAAAAATTATCAAACGTTTAGTTTTTATGTGAAGGTAAATGCAAGACCTTTCAAATAACATATGATGTCGTATATTTTTAACTTATGGACATGACTGTAAATAATAGATCAAGTATAAGACATATATTCTTTTAGTATATTAATTTAAAAACGAGTTTTCATGTATATCTTAAGTCAATGGTATTATAACATAAGTTTCCATCTAAGTACAATTTCGAGTTGTTAATCACTAATATTATATAATTTTAATTTAAATAAATATATTTTTATTTACTAATATTATCTGCTAAAATATAATAATTAAATCTTCATAACTTTTCTATAGTAAATTGGAATAAATTTCAAATGACATGATGATATCATACAATTTTAACATATATAATTTAATCTACTAAACTAATTAATAAAATAATAGGATTATATGCTCTTTTAATATATTAGTTTAAGAACGAACTTCTACACAAAGCTTTTGATCCAGTAAAATTATAACATAAAATTCATCTAAGTAAAATCTTGCACAATGCGCGAGTAAATGACTATAGTATAAGTATAGTTCATATATTTCCCAATTTATGCATTTGTAGTATTTTTTTTTTTTTACTGGAATAAAACAAGATTAGATCGGTTAGTGGCAAGAGCGTTAAGGATGAATTAATGCAGAAAATAAAGAAACCTTTTTGCATACTTAGAAATATCACGTAATTGGGAGATATTATTATTACATGCGCTAACACAAACAAGCTCACTATAACTCCTATAACAAAAAGTAATTAATTACCCCAAATTATCTCACTCTGGGAGCAATATTATAAATAAATAATACTTGGAAGCTAGCTAGCTATGAAACTGCCCATGCCATGCACGTATGGATGGTCTTATAAATTTTTTGGGTTTAAGATACTTTTCACACCATATGGTTGACCGAATGTGGCTTTTAGTACTGAATGTTTGATTTTGTATACTTTTGGTACCAAACGTTTGAAAAAATGTGGTTTTTGGTACATCTGTTAGTTGGTCGTTAAATGACATGTACAAGTTACGTGACCGATCCTAAACTTTTAATTTGTTCAGTTCAGTCCCTCAAATATATTCATAACTTTTATTTTGTTTAAATTAGTCGTAAAACCTCAAAATCGACATCCCAATTGACCTAGCCCCAACTTGGTCAATTTGACCTAATTGTGTCTAAGTCAATTGGAGTTGATTGGTTCAATTCGTTTCGATTTTGAAGTTTTAGGACTATATTAAACAAAATAAAAGTTAGCAATATATTTGAGGAACTAAATTGAACTAAATTAAAAGTTTAGAGTCGGTCACGCGACTTGCACATGTAATTTAACGGCCAAAACGAACGGATGTACCAAAAGCCACATTTTTTTTCAAACGTTTGGTACCAAAAGTATACAAAACCAAACATCCAGTACTAAAAGCCACATTCGGTCAAACATATTGTGTAAAAAGTACCTTTAACCCAAATTTTGTTCTCATTATTAATTCTCATGGCAGTTTTAAAAAATGAAGTAATTAATTTAATGACCGGGGCCTTTAGGGCTAGGCCCTGAATCCGACAACGACGGTCGATACCAGATGTCCTTGTCCTCGTATTTGGGGCGGTCATAAGCCGCGGAGAGGTGGTTTTGTCTTGCAAAATCTTCATCTACAGGCCGTAGAATCCGGGCTGCTTCAACGTCGACGTTTTTGACGCTCATAAATATTGCTACTAATGAAATCACCACAACCATCTTCATCCACCTCCAATAACAATACATTTTCAAATTCTTGTACAGAGAGATTAATTATGTTTACTGTGTAGTGATGATGAATGAAGTATTGATGAAACCAAGTTATATTTATATATTGACGGCGAAAGGCTCTGAGATTTTGGTGGAGCGAGGTATTAAACAAAGCTCCGAAATGAGTGTTGACTGCTAGCTAGTCATTTTTGAAGGAGTCTTTTAATTATTACTTATTATTATTATAGGGGGATGTTTTTTTTTTTTTACGTTCTAACATAAAACTTTGAAAAATTATTTTCTACAAATAAATATGCATAACTGAAATTACCTCTCCTAGTATTGTCCAGATTACATTGCTAAACTCGGTTTTTGCAAGTGTTGTGCAATGTATATAAATAGACCAACAATCTTACAGTATATACAAGAAACGATACCCCAAATATAGTGATATTCTCTATTTTTCATCTCACGTTCGTGTTTGCGTGCTGCTCTTAGGTTCTGTTTGATTTTCGTGTTTTACTGTGAGGTGCTCTACACGGGACTCAGTTACAAAATATGTATTCATTTTGGTTTATAAGTTCACGTGTGTTATTTCAGGTTTATAAATTTATACATATAATTTATGATATTTGTATGCTGATTACCAAATAAAGATTATTTGGACATGTGTCTTTGATATTTTGAAATATTGCATTTTACCCATATATTGTCCAACAATCTTAAGATAACTTCCTATTAGTATAATACAACAATTGAGTATATTATGAAATTTGTGTATTGTTGTGTCAGGAACTATGGACCCTGACAATAACAATGTTTTGAATTTGTATGGTTGTAAGTTTTGGTAGTAGTTGAGTTGAGAAATTTAGCAGAAGTTTAGCTGATTTGCTCCATGTGAAGATAATGACAATCCATAAACAAAAGGGTTAAAACCTATTAAACTGTCTTAAGTTTGCTCCATGTGAGATTTTAGTGTCTGAAGTTTAAAATGTTAAAATGGACAGTCTCAGGTTTCATTTTGTTGAAATTTGATGTCTCAGTGTGATTACTTTAGAGAAATCAATCCCAACGAAAACGAAAACGGCTGTCAAATAGGAGTTCTCATGCACGCTACCTTCTCGTCACCTTGCCGGGACCGTCACCTAAGAAGGTGACCACATATCGCTCTATTGTCGCTGAAAATCACTCCACACCACTCTGCTGATAACTTTTTCTATCGAATGTTAAGTTTTGAAAGAAATTTAGCGATTTTATAAAAAGTAAAGAGTGATTGTTTATGAGTGGGTAAAATAGTCGATGAAAATGTTTGAAGGGAGAGGAAAAGACGCGCGAAAACACCAAATTTCAACTAAAATGAAACCTGGGACTGTCCAGTTTAACATTTTAAACTTCAGACACCAAAATCTCACATGGAGCAAACTTCAGACAGTTTATAGGTTCTTAACCCTAAACAAAACCGATAACCATCCAAAAGTTGCATTTTCTTCTGCTTCCTTTGCCAATGAGATCACCCCTCTACTTCTTTGCTATTCATCATCATCATCAACAAAAGGAAAAAAAGAGTACCAGAAATAAATCTTTCCCCCCATCTGTTTGTATGGCATGGCCTTCAAGTCTCAACCAAATTGCAGACACTTAGATGAAATGTGCTTTCTTGAGGGCCCTAACAAATCTGCAATAAGAAGGCCATATTGATTCAATATAGTCAAAGTACCTCTCCACAAACCACTCCTTAAACCCTTTTCTCATTCTTCTAGACTCCACCTTCCTAATTTCCACCCACATCTGCAATACCCGACTCATCGCATCTTCTTTCAGCTTTCCCCCAAAAACATAACCGTATACCACTGGGATATTCTTCACCACCTTACCAATCTCACTGAACGTAACTCCGTAGAGGTAGCATAATCCCTGGGCAATCTTCACGTAGCCCAATCTCACTGAACGTAACTCCGTAGAGGTAGCATAATCCCTGGGCAATCTTCACGTAGCCCGCCACAAACAGAGGACCCAACACCCAAAACGGTCTCAATTCCTTCGTCACTTCAATTCCATAAGCCACGTTCACCGCCACGTATATAGGGATACTGAAAATACAAATGAACCCATCAATCTCAGAATTTAACACCATCCAACATTTTCAATATCAAATACCAAATACAAGAGCTAAACTAGAATACAAAACGCTTGATCAACTTGTTGGACTTTTGTTTTAGACTTTTTCCTAACTAAACTGAATACTTGAGTGTCATTTGCTAGCTCTATCCACATTTTGTTCATACCCAGATAGAAAATACACAAGTGTCGTCCAGTTAAGGTGCCGCGTGTACCGTCCAAGGTTAACAAAAAAGATATAGATAGACCTAGCAAATTGTACTTTGATATTGGTTCAACAACAAAAATCAGCTTAGCAACTTGATTTTTAATCCTAAATTAAATTCAAGATATAATAAACCCAAGAAAATAGACATATACTACTACTACACTTACAATACCAACAGGGGAATCTTGAAAGTTGCATCCAGATCGCAAAACTGGCCATATAAAGTTTTCAAGACTCCATTTTTTACTGTTAATGGAGCTTCACAATTCTTTTCTGCTATCTGCAGATGAGGGTATCCTTCTACAAGCAAGTCGTCAATCGCCTGATCATTAGCCGGTTGCACTGGGGTTGTCAACATCCCTACCCATCTCGTAAATAACTTGCGAACAGCGGGTGAGACTGCAATCCTATCTGTATCACTTGGGTGTGGTGCTAGAGCTTCCAGATCTTTCTGGGGACCAGTTATGGAGGTTTCCTCGTTCCGCTTTGGTACATCAGAAACGGAATTTCGTGATACTTTTGCAGTTCTACCTCCCGAGGCTGAACCACCGTCATTTTGGTTATTACCTTTGAAGGATGCTATCCTTAAAGATCTAACCTTGGGAAAGCATGGAGTCCCAACTCTGCAAAAAGAGGGGGGAAAACACAAGATTAGAGTTATGTAAAATGGAGATGGACTAAAAATGATAGAACGTGACTTGCTTTGCAAGTTAGAGTCCAAGTGCTCAAATGATTATTCTAATAAAGAAAATCTAGCCATTGTTGGTATGATATAGGCATGTCGCCATTCAAATTATGCAGATTAAGTACAAAAGAAACTGTAACAATGTTATATATATAACTCACGGCACACTGCCATTTTCGTCACTGAAGATGGTAAAACATGACCATATTCACCTTAGACGCCTAGGCGAGAAGAATTTATCTGATTTTCCAACTGCATAAGAGGAAGCTAACTGTTGTTCAAGTGTCGATCCTTTGTTCAGCGATAAAGACCTTGAAGGCAATCCCTTGTAGGAACCCTGCAATCAAACAAAAAGGATCATGGATACTTTCAATGAGAGATTTTTCAAGTAATAAGATATACGTTCTTGTTGAAAATAATATCACACAACAGCACTTGGAAGACCGTCTGCCATCATCACATCACTGTAATGATACTATAAAGTATAACTCATGCAACTTTACATATTTTTATACTTTTAACGCTGTCTACCATTCTAGAATTAAACTAAGACCTAGCAAGGAAAAATAAATCTTTCTCCATTTGTTATCACCACCTAGAAGCAACTTATTGCATAATAAAATTACTAGATATGAGATGCTTCTTTCCTAAAACATCAATTTTTCTGTAATAAAAACGGATCTTGCGTTTCAATCATGATAACTTCTGGATGTTCACATAGCATATACCATCATGTCACTCATAAGAAGCCAACTGACAGGGTGCACTGGACTTATCATCTTTGGTTGTTTTCTTTTGCTATTCTCCAAACAATAGCATAAGCAACACACTCCACCATAAATAGGGAAGCATAATTATATGTGTTTATTGTCGATTCTTAGACATCTCTAATGCAATCATGCAAATGACTCTTTCTTAGAAAATGGCCATCCTTGTGTGAGAGAGTAGTTAGGAAAAGTAAAAATAACAGAATGAAAACAACTTTAACAGACTATGTATTCACTGAAATATAAACAGACATGAATTTTCTAATACCAGCAACTGATTCGTCACCAATGGCATCTTCTCACCCTCAATTGCCTGACCATTTACTCAAGCAGCCTGGCCTGATTGAGAAAAAAAAATTCAAAAAAACCACCTCAGTTTCACAATTAACAGAAACATGAGCACAGAACTCCGTTAACTATAACATAATCTCCCAATTGCAGTTCTCAAAGGAAGAAGTAGTGCCAGTTTTATGAAACCCTTAATCAGAATCATTGAATGTTAACCCTCTAAAAGTTGATTATCGTGATTTTCCATTTATTTCGAAGAAGAGTGAATGCACGCAAATACCGTCGCAAGACTTGAACTTTAAAACCCGTTTCCAGCCCCAGAATTCAGAAATTGAGTACCCAGAAGCAAAAATTACAGAACAGTATCGGAGATAAAGTGCGGTGCTCACCTGAGGAGAGGGAGTGGTTCTTGAAACTGTAAAGTCCAGTAAAGATAAGAAGGAGAATAATAAAAAAACGAAACCCTTTATTGCTTCCGTTGTTAATTGTTATACTTCCTCAGTGGCTAAGGCAATCTGATTCAGGCCAATCTTTGTGCCATGCCTCAAACTCAAAGACACACGCACACTATTGAACTTGACAGTTTAGGTTTTTTTATATATTATATACAATCTTCATGTGTGAATTTCTCTCAAATTTGGCAGAGTGGGCTCACGACAATCAATTTTAAAATATTATAAATTAGATAAAATACACACCTTTTTTAATAAAATATTCACATTACCTTTTATATCATATATACATACCAAAACCAAACAATATAATATTTTTGTTCAATTCTAAACACATCAATCTGAAATAATTTTCTACATTTTCACATCCACATTACGAGGTCAAATACTATCAAGAATCATATAATTATGGAAATGTTGGGTTGGTAATTTCGTATGCAATACGATAACACAATATAAATATGTACGAGGAAATTGTGTTAGTGCACGTATATAATAAAACGAAAATACGAGTTAATATTAGTGCGGTGTTTATGTCTTGATATCATAATACATGACATGTACGAGATAATATTAGTGCGGTGTTTATGTCTTGATATCATAATACATGACATGTACGAGAACTAAAAACAATTTCCTAGTAAGTCTATTTATTGTTTATTTTGAATAAATCTTGTTTAATAATTTTTACAAATTAAATAGTAGTTAATTTTTAGAGCTTATCAAATATACATTAAGAACTTGTGTAATCTGACATGAACTTGTAGTTGTTACTATGTGAAATTTATTATTTTAATATTTGTTTAAAGTTGTCTCATATAATCGCATCCTGATACTCATTATCTCTCGGAAAAGAACCTATTTGGTGTCTCAAGTTTACCCATGTGTCAGTTTGGTGTCTAAAAAATTTGTTAATATTTGGTGTCCTAGATTTTAACTTTATTGCGATTTGGTTTCCGTCCATTCCGGGGTTAAATTTGACAGACCCAAAAAAAAAGACGATTTTGCCCCTTATACTTTTTATTTTTTGCAAAGTCACATGTCCGATTCCGGCCACCCACCTCCGATTTCGATCCACCCACCTCCTATTCCGGTCCCCCACCCACCCTAGTAATTTCAAACCGCAAAGCAAATGAAGAACCTCAACAAGGCCAATTCGAAAAATTATTCATTCCCAATACCTGGAACAGAGCTTCAACACATCGACTGGAGCTATCATGCATGTGATTTGGAAGGAGAACCGATACCTGGAACGGAGCTTCGAGAGGTAATTGTTAGGGTTGCGGCGGAGCTGCTAGTGCAGGTACAGTGACCTAATTCCGACAATGGGGGTAATTTGGCAAGTTTTAAATTTATTCGGTCATGTGCTGGTCACATGACCGAGTTCTGTCAAGTTTAACGTCTAAATTTGACAGAGACACCAAATGACAACGTAATTGAATCCCGGAACATCAAATATTAAAAAAAATAATAAAAAATAAACACCAAACTGACACATATGGTAAACCTGGCTAAAGTGCAACATTCTGGGGGTCCCTCCATATAAACAACTCCATACTTCCCATTAGAGCAGATGAACATTTTGGTACCACAACCACCAAACATCTCATTAGATATGCTAACTAACCAATAAAACTGATATCACAATATCTCAATAACAACATTTAAGTCAAGTGACCAAACTTAAAAAGAAAAATCCAGCCCACATAAAAACAACAACACTTTGCTTCTTTTTCTTTTCCAACAAAATACCAAGGGGAGATAGAAAAGAGAGACAATTGACCTGGGGCACGTCTTCTGCAAACAGAGGCCGAAAACAACAATGATGCAACACCTGCAGTCATAGCACAATTCCCTACTTAATCAACAATACCTGAGCCTGTTCTGTTTGTTGCAAAGCAAAGATTGTTAGTCATCCAATCCAGGTATCTATTCATCCATTCATTCATTCTCAGCTCTGTATGAAGAAGTCAAAAACACCTCTCTAATACTCAACCATCATTGACACCTTGTCGCTCGTAAAAGTTTCCTCCGCCACGCCTAGAGGAATTCCCTTGACCACCGCCTCGCTCCTTATACCTCCTACTACCACCAGGAGGACCATCCCTTGATCCTCCTCCTTCGAATTGATTGGAAGATGACCTATTATCCCCAACTGGCTGGTACTTTAATTGTTGTTGTTGTTGTTGGCTATTGTACCTTTGCCTTTCCCCTCGCTGCCTGCTGTTTGAGTTCCATTCTCCTCCACGGTTGCCATCGCTGCGGGGACCTGAAGAGAATCCACCTTCCTGATGATCAACAATTTCGCGCACATCTGACGGTGGTTTAACCGAACCACCTCGGTTTGGGGTCCGGGAATATCCTGGACCGCCTGTAAAGGAATTCACTGGTCTCTGCTCCTTCTCCGGTTCAGCTGTCTTGTGAGGTGCACCACCACCGAGTTCATCCCTGTTAACCACTCGATAGTTATGGCTAGAAGCTGCTCGAGATTTGGGTTGCCAATGCAGAGCATTTCTTTCTGCTGTTCCATGATTCTCTTTGGGAGGAGGAGCAGCTGCATTTGTTTCAGGAGCCAAAAGAGAATTGTTGGAACTTCTTATTTCTGTATCTCCTCTGCTGCTGCTCTTCTTCTGATCCATATCAGCAGCAGGACCACCCACGGCTTTCTGTCCCTTGGAGGCATAACGTCTTCCTTTTCCTCCTCCTACTCCATGTTGATGATCTCTGACAACTGGGATCACAGCTTCTTGTGGAGCCGAGTTAATAGTTGAATCGCTGCTTGGTTCTTCATTCAGAACCCAGTCATCATGATACTTTGCTGACAGCTCCTCTTTCCCTATATTTCTTTCAGGCATATGCTGCTGCTGCTGTCTATCATTGTTGTCAACAGTTCCTGCAGTATCAGATTGAGATTGCTCATCACGAACAGGTATGCCTTGATGATGTACTACCGGACCCCGTTGCCGCCATGATCCATGTCCTCCTCTTCCAGATTTATTACTTTGCCTACCAGTACCACCATCAAGATTCCTTGCTTCCTTCTCTACACGCAAATCGCCCCTTTGAACTGCATCCCCGTCCTCTTCCTTCACCTGATTATCTGCAACACTGGTATTATGATGGACGCCTACCACCTGCTGTGCCATCTCTTTGGCCACAGGCTTCGGGACGTACCTCTCCATCTCGGCCCTCTTGTTCCTCAGGCTGTTCTGAGCTACTACATCATTATCACTCTTTGTGGATGAAGACGGCCGTTCAATTTTCTCCCCAGGTTCATCTCCAACCTCAGTTTTACTCTGGGACCGGACAGGTGCCCACACAACAGCATCCCCGCCATGGAATTTCTCTGATGCTCGGCTCCCTTGTTGGTTTCTTGGGGTTCTACGAGACGGCTGAGACTTAGACTGGTTGTTCACTTTCCCCTGGGCTTCTTCACTTCCTGAAGTTGGACGCTGCTCAGTAATTTGTTGGCTTCCATCAGCAGGTTTTGATGATGTCTGAACTGGAAGAAGACCCTTTTCAGATTCAGAAGCCTGCTGAGACTTTCGACCATCAGCTGAAGAGATCACAGAACTTGCTTCTTTAGATGCAGTTAACGGCAAAGAAGGTGCTGATGCCGATTCATCAACCTTAAACTTGTTTCGGCCATTCTTATTGAACTTTCTTTTATGGTGGGCCGTGGAATCAGCCATGGTACCAGAGCCGACAGAAATATTGGCCTCAACGCTAGTAGTACTCTCCTTGGTGATAACCTCAGTTGATGTAGTAGCATTTTCTGCTGCAGCAGCAACTTCACTTATCTGTGCTTCCACAACTGGTTTCGGTATGTAGCTCCGACTATCAGAGGCACGGTTTAGCTTTGGCTTGTCACTGGATCGGGTAAGCTTAGAATTGTTGTTATCAGGAACCTTTGTAGAGTTAATGTGTCCATCATCCTGCTGCAGACTAGATTCCTTTCTTGCTGCACTGGATTTGTCATCGCCATCAATTACACTCACACAAGTTGGAACAACTACATTGCTATTGGATGCAGATGTATGTGCAGGATTAGATGTGGATTTAGTAGATGGTACTGTTGCTTCAGCACTAGTTGGCAACTGATTGCCATTTTCTGGCTCTGTCTTCGAACCCTCCACCACTAGCCTACGTCGCTCCAATTCTTCCAATTTCATCAGCGCCTTGGCTTTTTGATCCCTTATCCTCTGTTCCTCTTCCTCTTGTCTTTGTTTCACACGTTGTCTGGCTAGCTCTCTCATCTTAGCCCGCTGCAACAACAATCAATCGATGATTTGATGTTAACTGAAATTACAAGAATAGACACAAAAACAAACACGATCAAAATATATATTATCTTACATCTGCTTGGTTATCTGGAGGACCAGGCAAAGATCCTCTCTCGTCTTTTTGTAGGTAGTACGAAGCAGATATACTGGTTGCCATCGGAGATGCTGGACGAGGCTGGAGAAGAACACTTGATGCTCCTGCAGGAGAAGGGAGTATGGGATCTGAGTTTTTCGAAGCCGCGACTCTCTTTTGCCAACTATCACCATCATCCGTATTGTATCTGCCTTTAGCACGATGAGGTCCCTTTA
This sequence comes from Clarkia xantiana subsp. parviflora, assembly GCA_036873135.1. NCBI lineage: Eukaryota > Viridiplantae > Streptophyta > Magnoliopsida > Myrtales > Onagraceae > Clarkia > Clarkia xantiana. The sequence continues at coordinate 1,876,679 of JAPTYO010000010.1, read as the reverse complement.
CTAGCACATCATGTGGATGTCGCCTGCAAGCAAATTATACTTGCAAATTATCCTCCTTGGACCCAATAATAATATTTTAGGTAAAGAAGGCAAAATAACTAACCTGGAAGTATTTGCACCATCCATAACAGTCTGTACAGGTCGCTTCTCTTCTATAGGAAATCCTGAATGAAGCTGAACACTTCCAATGAGTATAGAGGTTCCACTTTCTGGAATTGAGCTATATTTAGCATCAGAAATATGCTTATGTCCTTGTCCCGGCCTATCAGAAACAGCCATAGCCTCATGTCGAGCATCAGAAGCTCGGGCTTTAGCATTTAAACCCTGTATTTTCTGGATCAGAGTGGAATCTTTCGTGGTATCTGGAGAGATGACTTGCTTATGGTCTGATCTATTCTCAGCTGCTCTACCAACCCTGGAAACTTCAACATGTTCAGGTGTCTTCACGTTTACGGAAAGGTTTGATCTACCATCTTTCCTTTCAAACTGGCGAGAAGATAGCTCCCTGCTAAGCTCTGTAACCTTCTCCCTATCCCCTTCCCAATCGTCCCAGGATGAAGCGGTCAATCGTTCACCCTTATGCCCAGATGATTCATGTGTTCTTGTGATTCCCTCCTGCTTTTGCTCTTGAACTTTTTCATCCCCCCAACCATCGTGATCCTTCAAGAGAAGCTTGCGCTGTTCAGGACCATCACGGTGACGACCAGAGTCGACTCCTTCTGGATTTGAATCTTTGCTATTTGGACCATACCCAGGAGATCTGACATGGGAATTTCTATGATCAGGAGCATTTTGGTTTGGATACGGACCATATATGGCTTGAGGCCCACCTCCCATATTGATCAAAGGAATATCCATTTCATTTGGATTGCAATAACCCATTGGACCAAAATAACCATCATATTGTACAGGGCCAGGGTAGAATCCAGGCCTCATTGGCATGGCTGGACGCATGTAAGCATCAGGCATATGAGGTCTATACATTTCTCCATTGTTTGGGTGGGGTCCTCTAGGTCCATTTCCTGGTGGTTGTGCATTTGGGCGAGCATTAGTTGGAAGCTGAGGACGGAAATAAGGAAACGGCTCAATGGGGAAGCCACCAGGTGGAATTGGTCCTCCTGCAAAGGGTGGGCCACCAGGAGGTCCTCTGAACCAAACACCACCTTGCGGATTATTTAGAGATGGACCATGCCAAGCACCGAAATGCTGGGGCGGGATACCAGAATTTTGGTAATGGAGAGGGTCACCATTCCACTTTTCCAAACCATGTGTATGACTGTCTTCACTGTCTCTTCTCCAGGCATTATCTACTTTACTCCTCCCATCATTGTGTAAGGGGGCATCACCTGAAACAATTTTAAGTTAAAGAACATGCTGTGAAAATCAAATGTCCAGAAAAAGGTTAATTAACCTAAAGAAAGAGTATTCCTGCTGTAACCAAAGAATAAGCAAAATCTACAATACACATACCAGCATCTTGATTTATGGTTCCCTCTTCTGTTGGAACACTGTCGGCAGAACTAGAATTATGATCGATGGAATCTGCAAGAGAATACTTATCTTAGGACATATAGGAATAAAAATTGCTTTGAAAAGTGGGAAATTAAAAATAAAGGGGTAAAGATAGCAGCTCGTGCGTGCATTGGCTATTATTTCCAACAAAAATACATTCCAATACTGAAAATGGACAAGAATTGATCTGAACAGTGAGAGATAGAAGAATGTGCGAGAGTGATTGATACTATTTTTCTTAGAAAAGGAACACAAGGATCATTATGAAGTATCAAAACCACCAACAGAAACAACAAAGCTTGTAGAAGTGCTGCCGTCATTCCCATCCAAACATCTGAAAGACAAACTACAAAATCACAAACTCGAGCTATTGTCTCTCAGTATTATATACCTCATGTATTAGATAAGGCATTCCACATCTTCCAAACTTCATTTTGAAATATCAACATATATGGCTATGAAATACCAAACATGAATAGCCTAGCCCTTTTTTTTAAAAAAATAAAATAAAAAAAAATAAAATAAAATAAAATAAAAAGAAGAAGAAGAAGAAGAAGAAGAAGAAGAAACGATATTTATCATAAGCAAGAGAATAAAAAAACTACAGGAATACTGTAACTGTTAAAACCATGGTTCCACAAAACAAAGGCACCATGGGGGCGAGGATTGATTATCAAAAATGTAGAATCTATTGAAGTGCCTGTAATGTTATGATGCATGGACATGATTTTCAATAATAGGTCTAAGCAAAGGACTTTGAACCTGCTGTTTTTCCTGAACTGCCTTTGACTGAACCAAGCGTGGGGAAATCTCCAGTAGTAATAGCAAATCCGTCATTTTTGGATGCTGCTGCTCCCTGCACATAAAAGAATATGTGGAACTATAAACAGAAAGTTTTGAGATGCGACTACAAATATTAAAAAGAAAAGGATAAAGACACAAGATAGAACACGAAGACAGCCCTGTCATAGGGAGAATAACTAATTTCCATTTTCCTTACGAATACCCTTTTTCTCCCTGCACTTTGACTCTCAGTCAAAGTTTCAAACCCAAGACAATTCGGAACCCCATATTCTAGAAAATTGATAAGCACTTAGCATAGAAATTAGAAGCAATGGTGGCTTAGGCGGTCAACTCACTACAATCAAGTCCTTTGGCAATACCAACGTTGTATTTCATGTCCTTTTACCTATTGTTAAGTATCATTGCATTTAAACTTGCATCCATCCAAAACGGGCTTGTAAATACTTGCAACATCGAGATGCTTTATGAAGGATATTATTCTTTATCATAGTTGTACTCTCATTCAAGAGAACAAGGAATCCTATCGCACATGAAAAAATACAGAACTACCACATCCCTGAAATATTCTATACAGTCTACCTTGTTGAAATTGTCTTCCAATAGACCTAGATTAAATCCCCAAAAAATTGTCCACGCAAGCTAGCACTTTAATGAAACATAATATGAGAAGATCAATGTATGGTTGTTATACCAGCTTTGTGTACATTTAATGTCACCTGCTTTTAACATTCTTAAAAGAACAGAACTGGAAAGCACAAATAAAAATCAGAGGATCATTTTCAGCACCATACAAGCCCAAAATATCACCTTGTATAAATCGTTGAGGTTATCATTCAGGTTAAATTGTTTCATATGCATTCTTGAAAAGTTGAAATAGCAACATATTAAATTTCTAGGAGAAAAAAGGGACATCAGAAAGTTGGAGTCACACTTAAAGCCCAAATACATAATTTCACTTGAAAAAATCACCTAAAAAAGGACCATAAAAATAACTAAAAAGTAATTACCCGCGCAAAATTTTAAAAAAATAAACTCTTTTGGGCGAAGCATTGAACGTATAATGATCACCATAGTAAAATCTTGAGCAAAGAACAAGAGAGAGCTCCCTAGTAAAAACAAAAATACTAGGGTGCAAAGTATACTACTGGGAAAATTCGTACCAATTTTTCGCCAATCCTGCCAGCAGAAGTATCAGGTGGGAGGTCAGCGAAGCGGGATAGCTGTGAGCTACTAGGCCTTGTTTCGGCACTACGGGGACGTAAAGATGCAAGTGACGTCTGGCTAGATGTTAGTGCACCAGAAGCTGATGATGGCCTAGAATTAGAACTCCATGCACTAGGTGTAGATTCATGAACTCTATCACTGCCAGCTGTGGAGGGACGAGTTTCACCAGAAGAAGGGCGGGTGCTAACGCGCCCTGGTGAATTAGGCCCACAATCAGTATTTGGGGAGAGGGCTGAAGAGCCCCATGGATTTGATGTGGAGGATGAAGAACGACTACCCCAACTAAGAGTTCCCCTATCACATGTCAAAAAGTGATGCATTAATTAAAGTGTAATATTGGCCAAAAAAAAGTTGAAGTGTGTTTGTGTGTGTGTGTGTGTGTGTGTGTGTGTGTGTGTGAGAGAGAGAGAGAGAGAGAGAGAGCTTACTTGGGAACAATTTCAACATTTGGATCTAACCCGTGATTTTCTAATCTTTAACACCGAAAACATATAGTAAGAGTGAGAAAATGTAGTAAAAAAAAAAAATTAAAACAGCAGTAGCAAATTAAATACCTCTGGCTAGGCAAATTTATAGGTTTTGGAACAGCAACTTTTCCTAATACAGTCATGCCACCTCTTCTTGTGGAAGCCCATCTGGAAGTACAGAATAAATGTTTACTATATATATATAATATTCAAGAATCTAAACGTTGCATGAGGCCAATTTCCGTTGCACATTAAGTTATAGGACTTCCCCTAGAATATCAACCTGAACTTCAATTTCTGAAATATTAGAAGTCGAGCATCTATACGTTGAGGAATTACTTAAATAATGTCTTTACATGATAATCTATACAAGAGTATTGATGGGATAAGGAGATACAAGACCAAGTTTCTCAAATATTAAGTCTAACAACGGGACGGAAAAATTGAAAGAGTATCTCTTGAGGTTAGTATACTACAGGATAAGACTCATCCTTTAGTGAGAATCATATGGTTGGTGGCCTGGCCAGGACAGAAGTTTCTTATATACACACATCCTTATCCATCCTATTCCTTTATTTTTTACAAATTTTTTTAATTATGCAATATTAGTTCTAAATAAGAAAACTCCTAGTGAAAATATGAGTACTACGATATTTTGGCTGATAAAATTCTAGCTATTGAGAGGCAAAATGTTGTATTCCTAATGCCGCCAACTAAAAGAAAGCACGAGCCATGACTACCCCAAATAGCATATATATGAACCTGAAAAGAGGGACATCCTTGACCATGTAACCTTACAAGACTAATAACACAAGCATGTAAGTTATAGCCCCATAATACCTCCGATCGTTGCTCGAAGTATTTGAGGTCATGATTCAAATGTTGTTTTGAGGTCATCCAAATGAATCCAACAATGCCTGGAAAAGGTAAGACGACCCCATCAGTCAGAGTAAGAGCAATAAATGAAGAGCTTCTTAATCCAATGATAATACAGAAGTAGCATGTATTCATTTTCATTACTTGATCAAGAGATGAATAGAATTACATCAGAAACGGAAGAAAAACTGCAGAAACGTTGCGACGAATAAATTATTTATGCGAGACAAAAGACAAACACTTTAGTCAAATAGCTTAGAATGGTATGAACTTCAAAAGTATTGATTGACAGCGAATGAAGACGTTAACTAATTAATTTCCTAGATAACAGGAACTTGACTCAATGCCTCCCAATGTTATGCTATTCAAAATTAGAAGCAAAGGTCATTTATCGTCTCAAATTTGAGGCACAAAAAAGGGCTCGCCTCATCATATCATGCATACCTCAATAATACCATGTTATACTACTAATAAAAATAGTAAATATGAAGATAGATAAACAATGAGACATATTTAAGCTAATTAATATAATTAAAAAAAAAAACTATTGGCCAAAAAAAATAATATAAATTTCAATTTTTAAGGCACAATAAATAGCTTTACTTTTACGTTTTGTCAGAGTTAAAGGTGAATTAATAGCAGTTAACCTCATTTCTCTGTCATGTTAATTATTAGATTACTATTTTTCTACTTCTCTATAGAATTTAACTAGTAGAAACCCTAGCCGCCAGGGCTGTTCCAAGCGCCTCATAGTGCTGCTTCACTGAGGCATGCCATACGAGGCAGAAACCTTCTTTTTCACCTCGCCTCATGAACCTAGGCGCTGAGACGCGCGACCAAAGCAGCAAGAGAGGCTTTTACTAGAGTACACCACAGTCCACATGACCCCACTGGTTTAACTTTTCAAGCCACAAACTAAACATTAATCCAGTCTCAGAATGAAAGTCCAGAGGGCAGGAACGCCTCAGGTCCAGAGCAACTGTAAAGTCTTAAACCCACAATAACACCACTACATCTCTCTACACTAACACAATCTAGTTAACCTGAGATAAACTGAACACATGTAGAAGTAAAGGTAACAATGAAGCAGCAGACAACAATGAAGGAAATGATCAAAAGAACAGCAAATTTTCCTGTACCTATTGTGTCAAAGTAGCCCAAACTGCTTTAGTATCGTAACTAATAGTTCCTATTGTGCATAAATATTAAAAAATGAAGACAGAAAATCGTGTTTTTAGATGGCAGAAATGTCACCATGATACAGGGATATTACAACAAAAAGTATGGCTGTGTACAATAGTCCCAAGCTCATAGCACTGCACTATTTTCATCTGTTAATTGTTAAAGAGAGAATTTGCCCACGTCTTTCAGGATCATTTCATAAAAGTCTATTCGCGATGGTAAAAGTAATTTTTCCCTCAGTCTCTTCATCTTCCAGACAAAACTAGGTAGGATTCTGAATTACCAATATCCGGGGTAAGCGACTTATACTTTTTATCAGGTGCCAAGCCCAGCAGCGCACAAAAATTCCCTAATTTGATATTGGGCAACAGCTACTAGCAAAAGACTGCTAATCTAACTATCTTCAAGATGACGGGTAACTTGAAATGGATCTGTACCGTCAAGAGCTTAAGGAATTCCCGAAACAAAGGAGAATGTATGTAACAGCTATCACAGGGACAAATATCTAAGCTTTTTAGTTTTATTTTTTTGCAGTTCCTCAATTACAGGATAATAACACTAACGTCTGCTTAATCTCACGGAGTAAAAACGAAAAATAGCTCAAAGAGACACTCCAGTTAGGGATTCGCAGACAAATCATTTGAGCAACAAATAGAGTTGGAATAGGAACAGAAATTATTAGACATTAAATTAATGAAAAGTGCGTCTCAATAACGAAACTGTCCATAGCTTCTTCCAGACACAGCAGCACCCGAGGGACATGACAGGAATGAAGAGCGCCTTAGAAAATCACTTACCTTGGGCTGGATAACGTTGGCCACACTTTGTCGAAACGAAACCCTAGTTAGCCAGAGAATTAAGGAAAGTGTGGTGAAGAGAATAGCCGATCAACCGCAAGATCGCAGACTCTGGTAAGGATGGATAGCGACAGAAGACTGCACAGAGCTTGGATCGAAGAATAGAGAGGTGGTGAGGACAGGGAGACGCAAGCAAAGGAGAAGCGGATTCGAAAACGCCACAACTTACCCTCCCTTGATAAATTAATTAATAGTTATACCACTTCCCACCTTTCTTCTAAAATTAATACATTGCAAATATTCTAATTTTAAATTTATTATTTAGAAAAGAACATATTTACTGTCTTAGGTTTGCATCATGTTTCAGTTTGATGCCTGACGTTTAAATTGAGTGACTTAGATTTAATTTTGGTTGAAATTTGGTGTCTCAGTGTGATTACTTTAAAAAAGTCAATCCTGACGAAACTGACTGTCATATCCGAGCTCCCAAGCATGCTCAATTCTCGTCACTTTGTCGGGACCATCACCTAAAAAGCTGATCACATTTGCCCAAGTAAATCATGCTTTGTTGTCGCTCGAAATCGCTCTGCTAGAATTTTTTTTTTAGGGTTAAGAACCTATGAAAGGTCTGAACTATCACCCATGTTAACGGGAGAGGTCTGAAATTTAAAAAGTTAATAACAGAGGTCTGAAATTTCTGTTTTGTTGATAACAGCGGTCTCCATTAGTTTTTTCCGTTAACGGAAGTTAGTCACATGTCAAGCATGTGACCGGAAATAAAATAAATTTCCAAAAATGCCCTTCTATCAAGTGTGACTCTCACATGCTTGGAGTGAAAAAACCAAAATGCCCTTGAAGCCACCACGGTACTCCGGCGACCACCAATCGTACTCCGGCGACCACCATCGTACTCCGGCGACCATCACCATACTCCGGCGACCACCACCAAGGCTCCGATTGGGCCAAAATCGGAGCCACCGGCCCCGATTGAGCTCCGATCGGAGCCACCGGCCCCGATCGGAGCTTTTTGGCTCCGATCGGAGCTTTTTTGGCCCCGATCGGAGCTTTTTTTCTGAGGTGGTGGCCGGAGTCGGGTCGCCGGAGCCGAGGTAGTGGTCGTCGGAGTCGAGGTGGTGGTGGCCGGAGTCGGGTGGTGGTGGCCGGAGTCGGGTGGCGGTGGCCGGAGTTGGGTGGTTTTAATTTGACTTTAGGGGTAAAATTGTCATTTCATATTTCCTTAAATAAGATATTAAATAAAACAAAATATTAAAGGGGCAAAAATGTCATTTCACACAATTCTGTTAAATTTAACCCTAAAAATGGACGGAAAACCTCAAATCAACAAAATTGAAATTTCAGACCTCTGTTATTAACTTTTTAAATTTCAGACCTCTCCCGTTAACATGGGTGATAGTTCAGACCTTTCATAGGTTCTTAACCCTTTTATTTATGTTCAACTTTTGGGTGAAATTTGACGATTTTGTGAAAAGTAAAAAGTGATGGATTATAAGTGGGTGAGTCGGTTGATGGAAATGGTTGAAAGATGAGGAAAAGACGGGCGGATACACCAAATTTTAACAAAAATGAAACCTAGTATTTTAACATTTTAAACTCCAGACACCAAACTGAAACATAAGACAAACTTGAGACACTAAATAAGTTCTTTTCCTTTTATTATTTATATGGTACCACCAAGCGCAAGCAAACAACGCGGGAAACAAAAAAAATAATAATAATAATTTCAATATATATAAATAAAATCTTAATTTTCTGTGAGAAACCTTGAAAAAGTATTCCCTTCTACAATGGAGTCTATTCGATGACTTGCACGTCTGTCTTATCTATCCAGGACCCATCATCCTTCTGAGTATAATATTCTATAATTAATTGCTCCGACTAACTGTCAACTATATAAAAAAGTTATTTATAGAGGTAACTTCAAAATGGAAATATAAAAAAGTTATTTATAGAAGTTTGACATCTTTCATAATGTTGTCTTAGTTTAATTAAACTCGATCGCGGTATTTACGTATGCATACGTTATTATCTTCTTTTCTGTGATTTGTTATTATGAGTGCATGATCACAAGCGTCTAATTAATTATATACATATAGGGTCGTCTCTAAAAAAATTAAGGCCTAAAATAGTATTTTGATTTCGAATTTTTATTGGACCATTTTAATTGATTATTTATTGTATATTTTTATTCAAAAATTATTATTATAGTTAAAAATAAAACAAAACTACAAATTAAAAATTTATACTTAATTTTGTTTTAAGATTTCATTTTTATTCGAGAGTAATTTTGCTAATTCATTTTACATTGATATATGATATGGTTAGTCTCAAATAAAAGTTTATATATTGTTAAGATCCTAATAAAGGTCTCACCTTATATGTCGTGTTGCAATTCATTGTTTTATAATTTCTTTTGTTGTATTAGTGTCTTATAATTTCGTTTTTATTGATTATAAAAGTTAGACTCGATTGATTGACTTGGACCTTTTTTAGCCTCATCACCTGGTTCAGGAGATTATATCTAATGCACCCATTAATTTTATATTTCTTAGATTGTACATTTTTTTAATTTGAAAATTTAGTTTTTTTTTTCTAAAAAGAAAATGCTAATTTATATAGAGAATCAATCCGTGATAGGACAGGACAGGCGAGAAGCGGCTAATGTTGTAAAATGCACAAGTCTCGCCAGTGATAGCATAGCATAAAAAAAGGTTGCATGCATTTACACTATTCTCCCACAACTTGTTAAGCTTATCAATTAGTGGTTGCAAATACACGTCGATATTATTTGTTGGAGCCTTTGGTCCGGGTATCAATAAGGATATCAAATAATTAGTATCTTTCATGCACATTTCAAGATACGCATTGTAGGGAATAAGAACGACTAGTCACTTATTATACAGTTTGCTTTTATCACTGAAAGAGTTAAATCCATCTGTCGCTAAATCAACTCTCACATTACGTCGTTCTGCTCCAAAATAAGGAAAAATATCATCAGTGCTTTCCACACCACAATATCAGCATGATGCCTCAACACACCATCTTTTACCCGGCCCTCATCATGCCACCTCTTACTCGTTGCAGTCTTATTTAGTTGACATGAAAATTCTTTGTAGTCTTGGAGTTATTGGAAAATAACGTACAACGTTTGTGGGGGACCTTCTTCCTTTTCCTTTTGGGTTCATTGGACACAATATCCCTTCAACGCACATTTTAGGTGAAATTCATCTTGACTCGCCACAAGCTGGACATGCATCAACATCAGTATATTCATTTATGAATAGAATGCAGTCATTGATACATGCATTTATTTTCTTGTAATGTAGACCCAAGTCAGAAATGAATTTTTTTTTTTTTTTTTGCTTCATTATATTTGTTAGGGACTGTATTTTTTGCAGGAAGTATCTTATGTATCATGTGAAGCAACTCATCGATGAACTTGTTCGACGCCTTATAGAGAGAATTTAGGTGCAACAATTCTAATAAACGACATATTGGTATATTTACATCCTAGATATAAGCTTTGTTCACAATCTCCTAACATTCAATAAAAAAGAATTGCACAAATATTAGGCTCTTCCTCGTTATTATCTAAACATTCAACACCAAACCCATCTTAAACCATATTTAGCAATTGGCATATCATATTCGCTCAATTGGGAGTCAACAATTCATATTCATCATCGTGATCTACCCATCTAGTATAGGTAGACACCATTTCGTCATTCTCCAAGTGTAAATTGACTTCATCTCTTACTAATATAAGCGAATGCACCCATATTTTTTGCTATGTTAGTGAATGCACATGAAGCTCTAACACTGTTAGTTAAATACATATGCGCCACACATGCACCCGAATGCACCCACGACAACCAACTACCGCGACGACGACCAATCACCGCGATGAGCGAGTAGCAGACGATGAACAAATAAAATTTCAGGCCTATATTTTGAGATACTTTCTACGTACTAAATTAGGGTTGATGCTCTATCTCTAAACTATAATAGCTGAATGGAAATTACCACCAAACCTAAATTAGGATTAATGCTCTAGCCTAAAACTCTAATAGCTCTACAATTTTCATTACAATTAAGGAAGTTAATTATGTGACTTTCTACTTGTTAAAATACATATTAATCCGACTAATTAACAAAAATCTATGATAGTAATGAATTTCGAAATCTCGAAAGAATAAAGAAACACAACTCTACGGATGCAATAAAATTGGGTTGATTTGTGCTCGAGTGTTTAAAGAAGATAAAATAACAAAATAGCAATTATGTTTCCCTTTAACTTATATCAATAAGTTTGTACATACAGTGACATGAACTTATGCAAAATTGAGATTTAACTGAACTTATTGATATAAATATACATAAAATTCATACTAAAATATGTTAAATTTAACATAAAAAACAGACGAAAAATTAAAAAAGCAACGAAAACGAAACCTAGGATACCTATTAACAACAGTTTAAACATGAGACACCTGAAAGAAACATAACGCAAACTTAAAACTGTGATTAGGTTCTTAACCCTTTAAAGAATGCCAAAATGTACTTAACAACATTAATATACTTTTTTTACGGAATACATATATATTCCATGCTCACCCACCTCAACGCTCTAGTCTATTTTGCCAATTGGAGATGTCAAGCTTAAACCTTCCTTGTTTGCAGTCAATTTACAATGGCAGTAACATCTTGCTTTAACTTCTGCACCAAGTAGAGCAAAGTTAACAACACTTCCCAGAAACATGGTAATAAATGTGGATGTTGGATGTGACTTACATTAGAGACTTCAACCCAAGAATTTAGGGTTCTTAAAGCTTTACCAGACTCTTGAGTTTCCCGCGCTAAACTTACCCCCTCTGCCAAAGTTTTCACACGCCCAACAACCAATAGTGCAGCTGCAGCATTCAGAATCTGACAATTTCCAACACCAAATCCTAGTTCTTGTGACAAAAGCATTCAACTTTAAGCATTACTATAAGGGTTAAGAACCTATTAACTGTCTGAAGTTTGCCCCATGTGAGATTTTGGTATCTGAAATTTAAAATGTTGATATTGAATGTCTGAAGTTTCACTTTTGTTGAAATTTGGTTTTCCATACAAATTTGCGGTTAAATTTGACGGAATGATGTAAAATGTCGAAATTGCCCCTTATACTATTATGTCCGGCCGGCCATCACCAACTAGGGGCAATTCTGGAATTTATTTTTTTATTAGGTCATGTGCTTGCCACATGACCAAATTCTGTTAATTTTAATAGACGGAGACATCAAATTTCAACAAAACTGAAACTTCAGACATTCAATATCAACATTTTAAATATCAGACACTAAAATCTCACATGATGGCAAACTTCAGACAGTTTATAGGTTCTTAACCTTACTATAAAATAGTTTATGAAAACTTACAAGTGCATCTGCAATAGGCCCTTTCTCTCCTGACAATACTCGTGTCAGCACTTGCGCATTGTACTCTGGGCCTCCGCCTTTTAAGTCTTCCAAACTACACCGAGGGATTCCAAAGTCCACTGTAACAATGAAATCTTTTACCGTCACGTTTGCTTCATGATTAGTCAGTCAATCTGTGAAACAACTAACAAGGGATTTATCTCTCACATGGATCAAAAGAAAACTTCTCAATTTTCTCAGGGGTCACATCCAGGATAAGTCCTGCTCCTGCAATTGATTCATGAATGGATAAGAGAAATCTGAAAGAGTAGACGTGACCGAGTTATAGTACTGCATTTGAATTCAATTTGATACCACTCATACCAAGAGGACTAATTTCATCTAGGCCCTCAGAATGAACAACTAATGCTCTTCTCATACCAAATCTTTGCAGTGCTTTCGCCATCTTCAGAACCTAGCAAAATTATCATACAGAAAATACAACTTTTCATGATATTTATTTATAGGATAGCTATGATAGAGTGTTGTTGGAGTTGGACTTTGCATAATGGACTCATATGTGACATACTAAAATCGTGAAAATCGATTCAGACTAAAACTTCAACTCATGAGAAAGATAAACTTGGCAGAACTTAGTGCTATCTCTATCAATATTGCAAATTCATGCGTTGGCTTTTGAAAGGCATAACTAACTGCATGGTTCTGCTAAAAGTAAGAGAAACCAAAGCCATGCATCTGCTGATGTCCATCTCACTCGATATTTATCCATTGGCTGGCTTGTGGGCTGTTCCTTGGTTAAAAAGTTAGATGAAATAAATAACACTTACCAGATCGTCTTTATAAACACCAACCACAGCAAAAGGAACCCGTGCAGGATTAAGCATCGGACCCAGAACATTGAAAACAGTCTTCACTTTTAGCTTTTTCCTCACGGGACTGACAATCTTCATTGCTGGATGGTATTTTGGAGCCATCATGAAGCCAATGCCCACTTCATTAACACAACTTGTTATTCCCTGGTATGACCAAGAAACAAAAAATTTAGTTGATCATTACCAACTTACATTTTTTTTGGCTAAACTATAATTTTCTAGTCATGACTCAGAAAGGATAAAATTATTTACTTCTGAACTGGACCAACCTGAGGTTCTAAGTCAATTGCTACACCCAGAGCTTCCAAAACATCAGCACTTCCACATGCTGAAGAACTCGACCGATTACCTTGCTGCAATGATTTACACATTACTCACTACCCAGTCAGTCTAAGTAACAAAAACTAAATACAAGATGAATTTTTATGGCAAGCAACATCACCTTTGCAACCTTTACACCACAGGCTGCAGTGAGTATTGATGCTCCTGTTGATATGTTCACTGTATTGGCACCATCACCGCCTGTACCAACAATGTCTACTACATCTGATAGCCCTTCCACTTTATTTGCATGTTTGATCATAGCTTTTGCTAAACCCACAACCTAACCATGTAAGAGAAGTTTAAAAACAAAAAAGACTGCCGCGGTAAGGTAGAGATTCATTCTTTTTAATTAGCAAAAGAAACCAACAACTTTTTAGGAACTCTCCCTTTTGAACCTCTTCCAGTATCTCTATTGTCTATCTTTCTCCATTTTTATTTTACAAAGCTAGCTTTAAGTAGCTTTCATGCAATCCCCTCGAGTGAACTTCAATATCTCCATAACAAAGTCGTTAACGGATAAAAATCCCAGAAAAACCTCATGTAATCTCAAGTTACATTACTCTATAGAACTCAGCAATGTCCTAGTAATCGTATAATTAACGTTTTAGCTCTTAAATTGCTGTGTAAGTTTACTTTCGATCAATATAAGCAGTAAAAGGAACTAAAGAAGGTGCAATTCAGGCCAAGTGTGCTCTACAACTGCATTAAAAATGTATTAAAAGACATTACCACTGTGCAACTAAAACCAGAGAGAGTCTTTTATCAAAATTGGGAAAGATTACTTGTACTGAGATGTTACGTGACAGAAATTATAATTTCTCAATTTGGGGGTGCTACCCTAATTTATATGTCAGTCCAATTTTAAGCAGAAAATTATTCCATAGCAAACCTAGATTGTTACATTTTCCCCAATTTACACAAAGTTCAACCAAAACCACAAAAAATTTAGGATAAAGTAACCTTAAAGATAAAACAAGAAATGATGCTAACTGCTATGAGAAATGAGATTGCCAGCCTTTACATGGACAGGACCAGATTCTTACGTAAACTGAATAAAAGTTGCTCGAAAGGGGGACTGACCTCTTCAAAGGTCTCTCCTTTTGCTCTTAGTAGAACAAGGAAAGCACTGATTAAGACCTCGCTTGCCTCATTTAGTAGAAAATCCAATGATGCCTCCGCTTCCGACTCGGACATATCCACTCGTTCAATTAAAGACTCTATCAACTGGGGATAAAAAGGGTTTCCAAATCAACAGGAAAAAACAAACAAAATCAAAGAGAATTTAAACGTTATGCCGCACCACATTGAAGGATTTGATGGGAGAAACAGAAGTGGCGGCGACAATGGTTGTTGTGGTACAGGCCAACCCAGAGCTGGCGCTTCTTGGTTTAGCCAATACTATATTTCCAAGTCCAAAGCTTTGGGGCAGTAATCGGCGAGCAAATGCAGAGGAAGAGATTGGGGACTGCCGGAGAGTGAGAGATTTCGCCGCCATGGCAACTGAAAGATAGTATATACCGAATTTGAGGAATGGTTAATTGGTAGGTAGGATGATCAGAGCCAGAGGCCTGGGCGGAGCGTGACCGAGCTTACGAGATTATAGTCTGTCGGATGAAATCCATGAATAAGATTTTTTTTTTTTTTTTTTAAACGACAAATAAGGTTACCAGTTCGTCCGGTCGATTTCGATAAAACCTCAGCTTTTAAACCGGGTTCGCTTATATTCCAGTTTTTTGAACGAACCAAACCGTATTAAGCATAGGGCTGGCAATTTGGGCCCAACACGATGGGCCGACACAAACACGACACGAAAATTACGGGTTTGATATTAATGACACGACACGACACGATAACACGATAATTTTAAAACTTTAGTTTAAAAAATTTTATATTTGATTTTTTATTCAATTAATTCTAAGTTTTTCATGCTGATTTTTCATGTTGGGCCGTGTTGGGCTGGGTTTGGGCTGATCCCCAGAACACGACACGAAGCTAGCACGACACAAACACGCACGAATTGCTGGCCCTAATTAAACATTGATTCTCTATCGGATTCGGTTCTAATAACATTGTGTCAAAGTGGTTTGTTTTACTTTTTTCTTTCACTTACATGATATAAATAATACGAACCAAATAATAAATAGAAGGTTTAATAATCTATGAAATATCTAAATTTTGATCCATAATAAATCGGAGAGATCTGAATTTTCAAAAGTTAATTTGAAATTTTTGAATTTTCAACTTTGTTGAATTTTGGTTTTCCGTCCATTTTTAGGGTTAAAATTAATAGAATTGTGTGAAATGACACTTTTACCCCTTTTAATATTTTTTTATTTAATAATTTATTTTAGAAAATATAAAATGACAAAATTATCCCTAAAATCAAATTAAGACCACCGTGTCACCGCCACTGCCACCTCTATCCAAAACACACCGGCGATCAATAGACACAAATCATTTTGGGCCGAAAAAGCAGGCCACAAACCATTTTTTGGAAGCGAAATCAGCCCACAGACCATTTTCATTTGATACAAAAATGGACAGAAGCTTTATTTTATTTTAGAGTAATTCCTTAAAGTGTGAAAAAAAGAGTGAAAAAACCATAGAAAGTTAACAACTGTCACATGTCAGTCAGTTAACAATTTGACATAAATTGGAAAGAGAATCATGCAATGCATTGCCATGTGGCATGTGGCAGCTTTCTATGATTTTTTCACACTTTGTTTCACACTTTCTATCAAAGCCCTTTATTTTATTTTTTTGGTTGAAGGACAAGCTGAAAAGTGGAGTTCTTCGATAAGATTGATATTATCGCACGAAACTCTCAATTCCCTCTACGACGACGAGTTTCAGACTTCATTTCCTTCAAATCCATACGAGAAAGTTTCAATTCCTCACATTTACACCAGCTTCACCTTCTCTATTTTACAGTCTTCTTGCCTGTCTATCGCTAATCCTTCTCCTCGTACACTCCTGTCTAAGTTCGTCGATGACATCTTCATTGCAGCACGACTAGATCTTTCATTCAGATGGCAGTAACAAGAAATTCTGATTAAGGTTTGATGTCTACCTTCTTCTCTAATTCTAGGTTGATATTCGTTTTTTGATATGATCAACGCAGAGGGGACCCCTGAGGAGGCAGTCTCCTCACTTGCCTCTCCCGATCCCTTCGATTCGGGGGACTCCAAATCGGATGGGTCGCCTTCGAGGTATTCATCCTGTGGCGAATCTGAGTTCGACCGCTATTGCAGCGCCAACTCTGTGATGGGGACGCCTAGTTTGTGTAGCTCTGTGTATAATGATTGCTTAGAATCTGAGTTTGGGTCCTTTAGAAGTTCGACCTTTGGGGATGATAGTGGCCTAGAGAATTTCAACTTGGGAGGGAGATCGGCTAGGAGCTCTGAGGAGAGGAACCTCAGGGTCTCTCGTCTTCTTGGCGATTCAAAGATTGAATTTCTTGGAGCAAAATTGGATAATGATGGGATGCCCTCAAATCATGGTTGTGAAGATCCTTTGAATTCTGACTTGGGAACTCCTGAGTTGGGTTCTTTTGAAGGTAGGGCTGGAGATACTTCTGATCAGGCTGTATTGGCATGTCCAGTTGGTTCTTTATCTCAATCAGTCAGTGTAAATGGCCGTTTGGATGATGGAAAATATATGACAAGGGAAGAAGAGGAAACGTACTTGGAGTATGAACATTCTGAAGATGATGGTTCAATGTACAATTACGGTTCAGATGATGAGAGCGGGAGGAATTTCCCTTATGTGAGGAATATAGAATCTAATCAGGTGAATAAAGGCAGGGAAAGTCCTTTTACTATAAACTCATCTGTTGCATTTGGCGCAAAAGACTGGGATGATTTTGCTCAGGGAACAGGGGAAACTATTGGAGATCCTTTGATTTGGGATAAGTTTCTTGAACCAACAGCAGTAATGAACCCAGAAGCTCAGAAGAAGCATTTGTCTGTTCCTCCTGTGTGTGAAAATGATGTGAAGATGACTGAAGACCAAGTAAAAGATCCTCATACATGGATGAAAATGAGAGACAGTGAATCTGTGACTCCAGTTGGTTACTTGGAATCCGCAGAACAAGAGAATGCCAAAATGGATGATATCACCGGGAGGTCGTCAGCATTATTTCCGGGATCATCTCAAAAAGATGTAAGAGACGTTGCTACTACTAGCATTCAGGGTTCAGTTGACAAATCACAAGAATATTTGAATAAGTGCTGTAAAACTAATATCTCTAAAATGAGCGGTGCTCCGATGGTAGAGACAACTCAGTTGGAAATGAAACCAGGTCTAGATGACCTAGAGCTAAGAAAAGAAGTATATAAAACTGCAGTTGATTCTAAGGAACACGTTAGTTCTACTAGTGATCCGTCCATGGAAGAGAGCGGTTTAGAAAGTTGTCATCGTAACCTAGACCATCTTTCTCAAGTGATTTTGAATCAAATCACTCACCATCCCAGGATTCCTCATAAGATAAGCACTCAACTATCTGGAGATGACGTTCCAAACTCACCTACCTCCATTGTTGAAAGAGACTTCAAAAGTTTCCCTTTCCAAGAAGAACTCGAAAAAGATAATATTTCTTCAACGAAGGTCAGTCAAAATGAGAAGTTGTTTTTTCTTGGTCTTTGGATGTAGTCTGTGGAAGGTGTCTTCAATAATGTTTCTTGAGTCTTGCATGATAACTAGGTTGGAGTTAAAATCTGTTTATCATTTGTCTTGTTCATGTGATCATGAAAATCTTGCCTCCAAGAATTAGTTCTGCTAAGATTCTCTCCATGTCTGGAGTTAATTATGCTTGTTCCCGTATACGGTCCACTTCAAGTAAAGATGGTCCTAGTTTAATGTTGTTTGCTCTGTTTATGGTGAATCTTTTGGACAGAAGAAGCAAAAAGGTATACTTTGCCATGATGTAGTTGTAAACCAAATTTTTCAGTTAGCTGTCTAATTCTACATCATCTTATAGAGAGTTAATGCAAACTGATAAAGGGTAGAGTTGTAAATGTAATCTTTGCTTATGTTGAAAAATATATTCCTCTCAATTCTTGTACCTTTTTGTGCCATGCATCAAAATATATATGATAAAAGAAAATACATGCCTTATTATTTGTTAGTGCTGAATTCCGATTAACTGTGACTTTATAATGACTTTAGTCTTCATAATATGTTAGTACTGGTATGCTATTCTCTCCCAAAGATCTCTGAACAACTTTGCATGTTATCTGATTTATCCATTATCGACATTTTCCTTCCTGTTCACATTTCTTGAATGTAGTGGAGCTAAGTACTGATTATATTCTGTTAATTGTATTTTTTTCCCTAGACGGTGGCAGTCGAGCTGAATGATTTTATAGATGATGATGTACTACATGAGATGGAAGAGATTTTGCTTGATTCTGCTGAGTCTCCTGGTGTTAGATTCTCTCAGGGTAAGAGGCCTTCTCAGTCTCAGTGGCCACTGAGAGATGGTGGAATGACTGCTTCTACCTCTGAGTTTGATGAACTTGATACATTTACAAGACACAACATGAAGATTGATGGGGTAGAAGTAATAGGGGCTAAGCAAAAGAAAGGGGATGTTTCCCTTACTGAAAGGCTGGTTGGAGTTAAGGAATACACTGTGTATGTAATAAGGGTGTGGAGTGGCAAGGATCGGTGGGATGTTGAACGACGATATAGGGATTTCCTAACCTTATACCGTCGTTTGAAAGTATTTTTTGTCGAACATGGATTGAATCTTCCAACTGAATGGTCTTTTGTAGAGAAGGAATCGGGTAAGATTTTTGGAAGTCTGTCACCTGATGTGGTTGCGAAAAGAAGTGCTCTTATCCAAGATTCATTGCAGTCCATTCTTCACTCAAGGCTCTCCTCCAAGCTACCAAATGCACTTCTGTGGTTTTTGTCCCCTCAGGATTTAGTTCCTAGCACCACAGAGCCAAACGAGCTAGTCTGGCACCCTACTTTTGTTGCTGAAGGGACTGATTTTGCCGAGAAATTTTCAACTTTAGGAAAGAAAATCCCTTTGATAGTTGAAATTCGACCTTACAGATCAATGAAACAAATTCTAGAAGTACAACATTATTGTTGTGCTGGATGCCGAAAGCATTTTGATGATGGCAGGACTTTCATGCAAGAGTTTGTGCAGAACTTTGGCTGGGGCAAACCTCGTTTATGTGAATACATGGGGCAGCTGTTTTGTTCTTCATGTCATACAAATGAAATGGCGATCTTGCCTGCAAGAGTTCTGCATAACTGGGATTTTACTGAGTATCCAGTTTGTCAATTGGCAAAGTCGTATCTGGATTCCATATATGACAAGGTGATTCACTAATCTGCAAACTTTTCTTTCAGTAGTTCTTGAATATATTTGTACATGTATATTTGTACTATTATGTTTACAAAGAAATATGATGCAACACTTTACGCTTGCTTTTTTATTGGTTATATTATTTTATTCACAAATACTCTTATTTTGATTAATGAGCTATTAAATCCTCACAGTAACTTGTGTTCTGCAGCCAATGCTCTGTGTGAGTGCAGTCAACCCTTTTTTATTCGCAAGGGTCCCTGGCCTCTTCCATGTGATGGTTGTGCGTAAGAAGATAGGAGCTATGCTTCCGTATGTCAGATGCCCTTTTCGTTTGTCCATCAATAAAGGACTTGGCTCTCGAAGATATCTCATTGAAAGTACTGACTTTTTTGCGCTAAGAGACCTCATTGATCTTTCCAAAGGCGCATTTGCAGGTTACTTTTCTAAATAATTAGAGCTTGACATGATTCTTATTACTCCTATCTTTGTGTAGATAAGGTATACAACATTGAAGTTGCGTATTGAACTGATTGTGTCTTTCATTATAGCATTATGTAGTGATTAGGGGTATAAGATAGATCTCGGTTTGTCTGTTCTTCCCCTTACAAATTGATCACCTGATTTTTCTACCTCTCATTACAAATGTTCATGCTTGCCACCCACCTATGGAAGTAACTTACGGGTCTTTAGTTTGAGGGTAAAATGATTGTTTAATGTGTGGTTCCTTTTTCAAACAGCATTTCCAACAATGTTGGAAACTGTGTCGAGGAGGGTGCGAGAACATATTGCTGAGTTGTGCCTTATATGCTGTGATGTGGGAGTCCCTTGTGGTGCTAAACAAGCTTGTAAAGACCCTTCCTTTCTAATTTTCCCATTCCAGGTAGGTACAAACCTTGGTTCTTATCTTGTATAAATTACAACTAATCATTAAAACACGAACATGTTGTATATGTTCAATGGACATAAAAAATTAACAGGAGGATGAGATAAAGAGATGCAGATCTTGTAACGCGGTCTTCCACAAGGAATGCTTTGAAAAGCTGAAGAAGAAGTGCTATTGCAAGGGGCAAGTAGGACCCGATGAGATTGTGAAGTCCAAGATGAACACGATCGGAGGAAGCTTGAGCAACGAGGGCAATGGGGTTGTAGATTTACTGGGAAGGAGGAGCTCCTCCTCAGCATCAGGGTCAGTATTTTCTGCTGATGGACTATTTTCTGGGCTGTTTTCTAAGACGAAATCTGATAATACAAAGGAGGAGGGTTCAAAAGAGAATGTTATACTGATGGGTTCTTTGCCAAGCACTTCCTTCTGATAATATAGCAGTGGTGGCTATATAAAAGTGTGGTTTTTCTGTTTGCACGGTTGGTTTGGTTGCATGCATATGTATTCATACAAACATACATAATTGTCGTCATTGCAACGAAAGCAGATGTTTTCTGCTGTAAAACTGCAGATGGCGTCGATATTCTTTGTATTCAAATCATCAGGAATAATAAGCATCTTTATAGCTAGCTGCTGCTACTGATGTAAATATTTGGCTTCAGTAGTAAGTAAGAGCATATTTGTTTCTAGATATTGCATCTTCTCAACAGAAGGCTCTTCTTATTACACTTTGAATAGTTGAGCTTCAAATAATAATAATAAGGGTTAAGAAACCTAATTACAGTCCCAAGTTTGCACTTTGCACCATCTTACTTTTTAGGTGTCTCAAGTTTAAATTGTTGCTAATAGGTGTTTCAGGTTTCGTTTTCGTTGTTAATAGTTGTCTTATGTTTCGTTTTCGTTACTTTTCTGTTTTCCATCCGTTTTTGCTATAAAATTTGACAGATTTGTGTATGTATTTTCTTCAATTTATGTATATTTATTTCAATTAAGTTAAATAAAACCACAATTTTGCATAAATTCTTCAATTTCAGTGTACATACATACTAAACCTTCCCTCTTCTTCTCCAAGAAACAAACCTCTCCCTCTAAACCAAACTCCAATTCAAACTTCTCTTCCTTTCCCCAAGGATATATAGACGTCTGCAACTTCTCTTTTCCCCCAGTTGGTTGCAGATTCTCTCTCTGTTTCTCTCCCTGATCCAGAAACTTCCCTAATTTTGTTCGACAAGCTTTTGGAATGTGTACTTGCTGCTAGGATTTGCCGCTAGTCATGACCTACTCTGTAGATCAATGTCAGTTACCAACATACCGGAGGATTCAGGAAAAGCTTCGACCTCAATCACGCTGTAAGCGAGGAAGAAGAAACTTACTCCACCGCGCAAGATTGGGATTCTTCGTCTGTCTCTGATTGTGAGAGCGGTGTCTCCGGCAACACAAACGCCGCCGCCGCCGCGACTCACTTCGATGAATCACTCATTCGGCTTAGCGAAGGTCACAAGATTCATGACCTTATTAAGCAGAGATTCATATCTGGGCTGGGTTCTCTGGGGCCGGAAACCACCGTCGTCGCAATTCACAAGAATTATCCCGTGAGCCACATTGCACAAGCACGCGCCCAAGCCTTCCAACTCTATCTGCAGGCGATGGAGAAGAAATGCGGCGGAAATCCAAATGTCAAGTACGCGTGGTATGCTTCCTCTAAAGAAGACATATCTAAGATCTTCTCCTACGGCTTCAGCCGCTCTATGAACTCCGGCGACTACGGTTCTGGTGTCTATTTTACTCCAGACAACCATCCTCTGGAGAGGTATGCTGCATATCACGAATCATTCTCACTCCAATTTCTGTTCATGTTTGATTAAATTTTGAATTGGGTGTTTCCAGTTTGAAGATTGCTCCAATGGATAAGGACGGTGTTCGACATCTATTGCTTTGTAGAGTTATATTGGGTAGAAGCGAGATTCCAACTTCTGACCAGTTCCAACCGAGCTCTGAAGAATTCGATTCTGGAGTAGACAACTTAATTTCTCCGAAGAAGTATATTGTTTGGAATTGCCATATGAACACTCATGTCTTTCCTGAATACACTCTCAGCTTCCAAATTCCATCTTGCTTGAAAGGTAATTGAGATTTGCTTCAGGAGTATAATCATTACAATAACAATTTGACCTGCTGTTGTGTTCATATGATTCATATTGCTGTTTGATTACACTAGGGTTTGTGGATGTGAGGAAGCCAACCTCTCCATGGATGCCATTCCCGTCACTGATTGCTGAACTTGCCCAGATTCTGCCACATTCAGCCATCAGTATAATTTCAAAGTATCATAAAGATCATAAGGTGCAATCCCTTTGCTTAGTAGTTATAATAAAAGTTGAGTTTGTGAGTAAAACTGGGTTGGTCCGGTTAATTAACATGTGTGCAGTATTACTTACAGGAGAAGAAAATTACAAGGCAAGAAATGATAAGGAAAGTGAGGCAGTTAACTGGAGACGAATTGCTAATATCTATCATCAAATCATTCAGAACCAAGGTATGTTTGTTTTGAGGATGAGGAAGATATTCATAATTAGTAGTCACTGTCTTTTACAGTGACTAGTTAAGAGTGTTGCTTGGTGTAAGTGCAGCTGCTACCTATATATGTATTCTACTTGTTGAGTTGATTTTTGGAGAAGTTTGTATTATTAGTGCTGTTAGTGTCATTGTTGAGTTGATTCTTGGTGTAAGTGCTGCTGCCAATGATTGAAAATAGTGTTAGTTAAGAAAGATGAGATTATATGAAATTAGTTATCAATGGATGCGACGAGCAAAAGATTGATTTGAATTGATTGTTGTGCAGCAGCAGCGTCTCGGAGCGCGATGTAAATGAGATGACGGATCGTGCATGAAGATAAGTAGATCATTATTCATTTGACAATACAACACCAGAAAGACATCGCAAGCAGTTACAGTGTTACACTCACTAACACAACCTAGTTGAATTAACAGGAAGTATGTTCTTTATTAGGATTTTATTTTGAATTTTTTTTAAGAAGAGATTGAAACAGCCTCTTCTATTACATTAAATATAGTTTATTGTCAAGTTAATAGGTAACATGTTAAAAGTTTATTGTCTAAGAGAAAGGACTATCCCTTAAACTATAGCAAATTTTCCACCAAGTTTGTTGACTAATGGTATCCTTAAGGCAATTTCGCTTCACTTCACTTCTGGTTGTGCAACGAATTTTAGGGCGATCATTTTTCATGAAATAGCAGTATCGTCGAATCGAATTAAGCATGTAACTCATTCGACCGAACCAACACAATATTTTTATTACTTATATGTTGGTGTTTAAGCACAAAACCCCAACAACCTTGTGTACAAAAACCACAAAGATTGAATTTTGAACTCTTATTTGGCATGAGGACAATAGTTTCTTCACATACTCTAACATTTCAAAACTACAAGAATCTTCCATGCTCAATGTACAAAACTCAAAAAGATCACAATTTGATATCCCAAGCCAAATTATATTTCCTCTTCTGCATGATCATTGATGGAAGGACAACAATATCTTCACATATATTCTAAAATTTCAGAACAAATTTTGCTTACTGCTGCCATTTTCACTAACATTGGCATTAAATCCCAAAAGCTCACTTGCCTTGACATTTGTGACCCAAGAATCTTCCATACTTGATACGAATAACCCAGAAAGATCAATTTTTGAACTCTTATTCGGCATCGAAACACGACGAATTATATCCTTTGCCAAATCCTCAGTAAGCATCATCTTACTCCCACCAACACTAATCCTTGCCCCAATAAAGGGTTTCAAACACTTCTCCGTCGCAAAACCAATGCACTTCTCCTTACCTGCAACTATGCACTCTTTCATCTCCCGCACCTCGCAGTCCTCCCTCTCATTCAAGTCAACCTTGCGGCCGACGATTGGGGCCCACCACGGCGGAGCACACTTGTGCGATGCGCTAACAGCGCACCCAATCCTTGTCCCTTCCTCACACTGCGCGACAATCTTGGATTGACATGCGCGGAAAGTGGAGTCCCATGAATTGAGGTCCTTGAAGGCGAGGACCAACGGCCCGGCCGCCGGGTTGTCGCGGCGGCTGGCTAGGACGGGAACGCGCAGCAAGGGGAGAGGGCGGTCGAATGGGATTAAGGTTGCCGAGGGCGAGTATTCATCGAGCTTTGGATCTTGATCGGTTGCACTTGAGGAGGAGTTCATCAATTTGATGTGTTTGAGATGCAAGATCAAGAAATCAGTACTCAAAGACCAATGAAGACAGAAGAATGATGTATCTTCTTTGCTGTTAGGGCTCTGCACAGCAAAAAAAAGAGTTAACAGTGGATTTTAACAGTATTAAACCGACTGAATCCGACACTAAACAGCACAAAACCAAATTTTTAACAATAAAATAAAATAAATTGTTGGCAAACGTTTAAGTGGTGAATGCAAAGAGCATTGCATCACAGATAAGCCAAATCCATAAAACATATACAACCAAATCCATAAAAAAATAATTTTTTGCATCAATTTAAGTGGTCAATGCAATGCAAACCTTTGTTCAAGTTGTGTATTTCCTTTTCAGCAGTATTGTGATTTGATTTTGAGGAAATGCGCCTTCATCTATAGTATCTAGTAGAAAATAATATAATGTGAAACGGGACATTTCAATTGCAGCCAAGAAAGCATAAAGAGCTAATGAAGGCTAGCCAAAATTGAGCAATAATTGAGCAGCTTATCATCTAAAGCCGAGCTATGCCAGAAGAAAATTAATACAAGCAGGACTGAGAGGAGAGTATAGGAGTTTCAGCCTTATTTGATAAACAATTTCAAATCCACCTGAGATTGCAGAAAACGAGCACGATGAGTTTATGGACGGATAGATAATGACTGATAATAGACAGAGTTAGGGAAATAAATAAAAAAAACAAACCAATTCCCTCGATCAGATTAGATCAGACTCTCTGAAACCCTAAATCGGAAAGCAGCGGCCCTCGATCACTCTCTGGAACCATTGATGGGAAAGCAGCGGCAACAGATAATTAGAGTTTTTAGGGTTTAGAGAAGAAGTACCTTATACTTAGATTGCTCCAGCGATGCTCAAAATTGGTTATGAATATTTAATATTATATGTGTATATATCATTTTTTTTATTTACAACTTCTTAGTATTGCTCTTTAAAAATATGTAATTCTATATAAATGGCTTTTGTACATATCAAGTTCTTTCTTCTATAACATCTCTACTTTTATAACAAAAACTATTATATATAGATAAATTATTAAATTAAAATTTTATTTTAATAAAAATGTAATATAAAGTTTTAATGAATAATATGCAAGTTTATAATTAAGAAAAGTATCATGAAATAAGTACTAAAAATGTTTAAATTATTATAACTTTTTTGTTTGAAAAAATTATAAAATTTTCATAGTGAATTGATGAAAATTGATTAAATTGAGGACTATATGTAATATTTTAATAATTTAATTAAAGAGGTTAATAGGTCTTTTGGTCCATGATGTTTGATGACTTTTGCGTTTTGATTCAAGATGTTTTTTTTTTGCTTAATTTTGGTCTCATATATTTACATATTTTTCTAGTTTTGGTCTTTCTGTTACATTTCGTATAAATTTTCCGTTAAGTAACACGTGCAAGTCACGTAATCCACCATAAACATTTAATTTTGTTCAATTTTTAGTCATTCTAATACTTTCCTAACTCTTTTTTTGTTCAATTTAGTCCCAACTTTTTAAAATTGACCTCAAATTGGACAACTAGGTCCAATTGACCCAGCCTTGGGCTGTGTCCGACCACGGTCGGGGTCGTCGGACCCAGACGACCCCAACTGGGATCGACCCAGCCCTGGGCTAGCCCAGGACTGGTCCAATTGGACCTACTCAAATTGGGAGCAAGTTGACATCAAAACTAGAAAATATGCAAACATATGATACCAAAACTAGGTAAAAAAAAAAAACATCATGGACCAAAACTCAAAAGTCATCAAACATCATGGACCAAAAACTTATTAACCCTAATTAAAATGGGACGTATTTTAAAAGCAATGTGAAGCTTTAAAGTAAATCAAACACACACTAGAGCCATAGACATGTCAATAGAGAGTGTATGCAATGTCATTAGAGAGAAAATTTGACTTGGACTACTTTATTTTTGTGTTTTGACATGTTATTGGTGAGTTGTATTTTATTACTAATCATAATTTTGTAACAACTTACCAAATTATATTATAGATATATATAGATAGATTGTACTAAATATAGGCAGGAAGATTCAGCTGCTAAAATAACATCCCCCAACAAAGAAACAAGACATGATTGATGATCATGTTAGAATTGGGGTCCGATCCAATGAGCGTTGCAGATTAGCAGCATAATCACGAGCCCACGAGTCATAGTGTACTATCTCCTCCAGCGAAGGTCTCTTCACCAGTTCATCTCTGTGCTTCTGGCAAGTAAGCTCCACTATCTTGAATATGTCCAAATAGCTTATCCTACCAAATCACACACATTGTTTTAATTCCTAAACACCTTAAAATCAAGAGGGTTAAATGTACTTTTCACACCACATGTTTGACCGAATGTGGCTTTTAGTACTGAATGTTTGGTTTTGTATACTTTTGGTACCAAACGTTTGAATAAATATGACTTTTGGTACATCCGTTAGTTGACCTTTAAATGACATGTGCAAGTCATGTGACCGACCCTAAACTTTTGACTTGATTCAATTTAGTCCCTCAAATATATTCATAACTTTTATTTTGTTTAATTTAGTCCTAAAACCTTAAAATCGACATCCCAATTGACCTAGCCCCAATTGGGTTTAAGTCAATTGAGTTCGATTGGTCCAATTTTGAAGTTATATGATTAAATTAATCAAAATGAAAGTTAGGAATATATTTGAAGGACTAAATTGAACAAAATCAAAAGCTTAGGAACGGTCACATGACTTGCACACGTTATTTAACGGCTAAAACTAACGATCAATTAACAGATATACCAAAAGCCACATTTTTTCAAACGTTTGATACTAAAAGTATACAAAACCAAACATCAAATACTAAAAGCCACATTTGGTCGAACATGTGGTGTGAAAATTACGTTTTAGCCCTAAAATCAATCAATCAATCAATCAATCAATCAAGAAGAGAAAGCTTGGGTATCATATCAGTCACTTACTTCTCATCGATAAACATTTCAACTGCTTTTTCATTGGCCGCACTTAACACTCCAGTCATGGTGCCACCCGCTCTTCCTGCTGCATAAGCAAGATCCATTGATGGGTATTTCACATTATCAGGTGCTCTGAACGTTAATGATCCAATTCTGCACATATATTCATTGCAATTCATCATCAAATCTCAACTACCATTTTGAAAAAAAAGCTAAGATAGTAGGAGGAGCAAATATTACTTGCAAAGATCGAGACGAGGCCAAGTTATTTCAGAGCAGTAGATTCTCTCAGGCCATGACAAAGTGTAGAGGATAGGCAAGCGCATATCAGGCAAACCCAGTTGTGCAAGAACAGAAGAATCCTATACAAATCAAAACTAGCACAAAATTAACCACTTGTTTTTTTTTGTATCTGAAAACAACACTTTGTAGTTGTGTAGATGACAAACTTGTGTTTCAATCATTGAGTGAATGATAGATTGTGGATGGATCACAATCTCGATATTGTCATAGTCGGCTCCAAATAGATAATGTGCTTCGATTACTTCTAGACCCTGCAACACCAGAAAACTTTGTTTCATCGATCTACTAAGAAAAGAATGAACTTTACTTGCATTCAGAGAAAACTAGTAAATACCTTGTTGAATAGTGTAGCTGAGTCAACAGTGATCTTTTTCCCCATACTCCAGTTAGGATGCTTTAAAGCATCAGCGACCTTTACGTCTTTCAATTTCTCAACTGGCCAATCCCTGTCAAACATAACATCATCATCGTAATTTAGAACCTTGAAGATGAAGGCGATTCCAGATGTTAACCGACAGAAATTCAGTAATGCTCTTCCTTTCTGTTACATTCTACTTGCAAAGTGTGGTAATGTTAAATATGCATATGAATAAGGTAATGGAGAAACTATTAAGCAAACAGCTATGAATATCAAAACATGCTTGAATTATTGATTGTTTTTTTAAAGAAGAAGAAAAGTAAAGGCTTGTATTGCTATTTACACGCAGCAAGAATATCGTTTCTCACCTGAAAGCTCCACCAGACGCAGTAAGAATGATCCTGCGAAGTGCACCTTCTGGTAAACCTTGGATACACTGCAAAAGGATTTATTAATTTTTAGTTTGTATTGAGCTCGAGATGCGAGAGGTGATGATACATACTTTCATCGAGTGATATAATGAAGTTAGCATAAAGATAAGGGTTAATAACTAAAAAACTGTCCAAGGTTATGTTAAAATTAGGTGTCTGAAGTTTCAAATGTTAAACTGTAATGTCCAAGGTTTCAAATTTGTTAAAATGTGGTGTCTCGGTGTGATTACTTTAGAGAAGTCAATTCCGACGAAACCGTCTGTCAAATTCGAGCTCCCATACACACTCCCTTCTCGTCATACTCCCAGACACCAAATTTCAACAAAAATGAAACTTTGGACAAGTCCATTTTAACATTTCAAACTTCAAACACTATTTTAAAATAGGGTAAACCTTGGAAAGTTTTTTAGTTTAAACTTCATATACCTGGAAAATGGCAGAATGCTCTGAATCAGCAGGAAGAATCTTGACATTATGCTTGCGGGCAAGAGGCAGCACAAAAGGGCCTCCAGCAATAAGAGTTTCTTTATTAGCTAAAGCTATGTCCTTTCCAGCTTCAATAGCAGCTACAGTTGGCTGTTCCAATACAACAAACAAAAAACATGAACTGTAACATTTACCATTTCTTTCCGTAGATTGCTGCTCATTACTACGATTTAGCAGACAAAGAAACAAGAGTTAGTATGAAAAATCATACCTTTAGCCCAGCACAGCCAACTATTCCTGTAACAACGGTGGCTGCATCAGGGTGGCGAGCAACCTGAAAATTTCCCCAGCAGGTATATTAATACAAAGGAACGACTCTTTGACATTTAAATGCAGGTGCTGACAGTGAAGAGTAAAATGACACCTCGATGAGTCCTTGTTCCCCTGGAATGATCTCAGGCATTTTATCAATACCAGCCAGAGCCTCTCTGAGTTCATCAGCTAATGCTTCATTCTTTACAGAAACTAATTGAGGCTTGAAAGTTTTCACCTGAACAGCGAAATGTCACCAAGAATACATCTAAATTACCAATGGAGCATAATTATCTTTCATGGAGACAGTGAATTCACTGGAAAGGGAAATAAAACCTGACTAGTTAGTAAATTTTCATTTGAAGGTTTTGCAATATCTTAAGTGAAGAAATTAAACAATTTTGAAAGAAACATCTCATTTGATATAGAGGAACATAACTCAATTGCCACGAACCTGATCTGCTAGAAGAGTGACATTCGATCCAGCAGCCAGCGCAACAACACGGAATTTATCTGGGTTCTCTGCTACTATATCCAGTGTCTGTAAAACACAGAACACTGATCATTAATCTAGCTCAAAATACCAAATTTGCAGACACCCGATTTTATAATTGACTTGAAACCACTGATATCCATGAATCACCAATCCTTTCACATAGAGGAGAAAGCAACAACAAAGGAAATCAATCTAAAATCACCATTAAGTCGTCAATTTCAGTTATTCATTGGAGAATAAATTCATGCATATGGTTAGGAAATTTAAGTTCGAACCTGGGTTCCAATAGAACCAGTGGATCCAACAATAGAGATAGGTTTTGGCCCGTCCCATGTTTTGATCTTCTTGTCAGGCACAGCTCGTCCTGGCCATGCTGGAGGTGGTGTGTCTGCTGAACAGTGGACTCTATTTATTCCTCCTTCCTTCCTCTTTACCGTCAATGCACCTAATAACAAACCCAGAAAAATAACAAATTTCTAAACACTTCAAAGAGCATTAAATCCAAATAAAAACGCCAAATTAAAATGAAACTATAACCCAAAATACTTCATATGATTATAAACCCAGAATTCAAGTCACTATTATTTGTTGAATTAAGATGAGAACATTCTTGGTAAAAAAAAACGCACATCATATACCGCGGTCTTTTCTGGATCTCAAAAAGACCCCCTCCCAGATACAAACACAATAATATCGGTTTCTGGGTTGGATTGGAAAACCCTGAATCAAGATACAATACAGTAGTGAGTAGATAAATGAGTTGTAGAACAGAAGGCGCACCAGGTTTGAAATTGTTGAAGTTGTAACTATAGGACTTGGCAGAGCCCGCGAAAAAAGCAGACTTGATTTCCGGCGGTGAGAGCAAATTAAGAGCTGCCATGAAAGAAGGATGAAACAGAACGTATGCGAGTGAAAAAATTGGGAGGTGAGGTAGTTTCTGTGGACTGTGGGTGGCTTATAAATCTCGGTGTTGTCCTGTTTTTCTTTTCTCATTATATATATATATATATATATATATATATATATATATATATATATATATTAAATTCATAATCTATTACCAAAATAAATTTCCATGCTCACCTATGTCTGCTGGAATTTGGCATTATGGAAAGGTATCTAATAAGACTGCCGCGGCAGCATCTATTTTAAGAATTACCGGTAAAAGAACAAAACTACTCAATGTGGGCGTTTTTTTTTTTTTTTAATGTGGACGGTTCAAATGATACTCAACTGCAATGCAATTTCAAAAATAAATAAATAAATAAATAAATAAACTGCAATGCAATTTTATCTATTCTTACAATCTATGTTATTATATAACTAGATGCTAGGTGCGCGGGGTGAAAAATAATGAAACGTTAAGTTAAACACATGATTTATCACAATTTGAAAAAGAAAAAAAAAGCAGATTATATCAATAAATATTTTTTAATTAATAATTTTATTATCGCCAGTTTTTTTTTTTTTGCCAGATTTAGTATCACCAATTACTTAGTGAGTCCGTTCTATTATCTTTGAGTTTTTTTCCACACTATCATTGAGTTTTTTTTTTTGGGTTAAATCATTGAGTTTATACACAGCAACAATTAAACTATAATATGTGCAGCTTGTGGCCATAATTTTTTTTTTCTTTTCTAATGAGAACCCTCTTCTAAATAGCAATAAATACATTACAATCTGTCTGAGATTTTTAGAAAAGAAATATTAATTATGGTAATATTAGTATGTGATTATTTTTTACCGGCTATTATTATGTGATTAAATGGAGGAAATAAATATTTAAAATAACATTATACATTTTTTTTATAAAAATACATATGCTAAATAATCGTATAAACTCACATAAAAAATATTAGTAATGATAGTATCATAATGTGACTAATTTAAGGAAATAATTATTTAACTTTATTTCATAGAAAATAGCATTGTCATATCATTTTTTATGTTCCTATATCATGTATGATGTTTCTAAAGTTATTATTTTTCTCTGAAAATCACTCGAAGCTTCCAAATGAGCATAGGAAGGCTCGTAGCTTTCTAAAGTTGTTTATACGGATAACTGGAGACCAACAAATCCGGTCCTTCCTTTAATATACGTTTCTTTCATGAAACATCTCTCGAGTTTCTTCTTGATTCATATATATCTTCTATAGATCTGTATAAATAACATGTCAACTTGTTCTCGAATTCGAAAAAGACCAACGTTTCATAATAATTAATTAGCACTGCAACATTAAATTAACATATGAAACTCACAATGGAAACAAATGAAACTCACAACATTAAAAATACCAATGTTAAGAAGAGGTTTACATTGATAGTCCGGTTTCAGTTTCAAGTTGCTAAAGTCATTCTTTACACCTGACTATTTTATAAGAATGACCATTCTCACATTACTATTACTAATTCTTATCTCTCATTAATTAAACATGTTGAATAAGCACAACTCATGAATGAAAAAGAAAGTATTCTTTTAGAGTCAAAAGATTAAAGCAGATTGAACTATCTATCTGCACTTGCTTAATTGTTATATATTATAGGAAAAAAACATAGTTTTTCCACATTTAGTTGAAGAAAAAAAATAGATTAAAACCTGACAACAAAAAATACCTTCAATAGGGGTGAACTGAATAATTACATTCCTAAAAACGGGTAGAGGTCAAACCAAACCATTACCAATTTTTACAACTATCTTACTTAATATTTACAAAGAATTTTAAGTATGTAC
The DNA here is from genome assembly GCA_036873135.1 of Clarkia xantiana subsp. parviflora. Lineage (NCBI taxonomy): Eukaryota > Viridiplantae > Streptophyta > Magnoliopsida > Myrtales > Onagraceae > Clarkia > Clarkia xantiana. The sequence goes on along the minus strand of JAPTYO010000010.1, from coordinate 1,843,723 downwards.
GATCGTGGTTATCATCCTCTGATTTATCTCCATAGAACATGTTGACGTCGGTTCTTGTGCTCATCCTGGATAAACAACTGCACTTAGATTCCACAACTCAATCAAAAAAATCTAGAAAAATTGGACGAATCTGACCACCAATTAGTATATGTTTATGACAATGATCAAGCTACTGATGATCCATATAATGATGGAAATCTGCTGAAATATCAATTTTAATTAATGTATTATGTACTTGAGCAGCAAGCAGTTCATCAGATAAAGAACAACAAACATCATACTATGGTCGAGTTCACATGTGTGGTGTCATCATATTGATTTTACTGCTAGTGAACTTGAGGAGGGGATTAAAGTAAACGGAATCATCAGGAGTTTTTTGTTTATAATAATTTAGATCATTTGCTTGAAGTGCCAGGATCACTTGTTACTTCACCCGATCATGACTTTATTCTCAAACCAAGCTATGTCCATTATAATTTATCGAATCAACTACGACCTTGAAGAAGATATGTGATAAACTAATACGTACCTACAATTTCTTATTGAATTTTCACTTGAGATCCAACTTCACCATAAGGTTGTCTACTATTCCTCTCGGTGGACAAACAAAGCTTCTCACCAAGGTGGTCACATAAAAAACGGTCGTCGTAATTAAGGGATCCACCCATCACACTGTCTTTTAAATATATATATATATATATAATGGTTAGCTTAGGGTTTTATATAATAATAATATACGGCTAGTATAGTTACCGTGATTAGATTTTAGTTATATATACTAATATATACCTACTATATTTTATTATTATAATATATACTAATAATATATGTTTATTTATTATTTAATTAAAATTGTTAATTTTAAACGTCTGCTAACCAATTATATTTATTATAATATATTAATATATTACTTACGTGGCGGCTTACGGTCTTCCGGAACCAAACTGTACAGATAATGAATTTAAATGGAAACTTTTAATGAATTTGTTTCTTTAAATTGTGTAGACACTAAATTAGGAGATAAAAATACTTCTTAATTTTCAACCAATCAATATTATGTATCTAAATTTAAAGAACCCCTATTAAATTCCGATTAAATTAGGAAACGATGACAGGGCAAACTGTCCACGTGTCGGTCAGAGAGCTTCCGATACCAAATTAATATAATATAGTAGATAATAGAGCGAATGTGGAGGTGGAGATTTTACTCTATTATATATAATATATTTTTCATAAAATTGTTAATTCACATTGTGGGCTTCGTTGGGGTAAATAGTTATTAGGGAAAATAACTTATTTACTGTCTGAAGTTTGCCTCATGTTTCAGTTTGGTGTCTAATGTTTAAATTGAGTGTCACATGTTTCATTTTTGTTGAAATTTGGTGTCTCAGTGTGATTACTTTAGAGAAACCAATCTCGACGAAACCGACTGTCATATCCGAGCTCTCAAGCATGCTCCTTTCTCGTCATTTTGTCGGGACCATCACCTAAGAAGTTGACCATATTTGCCCAAGTAAATCATGCTTTGTTTGTCGCTCGAAATCGCTCTGCTGGAAACTTTTTTTTTTATGTTCAACTTTTGGGTGAAATTTGACGATTTTATGAAAAGTAAAAAGTAATGAATTATAAGTGGGTGAGTCGGTTGATGGAAATGGTTGAAAGAAGAGGAAAAGATTGGCGGACACACCAAATTTTAACAAAAATGAAACCTGGGACAGTTAGGCTTGGGCATAAAAACCGGTCCGGCCGGACTGGTTCGGAACTGGTCTGGAACCGGACCGTTTGGAACCGGTCCGGAGTGGACCGGTCCAAATTGGACTGGTTTGTAACCCCTAAATTGGAACCAGTCCAAGGGGTATACCAAACCAGTCCAATAAACCAGTCCGGACCGGACCGGTTTTGAACCGCTTTTTAGTAAAAAAAAAAAAAAGTTTTGACCGAGACTATTTTTTTAAAAAAAAAAAACGGTTTTTGACCGGTTTTGACCGGATTCTGACCGGTTTTGACTGGTTTTGGACCGATTTTTATTGATAAAACCGGTCCGACATATAAAATCGGTCCAGGACTTGTTTTTTAAAAAACAGTCCAAAACCGGTTCTGGACCGGTTCAAACCAGTCCAGTTTTTTTTAGACCAACCTAAGCCAAAAAAAAACCCTAGTTATTACTGGACCGGACCGTTTAAAACAGTTCCGGTCCGGTCCGGAACCGGTTCGGCCTGAACCGGTTCAGTGCCCACCCTAGGGACAGTCCATATCAACACTTTAATTCTGAGACACCAAATTAAAACATGAGGTAAACCTAAGACACTAAATATGTTCTTTTCCATAGTTATTAAAATATATTTGGTGTTGAAAATAATTGGTAAATCTCCGAGCAATTTTAAAATGAAAATTTATCTTGCTTGCCTCGAACGGTCAATCTATCTAATTGAGATCATTATTATTAAATAAATAGCATGGTCAGGTCAAGTTAGGTGGGTGGAATATATACGAAAAATGGCGGGACGAGGATGCAATGCAACATAGGATCTTTCTCTATCGCACAAATAAATAAAAAATTATATAGTTCCACCTCTAAATTTGGGTAGAGATTAAACACGTGAATGCAGAATTGCATATGTGGCAATTTATAAGATGGTACAACAACACAAATATAATATATTCAAACACGCTACACACACACACGTGCACGTTGTCAGGATAATATAATATAATCCCGGATTTCACTGAGATAAGCGTCCCATTTAAAAATAATAATCAAAAACTAGATTATATAAACAAAAAAAGTTAGAGGGCAGTTCACGGTTACTTAAAATTTCACGGGTTTAACTAATCACTTAGCGCATCCACAGTGGTATTACGTAAAGATTACGTAAACGTGGATCATACATGTTTATTTAAGTAAAGCAACTTACAGTGGTTTTACATAGCATTCCTTAAAAATGGGACCTACACGTAAATTTATGTTTTTACATAAAGCATTCCTTAAATTTAAGTAATGCACTATGTATTACGTAACCATTTTTTTATTATAAATTAATTCATTTTATAATTAATGCAATATCTTATTGGTGGTTGTTGTAAAATTTAATAATAAAATATATTTAAGGAATATGTTTAAGTAATACGATTGCAGAGAAAATATTTTTTTCGTGTGTCTTAAATTTACGTATTACTTAAAGTGTACACAAATGTCTACGTGGCAATTTTAAAGAATACAATTTACGTAAAACCATTGTGGATGCTCTTACACTTGCATCAAAAGAAACATGTTTAAAACATGTTGCACAAAAAACATGCAAAAATAATTGTTGTACAAAAAGACATCATAGTCCAAACATGTTGCAGCAAAATACTTATTAACCATATTTGCAAACATACTATAATATCCTTGTAAACGCTATAATACCCGGAGGGAAAATAATAATAATTTTTAAATAAATATCTCATCTTCATTTTTAAAGGTTTGCATTATAGCTCATATATTCCAATTTATCCATCATCATAATTTTCATTTTTTACGAAAATAGAAAATGCCCATGTTCGAGGACAGCGACCCATCTTTCTTTTTCAATTTTTTATTTTTTAAGATTTAATTTAAAGGATTTATGTAGTTTTATGAAAAAAAAATTAACCCAAATAAACTGTATAACACTATAACTTAATAAATTTTTACAAAAAAAATTATAAAACTACATAAACACATTAAATTAAGGGTTAACAGGTCTTTTGGTTTATGATATTTGACAACTTTTGTGTTTTGGTCAATGATGGTTTTTTTTACCTAGTTTTGGTACCATATGTTTGCAGATTTTTTCTAGTTTTGGTCTAACCGTTACATTCCGTCCATTTTTTGACATGTTCAAGTCACATGATCCACTCTAAACTTTAAATTTAGTCCGTCTAATAATTTCTTAACCTTTTTTTTGTTCAATTTAGTCCCGAAGTTTCAAAATTGACCCCAATTGGACAATAGGTCCAATTGAATTTTTGAAACTTCAGGACTAAATTGAACAAAAAAAAGGTTAGGAAAGTATTAGAGGGACTAAATTGAACAAAATTGAAAGTTTAGGGTGGATCACGTGACTTGTACATGTCAAAAAATGGACGGAATGTAACGGTTAGACCAAAACTAGAAAAAATCTGCAAACATATAGTACAAAACTAGGTAAAAAAAAACATCATTGACCAAAACCCAAAAATTGCCAAACATCATGGACCAAAAGACCTGTTAACCCTTAAATTAAACCTGAAAAGTAAAAGGAAAAAAACAAAATAAAATAAAAATCGGCCCCTATTTTAAAGTTATTAAAATATTCAATTTCACCACATATAATGAGATTTAATTATTAAAACCGTTTTTAGATTCGAGTAATATTACATTATGCATCATCTCTACGCAGATATTTTTATATTAATGAAACCGAGACAAACATTTTATGTTGCAAACTTTATTCATCATCATAATCATAATCATAATGTCAATGCAGATGATTATTCTATTTTCATTTCAGTAGAAAGTATCAAGTAGTATTCCATTCAGTTCTGCAGTAACCTTCATTCCTTGAGTGCATGTATACACATAACCTTATCTCCTTGCAATACAATGCAATGTCATTTCAAATTCAGCATAGTATAATAGCAATAGCTGGGTAGCTGTGCTGTGTTCATTTAGTAGCTTTCTTGTTCCTCTTGTATATCGATCGAGTTCATCGCTGAGCTCCCACCATTCATCTCCATTACCCTCTGCAACTCATCTGAGGTTGTTGCATCTGCTGCTGCTGCTGCTGCTGCTGCTGCTACTGAATCTTCATCAGAATAAAACTGATCTTTCTGAATTGACTGTTTCGGCCTCCGGATGGCTTCTTCTGCTCCTGCAAGGCTAATAGGAGGCGTCCCTGGCGGGGCCCACGGGAGCCTTTGCTGCACTGTCACTTTCTCCACACTTGGGAAACTACTAGTGCTGTTGTAGACTTCTGAATTACTGGGAGGATTCCTCCTTTGCCAGTCAAGAGGCATGTTGCTGCTGCTGTCTTGAGAATTAGTGTTCCATCCTTGACCACCATCTGAGTTATAGTACTGGTTCGGGGGCGCGTTTCGAGTCTGCCCACCTTCCCATGGCTGCTCGGTCCAGTAAAAATGTAAATGGTTAATAACTAATAAACTGTCTAAGGTTTGGCTCAAATTGAAATATGGTGTATGAACTTTAAAGTGTTGAAATAGACTGTCTGAGGTTTGGACTTTGTTGAAATTTGATTTTCCGTCCAAAATTGCTGTTAATTTTGACAGAATGTTGCGAAAAGTCGGAATCGCCATTTCTACCAAATATGAAGTGACAAAATACCCCTAGAATCAAATTAAAACAACCACCACCCAAAAAATCCTATAGTTGTTGATTTAGCTAGAAAGGGTATTTTTGTCAATTCACTAGGTAACATAAGGTCAGATTTTTCATGGAGGGACATTTTTGGGATATCAATTTTACTGAGGTCATGTGACGGTCACGTGATACACTTCCGTTAGACTTAATCACAAAAATAGACGGAGACACCAAATTTCAACAGACAACATACCTGGGACAATCAATTTCAACGGCGGACACCAGATTTCAACATGATCATTAATAAAAGACCAAATGCTAATAATAATCAGTAACTGAATAATTCACCTTAGACTTTTGTGCTACTGACATCCCGTGATAAGGGTTTGGGGGTGCATCATTGATATCCTGCAGATTGGGTTAACAAATTTAATTTATTTCAATTCCAGAATCATCAAGAAATAAAATTATTTAGGACATGTTATTAGTTAGGCAAGAAACCTTGACATTTGGTGGTTTTTCCCCTCTCTGCACCATGGCCATGATCTGTCCAATAGTTCAGAAAGGAAAGAAACACAAACACTAGGTAATTCACGCCATCTTCCATTTTTACATACCTAAAACGGTTTCTTCAAAATCTTACCTAACACCTACTTTGAGAGTAACTGTATCTTTACTCTTTTGTTATACAGAAAAATAAGCCTTCACGTAAAGGGAAAACATTTCAAGTTCGTCACATGATGCCCATCCACACATCGTACTTTGAAGATGGACCACACTGATCAGTTGTGGTTGGGTTTAATTTTAAAAGATATCGAAACAGATAAAAAAGAATGACCTAAGGCACAAACAAAACAGTCTTACCTCCATATATGACTTTGGGTGCAGAGTTGAAGATGGTGCAACAGGAGGCGGAGGTGAAGCAGATCTTGCTGTCCAAAAAAAAAACCAAATACAGTTTCAGAAAAAGATACTAAATTTGGGTTCAGCATATACTACTTAAAAGTGATGATTGAACTAGAACCTGAGTAGGAATCATATTCAGCCCTTCCATTACCATATGACTGTCAAGAAAACGATTAAAACAGATTAGTTGTAACTTTGCAAGAAACGTTGTGTCTATGCGGTCAAGTATCTATACTGCTTACCCTTGAGTTAGTACCATAGCCTCTGGTATCTTGGCTTTGAAAGGGAACGGGAATGGTAGTGTTCGGTTGTCCTGAAATTGTACACGCTAACAAACGTGAGAAAACTTAGCTTTGATATAAAGGATGCATTAAATCAAGTGTTTGGGGCACTAATCTATATCTATAGTCAATATATATTAATATAGAAAGACTACCCACAACTCTATGTCTTACCATGTTCTTGACTACTGAATTTCATTTCCTAAAACAACTTACTCTTGTTTACCAAATGTCCTCATCCAAAAACTAGTTTGGTAATGTGTCTCTCTGACTTGTTAACTTCATAGCTGATGAAAAGTTTTTCTTCCTTTTTTTGTTTAAACCAACTAGCTGGTAACAAGTTTTTTTTTTTTTTTTTTTTTTTTGTGCCAAACAAGTTGATTGTTTAGACGTCCAATAAAGTGGTTAACATGATACTGACAACAAAATCATATGAAACTCAAGAGTGTTTTGAGAATGGATTTCAATCACAAATACAAGCAAAGTCATTTAAAACAACTAAAGGGGCGGTTAATGAGATGGAGCTAATAAACATAAAAGCTTGTATATTACAAGATCAAATGCAGGGATGGGATCCCATATGATGCAGTGGGGGTAGATAAGGGGATCTAATTGCAGTTGTTAGTAATATAGTATACATTTTTCGATAAATTTCGCTCTACAGATAAGTCCCAACATAAGAAAAGATTAAGAACCAAAGAATCAATTTAGATATTCCAAATAATGCGGAAAGGAAGGCAACAATCATGCATAAAATTAAATAAACACCAAAAACTCGTTAATTACTTAATATTGTTCCTTGCGTGTTTGACTTTCCGTATACTATGGATTTTCTTTGCAGCAGGCGACTCATGCATATGAAGTTAATTAAGCAATCAGATATTAAGAAACCAATTACAATCAAGAATGCAGATATTACATCATTAACGATAACGACCATTGGTTTTTTTTTACCTTCTAATTTTGTTACTGCACTACGCATTGACTTGAGTTCTTGAAGCTGAGAACCAAAGAGACTCGTAATTTCCTCAAACTTCCTTTTCTCTGGTAATAATTCCAACAAAGACAAAAATGAACAGTGAGACTAAGATTAAGAGGAAAGGTAGGAGACTCAAACAAATTGACCGATGGAATTAGTATCTGAATATTCCCGATGTTAAAATTGACCTTCTATTTTCATATTCACCAATTCCTGACTTGCTTTTGACATCTCCAGAGCTGCAGCTGAAGCTGCTTTTGCTGCTGCAGCTGCTTCTTCAGTCAAGCTTGGCTTGGCTTTTGATGGATCGTCTTCTTCTACAACTTGGCGTACCCAAGATTTCAACCTAGGGAGTATAGATTTCTGAAAAGTGAAAATAATTTTTTTTTTAGTAGAAATACAAAATAACAGATGGAGTAGGTCAACAAGTATGCAGCAATTGGAATCGTTTAGCAAGAACCTCTCTTGCTTGTACCTTGAAGACTAAAACTGATCCAGCACTCGATGCTGCAAGTAGTCCAATGGCATAAACGGCGTGTGTCCAATGAAACCTGTACCCAGACATTGTTTTCAAGCCTCCACTTGGAGCAGCTGCAAGAGGCTGAGCAGCTTGTGGTTGACTGATGGGTTGTGGCTTCAACTGTGCATCTGAAATCATGGCGCATGGATTTTTTTTTTTTTTAAATAATGGAAAGATGAACAAAAAATTTGTACAGGTTAGTTTGTAACCTTGGCTGATAGTGGCTGCCTGGACAGTTGCAGACGGGTCAGGCACACGCCGAAATGCCTCATCTATTTCTTCTTTGGTGAGGCCCTTCTTTTCAAGGAAAGACCGGCGGTACATGACAGGAGAGCCCCTAACTTTAGGATGTGAAAGAAATTTAACTGCATTTTCCACTTGATCTTCACGGATTGGTTCCGAATTCACAAACACAGATGGTGCTGAGCTTGGAATAGGAGGAGTAGGAGCCTCAGTCACAGCATTTTGTTCAGCAACCTCTGCTTCAGTGATAGTTAGTTTAGTAAAATTTATAATTCGACTGCTTAGTCTGCTTATGATGTAGAATTATAAAACTGCAGCTTGATTGACAGCTATGTTCACTTCCAGTGATTAATTGAGAACACATTAACTTGTTAAGGCTAACTTTGGCTATTCACTCTTCACTCAAAACTCTATAAAATCATATAATAATTACTATTAACACTCTAAACTAGAGAAACCATTACTATTGAAAGTATTCAACCTCTGCCACTCTACTTCCACTATAAAAGCACAAACAAAGCTTATGGCCTATTGGGGCAATAGAAACTCATTCATCCATTTCAAAAACTAAGTATGAATCATACTATTAAAATAGCGGAACCTTCAATCAAATTACAGAGTTAGTTACAAGCAAGTCTACTTCCTTAAACACGCCAGTGACAGAGTGGTCAATCAATTAGCGGGATTGTTCAATAACCCAGATAGATAAGCGAATCGGAGCATAGAAAAAGAAAAACTTGCCAGCGGTTTGGGTATTGGCCTTGGTATCAGTAGACGGAGTCGCCATGAGCACCTCCCTCACTGAACTGAATTTCACGAAAAGAAGAAGAAAGTGTCTGCTAGTGAAGGGATTCGATTGCTGAAGTTGCAGCAGGAGCGACAGTGACGCAAGAAGAGAAGCAATGTGCGAACAAGTTGGCGTCTTGTCTCGAAACGTGTGAAGTTGTGATTTTTGTTCACTGCATCTACATCTTACACAGAGTTGATGGATGGATGAAGAAACGGCGGGGATAATGTTCCGATAAATGTCATCCGAAAATGTCCCCATCCTATCCGAAACAGTCGGAATTGGTCGGATTGTTTTGGTCGGATTGCCAATCATTTTCCTAGATAGATAGATATTAGATAGTGTGGGTTTCGGGCCTTTTCAAGCCAGCAATGGGGCGGATTGGGCTCAGGATTAAAATATCATTGCTGCAAAAAAAAAAAAAAAAAAAAAAAAAACATTTATGCTATTTGTTGTGGCAACCATGATATATTCAATTAGACATCTACTTACCCATAATTGTTGTAGGAAGGCTTAAGTATATTCACATCATTTATATTTATTTGATATTCTATAGATAACTAAATAACTATTGCGGATGAATTAAATAAATAAAGAACTTGAAGTTTTCATATATGTTAAGACGGTTCTTAGATCATCGACTTAACTTAGCAAGATACGTAATATAAAAATATAATTCAATCTGTTGAATTTTTTGCCACTATGCAACACAAGTTTCTTGCTAGAACATGTGAACGATACGCTTCTAAAGATGGTTGAATGAGTAACAAAATTAGTCCAATAATACATTAACTATGCTAAAGTCCGACCCTCTATATTAGGAGGACCCATAGTGCATCTAGACAAATGTGTATCGATTTGACCAAGTGCCTAAATATTAGTTGCATGACACTTCATATAAACTATGATCTGGAAAATCCGAATGCGAGAGTAAGTTTGTGTCTAAAATAAGAGATGTAAAGTGACTTTGTATATCCTTATAAAGGGAAAATGTGAGTTTTGATCTATGTTTGTTTTTGAGTTAAAGTGTACCAAGATAAATTCATTCGAGTGGGAGGATTTTTGCGTATGTTGAATCAGTTCTTGCCGCGTTTAAATTTATTCATCATAAGTTGTGAATGTAAATAATATTAGTTAGGATCTTAGTTCAAGTGGAAGAAAAAACTTTCATGTTGTCAAGTAAAAGTGTTTGACACATAATATGTGCTAGGAGTTACGGAGTTTATTAAATAAGTATGAGACTTAGAATGCATAAGGATAAAACAATATAATCTGGGAATTAGAATTTTAAGAGATCATTTGAGAAATTATGTTCTCGACTGTAGTGTCTTTTATTTTTTGAGAGGACATTCTGACGAAAAATCCCTTATTATTATTGCTTGTTCAAATTGAATCCATCAGATGAGCTTAATAATATTGAACCATAAATAACTAAAATCACATGTTTGAACCAACCAAACATTAACATTAAAAATGGAAAAAATATGTAATTACATATTGATTACATGTTTGAACCAAACAAACATTAACATTAAAAATGGAAAAATATGTAATTACATGTTGATTTTATGTGTCATTCACAGTAATTAATTAATATAGTGATCCTGAAATGATCTGGCATGCAATTATTACACAAAACAAATACTATGTGTTTGGGAATCTTGGATTTAATAATTTTCTATACCACCACCTATATAACACCACCATAAGGTAGAGAAAGGAATGAAAACAAGACTATACTCTATTCACAAACTAGATAGGATTTGATTGATTAAGCAGCAATGTCAGAGGTAGTGAAGAGGAAGAAACCAGAGATGAGGGAGCTGATAGCAAACCCTACAAATGCAAGGAAAGACATTGCAATTGATGCACTTGCCATTTCTGTAAACTTGTCCTTCCCCCAATTCATCACCCAATCATCCACCCGACTCGCTGCTGATGAAGATGCCGATATTAGAAGATATGCCAATACCTGCACCAACACCAAGCACCTTACTTATGAACAAATCTGCATTGTTAACTGGGTGATTGAATTTCTAAACTAATATACAAATTTTAACAAAAGACACCCTATATTTCAATGAAGAACAGCAGTAGCTCTATACCACAAAACCGTCATGACTATTGATTGATTCAATCAACCCAGTTCATACCAAATTATGAAGTCTAAAACAAACAATATACTGACCTGGTCCATCAAGAAATCAAAACTTGCATGGATTGGTTGGATGCTGACATGTTTTCCGGTGATCATGTGGTAAACCATATCACCTGTTTGATAGCTCGAATAAACAAAAGCAATTACATTAACTGCCAGACAGTACCTGTCCGTTAAGAGCAAGTATTAGTTAGACAATGAAAGATCATAAGCAACAGAAATGAGAAAATGAATCGAAATATCATGTCAGTTATCCTTCTGTAAAACAGACAGACCACAAATGGAGATGTCAATGATCACTAGGTTAGCAATTTGTTTTTTGAAAGTACCACTACTAAGAGGACATTCCGTACTAGTTAACCAAACATAGTTTAGTAACACAAACAGCAAAATTAAACTAATTCCAAAATATTTCAGCATCCATCATCAGCTCCAGCCAGAAGTTCTACTTCTATGACCACAAAATCAGGCAAAGTCATGGAGGATAAAGTGCCTGCAGGCAGTTACCCTGCTTCTGATTTCAAGAAACTGCAAAATAAACCCTTCAACAGCAGAATTCATATAATATTACTACATCAAGCAACTTAAGGTAGTAGCATTCACTTCACAACAAATGAACAAATACGAATGTGGCAAAGTTAAAATATCCGATTAACCATTGAATTCAATAAAAATTTAATCCAGCCGAATTCCGCAGTTTGTAGCAATGCTACTATTTAATCACATATCAAGATTCACCTGTCTTGGGACAATAAAATTCTCTCAATGTTTGTATTATTGCAGTTTGAATGTACTTGCGCGGACACCAATGTAGAAAACTTTGACCTTTAACAGTGTGGGCAGCAATCATAATTCAAATCATCATCAAACGTCAATAAAGAAAGACAAACACATACCAAGATAAGATAGAACAAAAGCTGAATGAATCCACATGACAATCAAGTGCTGGTACCTGTACTCCTTATACCGATTGAAAGAATCGCCACTCCAGCCTTTGGTTTTATCGGCCGCCATAACCGAGAACGAGATCAAGCACAGAAACACTTCAAGAACCCTAAATCCCAAGGCCACTTTCTGTACCGAGTCCACGCTCCGAGACCTCGGCCCTGTCGCCACCGGCGCCGGCCGCCTCGCTTGTTCTTGAACGTGATCGTCGGGTGGACGATCCTTGACAGTATAGGGAGACATCCAATTCTCCCTAACAGCCCTGTTGACGGTCGGCGGGCCCTTGGAACTGGCATTCCAGCCGCGGGGGAGAGGCGAGAGGGATGGGGACCACTGCGTGTGCTTATCAACGGTAGAGGCGGTGAACTTGGGATTCTCCGGCGAGGCGGCAGGGGAGGCATAAGGAGGTGTCTCCTGGGGGTCTCCGAGATCGGATCGGAGTGGGGAATGGAGGCGGAGTGGAGAGTGGGGAGATTCGGGGTGAGCCGAGGAGGAGGAGTCGGCGCCTTTTTTTAATGAAGAACTTCTCATGGCGGAAGTTGTTGCTTCTGGCCTTGCCCACCATTTTTATTCTCCGAATCCAGCGTAACCTTGAATTTTCAATTTTACATCCCAGCAGAGAGAGAGAGAGAGAGAAGGAGAAAGTGAAAGAAAGTGGATTCGAGTTTGCTTCGATGAAATCATTGACGCTGCTCAAAATTGTTCTTGTGTAAGTTTTCAATTTTTTTCTTATTAAACTAATTCACTTTCTACAGTCAGCTGCCACCTTAGATAATCTACAAAAAGATATTTTTCTATTTATTTTAGTATAATATTATTTACTTTTAAATATTACAATCAAAGAGTCTAATATTTTCTAAAATACTTTGATTCATGAACAAATTTGTTCATGTGAAATTAGATATGAAAATATTATAAATGACATATAACATTATATATATATAGTTATAATTTGTGTATACCACTATAAAAAAATTAATAAAAATAATATGAATATATGTTTTTAATATATTAATTTAAAAAAAATCATATTAACGATATTATAATCTAAATTTTCATATGTTTAAAATTTATGTAAAATGCATATTGATGACGAATAATTAACTAATTCTAAATGTTTGTATATTTTAGACATTAATCTTTTATATATATATAATATGTATTTTTTTTTTTTGGTGAATTATAATATGTATTATTATTATTATATATTATTTGATTGGAATATTATTGTTATATATAAAGTAAAGGTAATTAGTAATAAAAATTTCTGCTGAAGAATATTTTAAATATATATTAATGTTAATAGTGAGGAAAATAAGAGAAGCGATCACATGTCATGATGTCAGTTTCGCAAACCAATCAAATTTTGACATATTAGTATATTCAATAAGCTCTTCGCCTCTTTCTATTCGGGTGATGCTAGAGACTGAAAAAAACTGTAAAAAATTCATAGAAAGCACTTCTAGGTCTACATGGCAATGCATAACAACATTCTCTTTCCATTTTATGAACAATCATCATTTGACATGTGTTACTTGACAACTTTCTATGGATTTTTCACAAAAAATTTCACACTTTAAAAATTTATCCTATTCATAATCTAAATAATTTATAATTGCTAAAACAACTCATTTGAATTTCAAAACACACTATAACTAATTTCAAACCATTCATATTTTTAAACATACACGATCATATATCATAAAATCAACCGTGCACGTTTCATAACATAATTAAAATACATTGTATAATGTAATTCTTAAGAAAATTGAACAATTTAGACGTCTATTAAAAAATTAACCAAGTGTAATCACCATGGTGAGAAACACTTTCCCCACTAACCAATTACGACCACTGAACAAACTTGGTGGACGAACATGGTTTATGCACAGCTGTCTATTCCGAAGGTTATTTTGCACGATCTAATTACAACTATTGTTCTTCTACCTGTGCATACTTACTATTAAGAGCTTACTCCGGTAATGTTTATAAATTAATTTCAAATATATATAATTAAACATTCTTAACCAAATTTTAACTAATCAACTATTGTTTTCCAAATTTCATCGACATTATACGATACTTTCCTTATGATACAAATTATTTTATGGTAAAAGGAAAATCCTGTGGGTATTGCTTGCTGTATGTATTCATCACTTTATGCAATTCCTACATCACTTCATCTCCACTTGTCTACTTCCAAAGAAACAACCAAAGCAAAACTCTTAAATAAGCGCAAATTTGTTTCTTTTCCCCGACCAAACATTTCCCTAAAGAAACAAGAAACGCATCTGTCCTCTTTTTTTATATAAAAAAAGACGCAAACACAAGTGTAGTAACCAGATAAAAAGGAATCTCTCAATCTCATATCGATCAAACAAGCTAGCTAAGATTCATCGTACCAGAGGTATCTTGAACGACAAGAAACACTCTCCACTTCCAAGCCATCTCAAACAACCAGTATGAACAATATATGATAAAGCCAATAAATGGAACATCAAATACAAAGACATAATAAACTAAAATAGTGATATGATTGTCGGATTCTAAAATATGACTATAGGTTTTTGAGTGAAAACGGCGATTTGAGAAAGACGGATTTGACGGTTGTAGGACAGATTTCTTCGTTTAGAGAGTCAAATTTGCAGTTTTATGTTTCTTTCGGTCTTTTTATAATTTGTCGATTTTATTTGGTACTTTAGTGTTAATTTCGAAATTTTAATAGGGTTAGGATTTTGTTTTCTTTATTTAAGACTCTCTTAGCCGTTGTTTGTATTAAGTTGATTGATATAAGAAAAAAATCTGAGATTTCCAACACCCTGCGTCAATTCCTCAGCATTATTTGAATCAACGAGTTCTTGCTCAGCATTATTTGAATCAACGAGTTCTTGCGCCCTCTATTCAACAAATTCTCAAAATTCCCCAAAAATCAAAGAGTTTTTGTTTCATCTATCCCCATCACGCTGCATCATCCCATCACGCTGCATCAAATAGTGAATCCCATCACGCTGCATCAAATAGTGAAGAATACGCCAAATACTTGCCTAGACTCTTCAACATCATTTTGTTTACAGGGCCAGAAGATGAAAAAACTCTCCAGCATTCTAGGGTAGGTTAGATTTAGGAGCTCAAAACTAAAAATATTCATTATCAACTCAAGCTATAACATAAACTGGTCACAGTCAATCAAACAGCTGAAGAAACATCTGATGTGGTACTTGGGGACCCTGCATCTTCAGGCCCAACGGATCGGACAACACTATGATGCGATGAACTCATGCGATGGGTCTGGGTCACAGGTTGGACACTCGCAAAGCGGTTTGCTGAAGCTGCTGTTGTCACAACTGTGAGATTGAGAGTGTCGGATCGGATGTTGGATAAGGCACTGAGGTCGAGGTTCGGGAAGACTGAACACCGGCATCTTGGGCATTTCACGTTTAATCTCAGCCACTCATCTATACATTCTACATGGAAGTTGTGTGCACATGGGAGACCACGCACCTGCTTCCATTCATCTTCTTATTGGTTATTATTATGCAACCATGGATAGATTAAAGGGATAGATAGCAGAGAAAGAGATTGACCTCATTTGCTTCATGGAATTCTTCTAAGCAGATTGGACATTCACTGCAATCAGTAGGGACAGCTTTGAGCCTGAACTTGGGGAGTTCTTGAATAAGGGCCTCTACTGCTTCCCTCTGCCCAAACCCCATCAATATAAAGATCTTATCAGAACTCCAGATTTTATAAAATAACCCATCTACTGTGGGGTATTAAAAAAAAAATACCTAAAAAGAGATTAAGTGTATACCGAGCTTATGGGCTGATTGGTTAAGGCGTATATGGAAACCTCCCATAAAAAAATGAGAAAAAAAAGGGCCAGTATGGGCCGGGTTCGGGTTGAAGTCATGGGTACGGCCGGAGTGGCCGGGTTAAAGTCATGGGCACGGACCTAGTGAGAGAGGTCCGGTGTAAACTGCTGTTTGCAAACACAGTTATGGAGGGTGTTGAACCTCCTGGAGGAGGTGGCCAAGTAGAAGCCCATGTTACGGACCAGGGGATGAGTCCGGTGTAAAAACTCATGTTTCGGACTAAGTGATGAGTCCGATGTGTAAACTGTTGTTCGCAAACATTGTTTAAGGGAGGGTATGTTGGGTATAAAAAAGAATACCTAAAAAGAGATTAAGTGTATACCGAAAGCCTTCACTCACAAGTTCAAGCTTATGGGCTGATTGGTTAAGACGTACGTCTTATTCCCTAAGATCTACTAGGGAAGACAAGATAACTACTTACCTGAGTGGTGGTCAGATAAACGCCAGGATGATACGTGGCAGCATCTTGACCCATGATTCTCATCTCTTGACCAGCTGCTTCGAATGCCCAGTCCGGCACCCGAACCATGTCCACCAAAACCTGCCAATATTAAAATGACCAATACTGAAGTATAAGTACAGCAGCAAATGATCATGAAAATGTTTGCACAGCCAGATCACTGAAACCAAATTTAGTGGATAGCTGTCCGAGAAATGAAGATACATTGGGATTTGAAGTTGATCCTTATATAAATCAAAACACCTAATAGCAAGCTTCTATATTTATTCTTAAGGGAATTTCATGTTTACCCCAAATTCGGAAAGCGGGATTCCCTGTTGGGCACGTAATAGGTGAGCCTGTCTTCGTCGCAGCCACTACAAGTGTTCAATACGTAGCATGTTAACTAAAGGCAAGTAATACTCAACAATGGGAAGAGTTATGAAATGGAGAATTTTAAAGGATAATTATCAGACTGAGTTGCACTTGAACCCATTAAGGATCAAAACTGAGGATACTTTTAACCAAACACAATTACACAGGATGCTGAGAATTGGCACAAACCTTTCTCAAAGACATGCAAGCAATAAAAAGGAGGCCACAATAGCTGAAAAGCAGCCAAATAAGAAAGCCCCATTTCTGACCTTCCTCTGGCAACTGAAGCAGCAAAGGCAACAGCATATATTAAGGTTAATTGAGTACAGGACGAACTTCAACAAGCAGCAGAAAGTGGATCACTTACACACTTTCTGGAACTTCTGAACCATAGGCTTCCAATTACAGTCCATGCCCAAAGAAATGGATAGAGCAGAAGAGAAAGGACGGAGAGAACCACTGATCGGGCGCAGAATCGACCATATATTTGCTGAGAACCAAAATCCCTATACAAACAATTCAGGAGTTAACATATTGATATCATTGGTTAACCAATATATTATCTTGTGAGCAAGCAAAAGAAAAACAGCCCGAGGAGACAAAAGCAATTTTAGGGCAAACTCATGGAAATGCACTGCTAGTGAATCTAATGACATTACACAACTTTTTAATCAATTTCTTGAGCAAAATATATATATCTGAAGAGCTTTCTTATTAAGCATATTTCTTTATCTATGAGAATTTAGTCTGGTATCAAAAGCTTTTCCCAAGCAGAGCAGAATTTACCAATAGAGGTTTCTATTGTCAAAAGATGCCAAATCGACTGTATATAATGTTCGTCCATATTACGAAGCTTTCTTCCTCTTAAACAGAATGACTCTGAAGAGACCAATCATTAATCAAATAAAATGGAACGAGAAAATTGCAGAAAAGACATACAATCCCATTCCAGCAGCAAGTCCATTATCTACAAACATTAACAGCCGAAAAACAAACACTGCAGTGTAGTCAACCTGCATCAAATTATCCAAAGATCAGCAAATATTGCTTCCCTACCAAGTTCAAGTACTACAAAAAAAGCAATAGCACGTTAGATAATCACTTATCTAAATGAGAACTCACCACGATCCATATATGCAATGGGTATGTACAAAGATGGTAGTGCTTCCAGTTGATGGCAATAATGATTCTAGTTGTACGTTGTTAAGGACAACTTCTCTTGAATAATAATCCAACAAAGAAATTCTAAAAAGTTGTTGACAAAGTTAGTTTTAACTTAGCGACTGTAAGGGCCATCTAAATACATATAGGTAAGCCACCAAATCTAACCTTATCTAAACCCTTAAAAAAGCTTGATAACTGCACATTTCATCAAGTAATGAACAATTCAATAAAAGGAAACTCTTAAACAAAAAGGTAGTAAGAACGTAATTCTATCTAATATCAGCATTCAACTGCAGCACAGAAGCATGATTGAAATAATGTAGATAATTTGCGGAATAATGACAATAGAGAAATCCAATTCTTACAATCGAAGTACTTAGCCAGCTCAAAACCTCGAATCACAAGAAATGAAAAATGAAACCGAATATGTGAGGATACACACTTGTCGCCAACATCGACAAGAAGAAGCCATCGTACCTGCAATAACCCATGTCTCGAAATCAAGAACTTGAAACATTAGCAGCTCAACGGAATCAGGCATGGTTACAAATGGACCTATGCAACTCAATCTAAAGTCTTTGAACTAACCACTTGAAATCAACGCCTCGAATAGCCATCAATGGTGACGACCGTAAACCCTACTGTGTCATCAGAATTGGGATCCTCGTATCCTTTCGAAGACAGATGCTTCGATTCTGAAGAGACAGCGGAGAAGGGGAGGGAGAGCCGGCAGTGGAACAGAGTGGAACAACAGTGAATGAAAGGGATGGAAATAGAAACTTAAAAGAGACGGCAAACTTGACGGTGGCTTAACGGCGACGAAGAGTTTTAGTTGGGCTTAATGGGCCTGACCGCACAGTCCACTTTGTTCGATTGTGGGGTAGGTGCGTGACACGTAAGATAGTGATGGGTGACGTGTTCAACTTGGAAGTAGCTGCGGTATGGGACCCACTGACCGAACCTTTTCCTTTTACGTCGTCAGGGCTTTTATTTTTGTTTTCTTTTTTAAAAAGGATAACTATTTTATAGATATATTTGACGGTGAATAATATAAATATATAAATATCATATATACTTTACTATAAATATATAATTATTATATTATATTTATGAATATTTTATTATATATATACAATTACTATCCCAACAAAATTAACGTTTCATGTTAAAACTAAGCACGTAGAGGTGAAATATGATTAACTGTCTCAACTTTGCCTCATGTTTTAGTTTGGTGTCTGACGTTTAAATTGAGTATCTCAAGTTTCATTTTTGTTGAAATTTGGTGTCTCAATGTGATTACTTTAGAGAAGTCAATCCCGATGAAACCGACTGTCATATCCGAACTCCCAAGTATGCTCCATTCTCGTCACTTTGTCGGGACCATACCTAAGAAGTTGGCCACATTTGCCCAAGTAAATCATGCTTTGTTGTCGCTCGAAATCGTTCTGCTTGAAACTTTTTTTTTTTAAGTTCAATTTTTGGATGAAATTTGACGATTTTGTGAAAAGTAAAAAGTGATGGATTATAAGTGGGTGAGTCGGTTGATGGAAATGGTAGAAAGAAGAGGAAAAGACGGGCGGAGACACCAAATTTTAACTAAAATGAAACCTGAGACAGTCCATATCAACACTTTAATCCTGAGACACCAAACTGAAACATGAGGTAAAACTGAGACACTAAATATGTTCTTTTCCCTCAGAAATATGAAGAATTGCAGCTGGTTGATGAGCAATCAGCTGATATCTTCACCAAATCATTCCCTAGTACTCGATTTGAATGCCTCAGAGAAAATTTCGGGTTTGCAGCATCTGATTTTAGGAGGATGTTGTTGATTAAAATAGGGTTAAATATACTTTTCACACCACATGTTTGACCAAATGTGTCTTTTAGTACTCATGTTTGGTTTTGTATACTTTTGGTACCGAACGTTTGAAAAAAAAATGTGGCTTTTGGTACATCCGTTAGTTGACCGTTAGTTTCGGCCGTTAAATACATGTGCAAGTCACGTGACCGATCATAAACTTTTGATTTTGTTTAATTTAGTCCCTCAAATATATTCGTAACTTTTATTTTGTTTAATTTAGTTCCAAAACTTCAAAATCGAACCCAATTAAACAAATTGAACCCAATTATCCTAGCCTAGGCCTAGGTCCGACCCTGGATCGGGGTCGCCGGGAACCAGCCGACCCGGACCCAGAGTCGGACAAGCCCTAAGCTAGGTTTGACTAGGTCAATTGGGACCTTGACCGAATTAGGTTTGGCTAGGTCAATTGGGACATGAACCCAATTAGATCATAGATGTAAGGTTGGAGACTCCACATGATGCGACTATGCGTAAATAACATCACACTGAAAGAAAAAAAATAACTAGGAGCACACCATATAGTTACTGTTAGTCATATTACCAATTAGTTTTAGTACGGAACTCTTAAAATGGCGGGCATGAGGTTTTTTGTTACGTACATACGTATATGTCGAAAAGATTCATTCCAGTTGATTATTAGGTACAAGTTGGTGGATTTAAACATTTGTAAATGGCGGATGGGGGTTGTTTGTAAGTGGGAATGCTACTAGCATCCACAAAACGTACTTCTCCAGGACCAAAACTCAGCTCTCTGTGCCTGCACCATATATACACCATTGCCAAATGCAAATGAATGATCAATCAAGCAGACAAATTGTTAGTCTTGTTAAATTTTATTATTAATTCTGGTGATAAGACGCTATTTAGATGAAAAATTGATAATATTGACAAGCTGACACGACAAGTTTAGTGTCACATCATATTTTTTTAACATATATCAATAATTATAAAATAAATAAAGAAAAAAAAAAAGCAAAAGAACATGAAACTGAAAGACACTAAACATGATGTGACCATAAGCAATGACACGCCAGCCTCTCTATAATATTTTTTGCTTAATCAGCATCTAATCACCACAATTAACAGTAAAATTTAACGACGGGACTGTAACATAATGGATTAGACGAGTTCAAGTACATCAATAGAAAATAATAATATTCAAAGACGGAAACAGAAAAATAAGTAAAGTTCGGGGACGATTTATATTGTTTTCCCAAATGGAATACCTGCGGAGATCAAGGCCAATAAGACCAGCTTGGAGAATTGATAAATTGTCAGAATCTGGGGAGACAACGACGATGGTGTCACCGGAGTACTGGGTTTCGAGAATGGACATGAGTTGCGTCACCCGTACAAAAACATCGTATACGCTTTCGTTCGGGGTCCCGTCGTCAATAGGCGGAGGTTTCATCCGTGGGGATACACCATCCGAATCATAAACCTATCATCTAATCTCAATTAATCAGTGTTGTATTAATTTGTTAAACAACCACATCTTGCATATAGTAATTGAACATACATATATACCTCGGAGACGAATTCAAGCTTCTTTCCTTCATAAGCTCCTAAACCCCGAGCATCCAAGAAACTGTATTCTGGTACTATGTAACTGCATCCATGCATGCAAACTAGGGGTGAGCGCGGGACAAACAGACGAGAATTTTCAGAAAAAATATCCATAGTCTTAGTTTTCGGGATTTTTTACTACTGTCCCTATTCCTAGCCCTAAGTTAAGCATCTGAAAAAGTCCCGACTTGGTCGGGACTTTTCTAATTCGGGACGGGCTAGGGACCACCCGTTTACCTATAAGCTTGATAATTAATAAATCTAGTTCAAATTCAAAATACAAGTTCAAACATTCATCAAGTTAACGAACACATAAATCAAGTTCACAGATACATTCATCAAGTTCAAACACGTAGATCAAGTTCTACCACACTAACACTAGCATTCCAGCTGTAGGCTGTGGTTACGCTAGTAATACTAACACTCACTGTTACTACTTACTAGCCATTAGGTTATGGGTGTTTTATTTTATTTTATTCCTTTAGTTTAAGTATCGTTAGATTATTAAGGTTATAAAATGTTGAATTAGGGTAAGTAACTAGAGACTTTCGAGACTTTTTTAAAAAATCTCTAACCCGAGCCCTAGCCCTAGTTGAGAGTAAAAATCCCTCCCGCGCTCGGGCAAACTTCGGGATGGGCTTTTCGGCACGGGTTCTCGGAATTTCGGTCTTGTCGGATATTATGCTCCGCCTTAATGCAAACCCACCATAATTATAAATTACAATGACCAAATAATATATATATATAATAATGGATTGGAGATATATATAGAGATTGCCTTCTGGTGATAGAATTGACAGAAGCAATGATTTCAGCAGCTTGATAAGCTCTTTGAGTAATGGAAGGCCAAATCCAGCAGTTATTATCGCAGGCTCCCATTTCTTTGAGATCAAAAGCAGCTCTTATTGTCTGCTTCTTACCCTTCTCCGACAATCCATTGTCCACTGATGTCTTCGCCACTGGGTTCGTGTTTATTATCCCTATCCTCTCGTATTCCGACTCACCAGCCCGAACCAAGAAATACCTTCACAACATTTTATCTAGGGTTAATAACTAGGAGATGTCTGAAGTTTGCCCCATGTTTAACGGGAGAGATCTGAAGTTTCAAATGTTGATTTGAGAAGTCTGAAGTTTCAACTTTTTTTATAACAACGGTCTCCGCCTGTTTTTACTGTTAATTGTGACGGAAATTGGTCCATAATGTTTGCCAACTTTTTGGTTTTGATCTATTATGTTTTTTTCCTTAGTTTTGTTATTATATGTTTGTAGATTTTTCTAGTTTTGGTCCGATCATTACATTCCGTCCATTTTTTCCGTTAAGTGACACGTGCAAGTCATGTAATCCACCGTAAACTTTCAATTTTGTTCAAATTTGGGGGAATTGACCATTTGAACTAGGTTTAGGGTGTCAATTCTCCCAAATTTGAGCCATTAAACCTAGTTCAATTCATCCAAATTGAACTAGGTTTAGGGTGTCAATTCCCTCAAATTTGAAAGTTTATGGTGGATCACGTTTCTTACACATTTCACTGGAAAAAATGGACGGAATGTAAAGGTCGGACCAAAACTAGAAAAATCAGTAAACTTATTGTACCAAAACTAATAAAAAAAATCATAGACCAAAACCCAAAAGTGGCCAAACATCCATAATACTTGTTAACTCTTTTATTTAATACAGTGTTTTTTATAAAATACCAATAGAAGCGCCTGTAGCTCAGTGGATAGAGCGTCTGTTTCCTAAGCAGAAGGTCGTAGGTTCGACCCCTACCTGGCGCGTTTTCATATATTTTTTTTTCAAAAGTAAAGTTATAATTTTGAAGAAGCTCGTACCGGTTAGTGAGTCGAACAGGAGGCATTTGAAAGAGGCCACGAGCAAGTGCCGTATTAGAATGTTGGTCAAACATAAGAGAAGGTGTGATGCAGAATGTGAGAACACTGCTGAGGAAGATGCTTCGTCTGTTTAACTTGGAGAGACCACTGCTCATCGGAGGAATACATATTGGAGGAGATGATGATGGTGATGATACAGTAATGAGAGTGAGACTGGAGCTCAAACCAGTTGTTGACATTGTCTCCATGTTTTGCAATTTCTTTGTGATTGTTGAGGTTTAATTTGGATAAGGTTCTAGCTTGCTTGTAGGGATCAACGGTCCAAATCCTTTGCGGTGGGCCCACTTTACTAGCTTATCATTTGAGTTTGAGTTGGGGAGGTTGTTCAATAAAAAGCCTTCTTCACATCAACTCGTAAGGGGGCGTTTGGATGGATGTAATGTTGAGATAAGAGTTAAGAATCTATAAACTGTTTGAGATTTGACCCATGTGAGATTTTTGTGTTTGAAGCTTAAATTGTTGATATCAGATGTCTTACAACAAAGTTTTTCGTTCATTTTTTCTGTCAAATTTGAAAAAATGGTGTGAAAAATTGAAATTGCCCCCGATACTTTAATGTTACCTCCGGCCACCACCCCGCTCCGGCTGGCCACCACCCAATTAGGGGCAATTTTGAAATTTATTTTTTTATTGGGTCATGTGACAAACACATGACCAAATTCTGTCAATTTTAACAGCAAATTTAGACGGAGACACCAAATTTCAACATAGTTGAAACTTCAGACAGTCAATATCAACAATTTAAACTTCAGACACCAAAATCTCACATAGGGCAATTTTCAGACAGTTCATAGGTTTTTAACCCGTGAGATAATGATATGAATCTCAACCAAGTTGCAATTACTTGAACAAAATAATTCAGGCAGGCAGGCAGAAACATTTATAACAAAATTGTGCCACCTGAAGTTAGCAGCTACAAAAACTAAGAGGAATCATAGAAGATAGATAGATAGTAGCACCGGCAACCTCAAAGCATCACCGGCACCGGCAGAAGCATTATTACTACTCATCTGTCACGCATCCACTTGAAGCCGACTTGACACACTTGATGTACTGATTCATTCATCAATTCAATTCAAATGTTAGAAAATAGAACCACACTTCTACATCCTTTAAAACTAGGGTTAACATGTCTTTAAAACTGGGCTAGCATAGGGCAGGGTCGATCCCAGTTGGGGTCGCCTGGGTCCGGCGACCCCGACCGTGGTCGGACACAGCCCTGGGCTAGGTCAATTGGACCTAATTGTCCAATTTGAGGTCAATTTTAAAAAGTTGGAGCTAAATTGAACAAAAAAAGAGTTAGGGAAGTATTAGAGGACTAAAAATTGAACAAAATTAAAAGTTTATGGTGGATCACGTGACTTGCACATTTTACTTAACGGAAAATATGGACGGAATGTAACAGAAAGACCAAAACTAGAAAAATATGCAAACATATGAGACAAAAACTAAGCGGAAAAAAACATCATAGACCAAAACCCAAAAATCGTCAAACATCATGGACCAAAAGACCTGTTAACCCTTAAAACTATAAAAACAAAAACTTATATAGAGAGAGATGTGACTCACCTTGTAGAGAACACCTTGAGTAGCCTTGAGAGAAGGTGCACTCCATTTCTTTCTTCTTTCTTCCATCTCCTTATCACTTACTTCAACATCTATCCTCCTATTTTGGACATCAACCTTTATTATGTCCCCATCTTCTATCAATCCGATCGGCCCACCATCCTGCTCACCATCCACTTCATTAATAACTAACCATTCTCTTTTCATTTTCATACACATTATATATCAAAGCATAGTACCTGGGCTTCTGGGCAAATATGTCCTACAACAAACCCATGAGAACCGCCCGAGAACCGACCATCAGTCAGTAAAGCAACCTCCTGCAAGTTCATCACCAATCTCAACTTACATAAGAAAAACAGATTCCCAAATCATGTTTATCATTCTCAAATTAACACCAGATTGTCTGTCATCATACCTTTCCAAGACCTGCACCCATTATTGCACTTGTTGGAGTCAACATTTCTGGCATGCCTGGTCCACCCTTAGGCCCCTCTCCTCTAATAACAACCACTTTCCCCTTCATTTATATGTATATATATGGAACAATTAGATCTCCTATAGAACTAATTGTAAATACTGCAAATATCATTCAGAGCATGATATATACGTCGAGACACTGTTGAGTCTGGGCAGAGTAAACATCCATAAGATTTGAAGCACACAAAGATACCTAAGAATCTATCTTTAAGGATTTGCAAATAAAGGATTTGGCAGTGATACCTAAGAATCTATCTTTAAGAAAATGTTAATAAGGATGATGTTTTAAAAGTTTTATTTCACAAATAGACAATGACTAGAGATTAGTATAACCAACATTTTCACTGTTTTGATTGCTAGGTTTACCGTTGTGATATGAAAAACCCCTCACTCATATGCATATATTTTCCTTTTTACTACATTTTCCCTTCACTGCAGGATAACTATCTCAAGCATTCATTATAATTTCCCAGCCTTTAACTATATCAAGTGTTATCTATCAGAACATAATACGAAACACGTTCAATCTAAGTGTACTAAAAACATGATATTCAAGATGGAATCTTGTTACGCTAAGTATTAAAACCATGAAATTACATTATTCTGTACCTTGAAACTCATGGGATTCTCAGAAATAGCTGCAAGCATGGACTCTTCTCCTTCAAAGACAAGTGCCGGACCTGTTGCAGTTTATGCATGCATTCGAGTAATCAACCAAGCAGCATAAAAGAAAAAGTGACGTGGAACGGGGAAGCCAAGACAAATGAACTTACCAGCAAAGTACAGCCCTTCCTTCCCAGTGATTTTTGCAACAGAACCCTCAGGGGCCACATTTCCATATAAAATTTGAAGATGGCCAGTTTTCTTAATGGGGTTACTCAGTGGCCTTATTATGTCCTGAAACAAACAACTACAATTTAAATTTACGAGGTAAACGTGCATGGACGAATTATCTTGATAGGAGCCTTAGACAACACACCTGTCCTTTAGCTAACAAAGGAGCAGCTTTTGCATTTTCAGCGAGAGTCTTCCCAGTTACTAGAGAAACAAGCACATTTACGTGTAGGTAAGAGAGATTCCTTAATGAAGAGTAATTCACATAGTCAACACATATATCTATTTTTACCTGTAATACAGTCTCCATCCAAAAACTCATGCTCTAAGAGATGCCTGATGACAGCTGGTGTTCCCCCAATCTAACATACATATAATTTTCATTACAATGTCAAAGGCATGATAATAGAAATGAAAATCTGGGAAAAAGTAGTATAACTACAGAATAATACATCAGAAATTAAAGAGTCATACATATATAAAACATTTACTTATGTTAAAGTAGAACTCACACCTTATGTATATCTTCCATCACGTATTTTCCACTAGGTTTTAGATCTGCGAGGAACGGAACCCTATCGCTGACTTTCTGGAAATCATCTAGAGTCAAATTTATACCAACGGACCTGTCATGAGACATGTCATTAGCTCCATGCACGTAGTGCCATTTGTGGGTGTTTAAGTTAAATGAGAATTTCTTTCCTTACCTTGCAATAGCAATTAAATGCAAAACAGCATTTGTGGATCCACCAAGCGCCATAACAATAACCATTGCATTTTCAAGTGATTTTCTAGTTATGATATCACGTGGCTTCAAATCCATTTTAAGTAGTTCCAAGAGGTGCATCCCAGCTAAACGGCACTCAACTAGCTTCATTGGATCTTCAGCAGGTGTAGAAGAACTTAAAAGGAAAAGAGTAGAACCCTAAATATTAGAATGAGAGGGAATATGCGTTAAGACAATAAGTTTGTTTGGTGATAGAGATTACTACCTTCCAGGGAGTGACATTCCCATTACTTCAATAGCAGAAGCCATCGTATTAGCAGTGTACATTCCACCACATGCTCCAGCACCCGGACAAGAATTATGGACTACGTCTTTCCACTGTTGATCGCTGATGGTTCCATTTACATACTCTCCATATATCTGAGGAAGAATGAAATGAGTCACAATATATGTAGCTTACCAGAATGAAACCTTTAGCAACATCTATTATAAAACCTTGAAAGCTTATTTTGTTGGATGAATATTTGACAAATATTTATGTCACCAAAACACAAGCAACTCAATTTACAACGAAACGCACAAGCTAAATTTCTGATATAGTAGTAGGTAATCCAAATTTTCAATTGAAACAATATGAAGGAACTTACTTGGAAAGCGGAGACTATATCATATGTCTTTCCTTCGAAATGACCTGGCTGCAGAAGAAAATTGAAACTAAAAATAAATCAAATGTACAAAAAAAAAACTACAAAAAGCTGCACTATAGGCAAGGACTTTCATGCTTCAGCTTCATATCAAATCTACACTTCCTTTCAAGACAATTGATTGATAGAACTAAAAATACTAAAGGTAAAAAGTGGACTAATTGAAGTAGTTTAAGGGTAGAACACACCTTGATAGTTCCCCCATAAACCATAATACTTGGTCTGTTGAGGCGTCCCATTGCCATGATTGTACCAGGCATCTGCACAAATAGACTTGTTATTAGTGGAAGATTGAATTAAGTTGCAAGCTGGTAACGAAGTGATTGGGCTTACATTCTTGTCACAGCCGGGAATGGAGATATTGCCATCGTACCACTGAGCGGACATGACAGTCTCAATGCTGTCAGCAATTAAGTCCCTTGATTGCAAGCTAAAGCACATTCCTCTGGTACCCATGGATATCGCATCACTGACGCCCACCGTGTTGAACCGGAATCCGACCATTCCAGCCTCAACAACACCTTCCTTGACAGCCTCGGAGAGCTGTAACAAATGCATATTGCAGGTGTTCCCTTCGTACCACACAGAGGAAATCCCGACCTGCGGTTTGGACAGGTCATCATCGGAGAGGCCCACGCCATGGAGGATTGCCTGGGACCCACCTTGGGATTTCGGCTCTGTAATGCGGGAGCTGTATTTGTTGAGCTTATGGGTTGGAGGAGCCGCTGTGGCCGGCGGCGGCGGAGTGGCTGTGACGGCGGAGGAAGAAGGAGTGGCGGTGGCTTTTAGGGTGAACCTTCTTCTAGCGTAATAGCGGTTGTCGGGAGATGAGGCGGAGGAGCTGGAGAAAGAGTTGAGAGGGGTGGCGCGTGGGGAAACGATGGCGCCTTGCATGGTGGCTGATAGACTCAAATGTGGAGTCCGACTGTATTTGGCGGCTGGTGGAACTATAGTAGTGCGGAACAACTCACTGAATTTATCTAACTGGATTTTCTATCTATCCCTCAGCGCGGCCGAAGAGACAACAAATGCTTTCGTGCGTGTGCGTGCCCCTTTTTCCAGTTCCGGCTGGGTCCGTAAACGAATCAAGCTACTTGTGAGCTACTCGAAATCGGTCGATACTCGAATTTGACTCGTTAAATTTCGAATCAAGTTGAATTTTTTTAGATGTTGAGTCGAGTTCACAGTGATCGACTCGAGAGACTCGCGAGCCTAATCGAGCTTTTTTTTTTGTCTATTCGAGTCGAGTTCGATTTCGAGTTTTTCGAGCTTTACATATTAATATTATATATGTATATATTGAGTTCAAGTCGAGTTCGAGTTCGAGTTCGAGTCAAAGGCCTGATCGAGTCGAGTTCGAGCTCAAGCTAATGTGCACCATTTATTATTTAATTGAATTTTTTAAACCTTATTGAGCCGAGTCGAGCCGAGCTCGAACTCGCCGAGTATTGAATCGAGTCGAGCTCGAGCTTGAAAAATTAAGAATCGGTCGAGTTCGACTAAACTGAATCGAGTCGAGTCGAATTTGCCAGATACTCGGCTCGTTTACAGCCCTAGTCCCGGCTAGCTATTACAACTTTTCGGACCGGATCGGTTAAATTACCGTTAGTAAAAATATATGATCACACAATTGATGTGATTCTCACTGATGCTTCAAGTATGGTGGACAAACTTTGATGATATCACAATCAATAATGGAATAATTAATTGATAACTTGAAATTAAACGTTACGGAACAATTTTATAAATTTTTCTTAAAATTTTCTGACAAATCTAAATTCTAATTCGAAAATTCAGTCAATTTCTCAGGTGCCTCTTTAATGACAACAAACTATCTAATGAAAATCATAATTGACCAAAAGAAACCCTAATAGACTTATTTAATGAGATTGGATGTTTTTTTCAGCCCATTCGGATTAAATGACCAAATGAATCCAACCCAAACAATACACTCATTGTTAAAACGCTGAACACATAAATTCATTTTATAAATTGTTGAAAAATACTTCAACAAACTAAATAAAAACAGTAAATAGAAATAACATAACTTTTAAAGAGCATCTTGAGTTTTCTTGTCTATTATGATTAATCTCTCATAAATGTATGTTCGCATTTGGGGGCAACTCATATCATTTCCCTTTTTCTAAAAAAATTCGTCTTGAATCTTTGCCTCGAGAATTCAGTATGATTTTTTTATGGCTAAGAATTTTGCAATTCTCATATGTAGTAGCTGTTAATCTCGTGGGCCAAACACAATGTTGAGTTCATGTTTAGTGCCTCTTAGTGAAGATAATATGTTAGGAGTAGATATGCTCATGGAATGGATCTTCATAAACTCCACCAAGTAATACTAGTGGCATATAAGCTTGTTTGGTCACCCGACATTCTTTACATTCGTTCAACCAATCGAATAAGATATAATAATTAAGGTCTTCGAATTCAACCATGGATATTGCTTTAAAATTATAGAAAATTTTGTATTTTGTTCACTCAGTGTCGTGTTATCTACTTTTATATCTTCAATGTGATCTTCAATATAATTACTTAGAGAATTCATTGTATCGTCAACCTCTTCTTCTCTCTTAGGTTCGGTTTCAGAACACATCACATCTACTTTCTCAACATTTTCGACAAATTTAGCTTCACTATGAGGTTGAACTAGTGTATGAGCTTACTTGGGAATGCTTGTTGGTAGTGGTTGTCATAGCTAGGGCTATAAACGAGCCGAGTCGAGCAGAGTATATGGCAAGCTCGATTCGACTCGACTCAGTTTAATCGAGCTCGAACTCAAACTCGGCCGAGCCTTAATTTTTCAAGCTCGAGCTCGACTCGATTCAATACTCGACGAGTTCGAGCTCGGCTCGATAATGTTAAAGAAATTCAATTAAATTATAAAGGGTTAAAGGTCCTTTTGGTACCACATGTTTGCAAAAATTACACTGTTCATACCACTAGTATTTTTTCGTACCGAATTGGTACCATATGTTTCCAAACCTTACTGTTTTGGTACCTCGGTTAGGGTTCTGTCAAAAACAGCCGTTAAATGGCATGTGTCATGCACGTGACCAGCGCAAAACTTTCAATTTTAGTCCATCTAATACATCTCTAACTTTTATTTTGTTCAATTTAGTCCTAAAACTTCAAAACCAAACCATTTCCCAAATTGACCTAGCCGGACCTAGCCTAGGGCTAGGTCTGACCCTGGGTCATGGTCGCCGGACCCAGGCGACCCCGACCCAGGGTCGGACCTAGCCCTAGGCTAGGTCCGGCTAGGTCAATTGGGATCTAGCCCCAATTGAGTTAAATTGGGGCTAGGTCAATTTGGAGAAATGGTTTGATTTTAAAGTTTTAGAACTAAATTGAACAAAATAAAAGTTAGGGATGTATTAGATGGACTAAATTGTAACAAAATTGAAAGTTTTGGGCTGGTCACGTGCATGACACATGCCATTTAACAGCCGTTTTTGACGGAACCCTAACGGAGGTACCAAACAGTAAGGTTTGGAAACATATGGTACCAATTCGGTACGAAAAAATACTAGTGGTATGAACAGTGTAATTTTTGCAAACATGTGGTACCAAAATGACCTTTAACCCAATTATAAATGGTGCACCTTAGCTTGAGCTCGAACTCGACTCGATTAGGCATTTGACTCGAACTCGAGCTCAAACTCGACTTGAACTCAATATATACATATATAATACTATTACGTAAAGCTCGAAAAACTCGAATAGGCAAAACAAAAAAGCTCGATTAGGCTCGCGAGCCTCTCGAGTCGAGTACCAGTGAACTCGAACTCGACTCGGTATCAGAAAAAGCTCGACTCGACTCTAAATTTAGCGAGTCGAATTCAAGTATCAACCGAGACGATCTCGAATAGCTCACAAGTAGCTTGACTCGTTTACACCCCTAGTCATAGCCTCCAGTTTGGCATTGGAAGCAATAATTTAGTCGTCTTCTTGATAAAAGATCTTGCAAGTATAGATTACGGTAATAATGACTCGACACAAATTGTCCCATCACTACCCTTTTCATCTTAATCCAAGTTGCAATTACACCTTCTCCACTCCGTCTCCTATATATGCATAACTGTTCCCACCAAGTAATAACATAATCATAGAATTAAAAGGCAGATAGTATTACATTCTTCTTCTCAAATAAATTATGACAATTGAACACTAGCTACACTTTCTTCTCACATTCAAAGTAAGCTTCGGATCACATTTCCTATGGAATGATTGATTTTCATCTTTTAACTTCCTAAGTTTTTGTTTGGAATGTTCATTCCATTCCATAATCAAACTTCTCAAAATTCAGTTCTATCGCTTCATCATCGGTGAGGTTAGGCAACTTCACTAATAATATTTGCAGAAACTATCTATGAATATTGCAAAAAAGTCAAATCAAGGCATCGGCGGGAAAATACGCGAGTAAAGAGAAACAACAGATTCTTGAACATAGCTCCTAGAATTATTCAGGTCAGGAACCCATTTGATCTCGCTCATATTGGGGGTCTCCACATAATTCATGGTGAAATCTCCGACCTTCTCAACGGCACCTCTCTTACCAGCTCTGAGCAGAAGGTCGTTCCTGTTGTAGGAGAAGATGCCATTGGATAGGCTGACGATGTCCCCGAGCTTGAACGCCTCGCACTCATCGCCCCAGAATTGGAAGTGGACAGCAGCAGTCTCATCGGCCACGAGTGCAGTGCATGTCCTGGTTTGTCCTTCTAGGTTAACCCTTCCTTTGTCGAGTAGTATGAACTTTGTGTTGATGTTGTTCAGAGTTGCGGGGGATATGTCTCTGAGGTGAACCATTTTTAGACAACCTGGGCAGAGAAGAGTCTCTTGCTATGAATCATATGCGGTAACACTGTATTAACAAGTAAGCAAAGACTATCGAGATGCAGGTATTTTTAAGGAAGGTGGAGACTTGACTATGTAAAGAACTTCGGCTGGGCATTTTCACGAACAGATGGTGTGCAACTTGAGCACTCTCCTCAAATGGTCGTCATCATCAATAATAAATAGTAGACCTAGTTGCTTTGCAGCAAGTAAAGGGCCGATCGACGTAACGCATAAAAGTCGAGAAAATACCATGCCGGGAAATACCTGGCCGAAAAGCACAAATTCTGCACGCGCGGTGATGGTTGATTTGTTGAGCCGCCAAGCAAGAGGAAGATGGTGCTGCAGTCGGGTTTGTTTGCCGTACATAGATAGAGGGCTAAGTTTCACATTAGTGAGACAACGGGAGAAATTGAGAGTTTCCTAAATTAAGACGGGCGCCAAAATCAGTAATTTTTGTTGTTGTTTTTTTTATTTCTTTGGCAAATTGGAACTTTGAAAAGGGGAGAGTTTAAAGAGGATAAGGCACCGTCATTCTCACTGGGAGTCTCTCTCTGTGTGACGACGGATTCCTGTTTGTTCAACAAAACCAGCAATGGCCGTGGCAGCCCCCTCTTGTTGGTTTTCCGCCGGCACCTCCCGCCGCTCCCTATGTACCAATCGTTCCTTCTCTGCTACTTCTCGTAGAGCCGTCAGCTGTAATTTGAGCAGACCTTCGAGGAGAGATAAAGATCCATCATTTCCTAGACCAAGCAGCGATAAGGTACTCCGTCTTTCTCCCAATTCGACCTACCTCTGATCTTAGGCCTATATATGTACTTGCGTTGGATATGTTATCAGAAGCTTAAGCTCTTTTCAATCACATTTAACAAAATTGGGTGCTTGTGGAGCTGGGGATGTTCTTTGAGGCATTCTAACGTTCACTTGCTTAAACGAAAATGGCTTATCTGGGCACAGAAGGATCCATGAATTGGATTAGATGAGAGCAGAATAAGGCAAAAGGGATTAAAAATGTCGAGGTCCAAATGGATGTTGAGGAAATTAGTTTTTTTTTGGCTGAATAGATTGACAAAATGAGAAAGAAGAGCTTTGCCAGAAACGGCAATTCCTTAAGATTTGACAATTCAAGGAAGTGCCCTGCATCCACTTTGTTCCATCCCTGTCTTTGACATAATCTGAAGTTATTGATTTATGTCCTGAAGCGGCGAATGAACTATCATTTTATTATATTGGTATTGGTCACTGTGAAATCTGAAGTGCCTCCAAGTTGAAAATCTTTGTATCAGAGTGTGAGCCTCAATTATTCCTGTAATTGTATCCTTTACATGGAAAAATAGATTCATCTTGGTTCTTTATTTTTTTGTTTCGTTAGGTCAAACCCATTTCACAGAAAAAGTATCCTGGAAGATCAGATGAACAGTCCTATCCATTTGTTGACAGTGATAAAAATAAAGGAGATACTAGGCAATCTCAAACAGCAGGTTTTGGTTCATTTGGCATTCAAAGAAAAGAAAAGAAGGGTTTTGTTTTTAACGAGCAGCAGGTACTTTCTTTGATCTACTCCAATATGCGAGTGATACCGATCACACATGCATACATGCTTACATCATTTTTGCTGCTATTTTTTTAGTGTATTCGGTTGAACTTGTGTTCATTCTTAGGTTGAGACAGGAAATCTTCAAGATGCTGCGTTTCTGAGTGCTGTTGTTAAGGTAAAATCTTACGGCATACTGTATTCTTATATGCTAAACATCTGCACTCTTGTAGATTCCATGCTTAGTCGGATTTATTTTCCCAACCAACTATACAGGTGGAAATCCATATTTATGGCTCAGGACTAAAATATTACCACTTAGAATATCTGAAGCAAAATAAGACTTGTACTGTTTTATTGTTATCTTTAATGTAGGCTGCAGTGATTGGTTTTTCTCTTGACATGTTTAGGTGTATTGTACTCATACTCCGCCTGACTACTCTCTTCCTTGGCAAAAGCAAAGAAAATTCACTAGTACTGGCAGGCAAGTCCTTTTGCAGTATATCTTCTAAGTGCCTTAATTTCAACATTTCAGATTTATTTAGCATACTAAATAAATTTTTTGCAGTGCCTTCATGATAGGCGATGGAAAACTGTTAACAAATGCACATTGTGTGGAACATGACACTCAGGTAATTCCCTTAATATATCAGAAAGCTTTTTCCTAGTTCGACTTGATGAGTCTTAGGATCAATTTTCTGGTTACAGATGAGAAGTCTTCTTATTCTTGACAACAATTTCAAAGGCAAATTTTTAATTATTATTATTATTTAATTATTATAATTATTTTTCTGAATGGAAGTGGGGTAGCACTCAATGATTTTGGAGCACCTTTCAATTTGTGCAGGTTAAAGTAAAGAGAAGGGGAGATGATACAAAATATGTGGCTAAGGTACTGCTCCATTAGAATGATAAAAGGTTTTAGATTGCAAGAAGTACCACATTTAGATATCCATGAAATTTGAGTGAAAAAATTTCTTTAACCTTTCTTCTTAATGAAAGGTCCTAGCTAGAGGTGTTGATTGTGACATAGCCCTGCTTTCAGTCGAAAGTGAGGAATTCTGGAAAGGAGCAGAGCCCCTCCACTTCGGGCGGTTGCCACGTCTACAGGTGAATCTCCTTGTTTTGGTTGATGGACCCATTTCCATTTTTCTTGTTTTGACCAAAACAAAATCTAGAAATATTAATAACTTTGTTTAAATTGGATTTTGACGTGTAAGTTTCGGTGGACATTGCTGGAATACATATTCATACTTTAATCACCGTTTACTTGAAATGTGATAGATTATTCCCTTGAAAATGTCTATAGCTTTAGATTGTTGAGTTGTGAAAATTACAAGCTAAATACATATTTCATATTGTTTTAACTCACCTCACATGTGTAAGTCGCTGCTTCCAATGAACAGGATGCTGTAACTGTCGTGGGATATCCACTAGGAGGTGATACCATTTCAGTGACTAAAGGAGTTGTATCACGCATAGAGGTCTGACTTATTTACTGAATCTTTTAGCCTGCTGTTATATTCAAGTGTACTTTGTTACTGAGTCAATGAGTTGGAATCCTCATTTTAACCCAGATATTTTTACTAGTCAGTAACTCTTTGCGCTTTGCTGTTTTTAGGTTACATCCTATGCTCACGGCTCGTCTGATTTGTTAGGAATACAGATAGATGCAGCAATTAATCCTGGTTGGTGAAATATTTCATGTATTTTACAAATTTACATTACCCCCTCAGTCCTCATCCCCTCTTTTTAACTCATCATTCTAAATCTATTTGACATGGGTCACAGACCCACCAAGCCACCCTCCTAAGTGCACTTATCAATTCTCATTATACATATGATCTCCATAGTTTATTTACCTCAAAATGTGTACACCATTTCTTTGTGATAGCCTGTGCTTATAATTGCTAGATTTTAGGTAATAGTGGTGGCCCTGCATTCAATGATCAAGGGGAATGCATCGGAGTGGCATTCCAGGTAAATTCTTCAGCTTAGTGGATGATTAATGTATCAATCAAACTTTGAATTTATATCCCTAAATTCTCATATTTGTGAGTTTACTCAAATTTTAGGCGGATGATTTTCATGGATTCTTCTTTTAGGTTTACAGATCTGATGATACTGAGAATATCGGTTACGTGATTCCGACCACTGTTGTGTCACACTTCTTGAATGACTATGAAAGGAATGGAAGATATACAGGTGATGACCTACTTTTTGTTTTCTTTTTGGTGTTTCGTTAAGTTATTTATGTGGTTAAAAATTGTGGATCCAGTTAAATGTACATTTGGGTCAATTTTCTTATTGCTTCCTGCAGAGTAGGAGCATAATGAAGTACATCAGTGTTCCCATATCTGAAAGAATCTTCTAATTTTTTTTGAAGGGTTTCCTTCGCTTGGAGTGTTGTTGCAAAAATTGGAGAATCCAGCTCTGCGCGCATGTCTAAAAGTTCCGACCAATGAGGTTAATCTCTCTATTTATTTTAAATATTGATTCTTGCATACATAAGGTTTTTTGGATCAAAATTTTGAATCCTTTTCAGATTCTGAATATGAAGACTGAATTTCTTTTATCATCTGAATGCAAAGATTTAAGTTGCTTTCTCTTATCACCTGTGTTTAAAGCTGTAGTTTCTCACCTGCAGTCTGTTCTTGAGTAGAACTTCAGAACTAAATTTTGATAGATAAATTCATATATATATATATATATATATATAGTTAAAAAGAAGAGAATAAAGAAAACAATTATCATTTGGCATTTGCTCGTGGAAAATGGTAAACACTCAAAATGATCTTCTCTTGATTACTTCTCAATGTGATATCTATACAGGGAGTATTGGTGCGAAAAGTGGAGCCAACGTCTGATGCAAACAATGTCTTGAAGGAGGTATGGTGTTGACTCAATATTTTGACACATCATAAATGATTATTTTCAAATGAAACACTGGAATTCTCAGTCACCACGATATAGCTAGTAGCAAAGTGGACGGCCTGAAAACTTCAATCAGTTTCTTCCCAGAAAATTAATCTGCAAATAATGTTCTTAATTTTTTTTTTCTCTTCCAACTAATTGTTGATTCTGCCTCGCGTGGTTTCACATTTTCCCTCAATGTCACAAAGAAGAGTAACAAAAAATAATAGTCGGAAAGTTGTGTTTGAACCTTCACAGTTGCCACTAATTGTGAACTATGTCGTCATTTCAGGGGGACGTGATTGTTAGCTTTGATGATGTTCATGTAGGGTGTGAAGGGACTGTACCATTCCGGACAAGTGAGCGGATTGCATTTCGCTATCTTATCAGCCAAAAGTAAGTAGGTATCTTCTTCGGGGTTTTAATAGAGATTATAATATATTTTCTTCTCTTTTTATTTCCTCTCAAGTTTTCACATTTACATCCAGATTTGCTGGAGATAGAGCAGAGCTCGGTATAATCAGAGCAGGGCAATCCATGAAAGTTCCTGTTATTCTAAACCCACGAGTCCATTTGGTATTGCAACTAAAATTTCCCATTCAGACAAATATTAAGAATGATTTTAGAGTATAAATCGTCTAGTTTTAGGACATATTCTAATTATGATTCTGGACTTTTTTTATTAGGTTCCCTACCATGTAGAAGAACTGCAACCTTCTTATCTGATCATTGCTGGTCTGGTGTTTACTCCACTCTCCGAACCACTTATAGAGTAAGATTCATTACTTTTTACATCCTACCCAAAAAAGAAACCTCTTGATTTCAATTCCATGAATGGATCATGTTGTTCATGCTCTGGTAATAGTATAATGACAGAAATTTAAGCTATTGAATTTCTTTCCATTCATCTGTGCAGCGAGGAATGTGAGCAGGCCATCGGAGTAAGAATTCGCACTTGAAACCAATTCTTATCAAAATTAGCTGTACTCGTTTATCAAACCGAATATTGATTCAAAAAATATTCATGATCCAACTCTGATTAAGTACTATCTTGAGTTCTTGACAGTTAAAGCTTCTTGCAAAGGCACGATATTCTCTGGCAAGGTTCAAAGGTCAACAGATGGTAATCCTTTCTCAGGTCAGCTTCATAATCTCTTCCCTTATGTTCTGTTCGTCGTGTTTACCATTTAAAAAAAAAAATTAAAACCTAAATCTTGCTCAATTTCTGTTTTTTCTTTAATCCATTGAAGTTTTCATGGTTAATTTCGGGTTTTGTTGTAGGTGTTAGCAAATGAAGTGAACATCGGGTACGAGGACATGAACAACCAACAGGCAAGATATGATACTCCAACATCCTCAGACATCTTAGTTCGGTGTTAATCCTTAAAAGTAACAATCGTAAATTCTCGTCTTGTCAGGTTTTGAGGTTCAACGGGACGCTAATCAGAAACATCCACCACCTTGCGCACCTAGTCGATTGTAAGTAGCGATACCCTCTCACTATATAGAAATTACATGAACAATGATTTGATTAAAAATGGGTTAATACTGTAGCTTGCAAGGGCAAATACTTAGTATTCGAATTCAATGACAATTATATTGTTGTTCTGGAGAGAGAAGCATCCATAGCGGCCTCGTCTTGTATACTCCGAGATTACGGGATTCCTGCACAAAGATCCGCTGACCTGGCGGCCCCGTATGTAGATTTATCAGCAGACACGAAAACAGCAGAACAAGAATTTGGAGACATCCCTGCTTCGAGTTTAGATATCGATTTTGATGGGCTTCTCTGGGCGTAAGGAACCTGTCAAGTTTGTGTTGTTGTAGGTTAGATAGATGATATAGCACGAGAATGATCCATTTTTTTCAAAAGAAACAAGATTAACTGGATTCGTTATCGGTTATACTATGAGTTATAGTGATTCAATTTTGGTAGGTTCTGTTAGTTTTTTCTGTTAGGTAAGTTATCACTCAATAAAGTGTGTTCTTTTGAGTTCCACGTTGGCATATATTTAGTTTCGTCCGAACAGAATTCGTAACAGAACACAGAAATGCTAGAACAGATGATGATATGGTGACATAGTGGTATTGAGGGAATCTGACAGAAAGAATCATGTGATATGGTGTAGCGGTTCAACGTTTTATCATTAACTAAAAGTTAAAAGTTTAATTCTCGCTAGTGATCATGAAAATGAAAAAAATATGGATACTACGGATGCAGCCCTTCAGATAGGGCCCCTCCTAGGACCACTCTAAAGTCGATGACCTTAAAGATAAGGCGACGCTACTTTTGTTTGATAAACTCGCTCGAAATAAAGACATAATTATATTGAAGAGTTGTCGATGCCAATTTCGAGAAATATGAGGCGGCGACATGCTTATCGACTGATATTAGAGAAATCACTCATAGTAAAAAACGTGTATGGATGATTATATAATATAATATTCTATTAATATAAAATATATATATATAACTAATGAATAATAAACCTAATAGATTATAACCAAAAAAAAAAACCTAATAGATTATATCTCTTCTCCGACCCCATTTCGCCACACCACAACCCGAAAAGCCCCAACCTCAGCATCATTCACTCCACTCCGATTCCTCCTCCATTTATCTTTCCAGTTCCCACAGCGAAACCCTAAACTGCATTCCTCTCTTCTCCACCACTCCAATCTCCTCTAACCCAGAATTACTCGACCAGTCTCGATTCATCGCTTCCATGCGTGAGCTTCATATTTTTGACCCGTGAATTGAGGGTTTGACCATCCGTTCTCTCCGATGTCGTGTAAGTTCTCTGAGATGGCTTCTTGCATCGCTAGATTTATGTCGGTGGCCCGTTGAGATCTGTAGCTGTAAGTATATGCTGAAGGTGTTGCTCCAATGTATGATGGATTGATCGTATCAATCTCAAGATAAATAGTGTAATTTGAGCTGGGATGAAGTAGTGCTACTAATGTAATGTACTTGATCATGCAAAATCAAGGGTGATGAGGGAATAGATTTAAGCATAAAGAACTCTCTCATGGTTTGATTGTAGTTTTAGCTTTGCTTCTGATCTGGTTGAGTATTAGAATCTGTACTGTGCTGAGATACCCCTTTCATTGTTATTAGGTGATTTCAGATAGCCAAAGGTTGTAAATTTATTGGTGTAGATACATGTCGACTATTAAGAGTATCCTTCAGGACATGAAGGGTGAAATTGGGAGCATATCCAGGAAGGGGTTTGATGTTAAGTTTGGTTATGGTATGAGATCGCGTTCCCAGCGGGTTGTTCAAGATAGTTCGAGAGGGGTTGATGCACTTAAGCAAAGCTGCTGGGCTAATATGCCACCTGAGCTCTTAAGGGACGTGTTGATGAGGATAGAGGAATCTGAAGCCACATGGCCTCCTCGAAGAAATGTGGTTGCATGTGCTGGTGTGTGTAGGAGTTGGAGGGAGATCATGAGAGAAATTGTGAAGATACCCGAGTTGTCGGCGCTGTTGACTTTCCCAATTTCCTTGAAGCAGGTTTGGGAAACGTTATCTTATTTTCTTCATGCATTTATTTATCATTTGTTCTTTATCAACCCATTGGATCTTTACTGGGACTGATGGAGCTCAGTTTGTAACATGATAACCAGATTTTCATGTTGAGCTTTAAATAAGTTGTCAGTAGAAGATTGGTTTTGAATCAATATGATGTCACTCGTATATCACGGTATTTGGAATGGTTGGAAAGAAAATTAAATCTACTGCGTGCACCGAGTTTGATAATGTTCCCACTGGGATGTATGGGCACTGTGCTTCAGGTTTCTTAAAGTAGTAGAAGCATGAATGCCACTGATTGTATCTCTGAGATTTCATCTCATTGTGGTAGAAAGTCAACCTTAAAATAGATAACACTATTATTTGTGCATGCCTGCTAGGGTATTTGGTTGTTGTGCATGCCAAGGATAAATAGTACCGGGCAAAGTCAAGTAAAGATTGTGGTCAATCATAATTATATGGCCTTTTATCTTTCTTAGCATGATCCCTGTTTTTTACCTATTCAATTATCTCATCATTTGGTGTAAAAATAAAAAATCTCTTACATGGCAATTACACATTGAATTGCAGCTTCTACCTTTAATTAAAAGTATATGATATAATTAAGTATGTGATAGTATGACCTACATAAGGTCACCTTTTGGGGTCCTGTTCTGTGTTCTTATTTCTCGCGTCTTGTCAACCAGGTCATAGCTCAGGGTTCAAGGGTCCAACACATCTCTTATTTTTTCTGGCTTTTCTACACAAAGTAAAAGCATATGCATCTCTATCCCCTATGTTGTGGTTTAGTATGTAACTTTAGAATTTAGCATTTCCTGCCTTCTCTTACGTATCAATACTCTTTTCATTTATATTTGTTGAAGGCTATAAATTGTCCTGTCTTAACGGAAAGTCGAATCTTTTGTTTGTCTTTCTCATGGTCCTTGATATAATGATATATATGCAATATCAGCCTGGTCCAAGGGACTCTCTTCTTCAATGTTACATCAAGCGCAACCGTAGCAACCAGATGTATTATCTTTATCTCAGTTTGAATCAAGGTCAGTAACTATACCCTCATTGTTGCTTATTCGTACTACCTTAAATTACTAAAGTACCAGGCATTCAGAATAAAATAAATAAATACTATTACATTTCACTTGATCATCATTTTTGACAGCAACAAATGATGATGGAAAGTTCCTACTTGCTGCTCGTAAGTGCCGACGCCCTACTTGCACAGACTACATCATCACCTTAAATTCAGATGACATGTCAAAAGGGGGCAGCACCTATCTTGGAAAGTTAAGGTACTTATACAGTTGAATGAAATATCTCTAATGCCTTGAAGCATCCATTCATATATATATATATATAACCCCATTGTTCTACATTTTGATAGATCAAACTTTCTTGGTACAAAGTTCACGATATACGATGCACAGCCTCCCTCATCTGGTGCAAAAGTTGTCGCTAAAAGCCGTTCCACAAGGCTGATCAATTTAAAGCAGGTCTCTCCCAGGATTCCAGGTGGAAATTATCCAGTGGCCCACATTTCATATGAGATAAATGTCTTGGGTTCACGGTAAG
Organism: Clarkia xantiana subsp. parviflora; assembly: GCA_036873135.1. Lineage (NCBI taxonomy): Eukaryota > Viridiplantae > Streptophyta > Magnoliopsida > Myrtales > Onagraceae > Clarkia > Clarkia xantiana. Next base: position 1,801,710 of record JAPTYO010000010.1, on the reverse strand, counting down.
TTGCTCTAATTGTTCTGTGAATTGTCTCAATCCGTGAATAGTAAAATTCTACGAAGTGAAACATAGAGTGTAAGTGAAGAAAAAAAAAAGTTGACTTCACAGGGAAAAAACTATAGATTGGCAATAGTTTTCACAAATGGAGAATATTCCATTTTGACACTAAATTGCATTCTGAATGTCACACGACAAACTAATGAGGAAATATATAATTCCGAGCTATTATTTGCGCAAAAACAGGGGTCCAAGGAGAATGCATTGTGCTATGGATGCAATCCCTTCTTCTTCAATGGAGCCAGGTGGTGTCGCCCCGACACAAACCGAGCTTATACAAAGCAGCTTCGAAACCTTTCCATCCATGTCGTTCTTCAGATCAAAGTCCAGCCGAGTGGACAATTTCCAACCTGTATCACTATCTTCTTCCGGACAAAGAGACGAAGTATTAGTGTTGAGAAACAAGGCGCCCAGGTGGCACGAACAGCTCCAGTGCTGGTGTCTGAATTTCAATGGACGAGTGACAGTTGCTTCAGTTAAAAACTTCCAACTTGTGGCTTCTCCTGTTAATGGAGCTGCTGCTGGGCCAGAGCATGAGAAGGTGATTCTCCAGTTTGGGAAAGTGGGTAAAGATGTCTTCACCATGGATTATCAGTATCCTGTCTCAGCTTTCCAGGCATTTGCGATCTGTCTAAGCAGCTTCGACACTAAAATCGCCTGCGAATAATGATCAATAGGTATGGATTCTCCAATGTCATAACTCATAGGGTCTGGCTAAAATAAATTCGAGTTTATTTAAACTTGATTTCTGAGCCATCATTTTACGCATATGTAAGAAACACTTTTTATCTCTCCTCAATTATGGTTGATTCTCTTTTATGATCTAACGGCTGAGAAATCAAGTTTAAATAAACTTGACTGCATTTTAGCCACCCCTAACTCATACATGGGTCTTGAATGTTTTGGGTGATTCTGCTCTGATTGTAATCCTATACTCTACTTTTTATTGAAGGTTTTCCAAGAACTGAAGGAGGAATCTTTGAGGATCATGCAGCTTTAACTAGTAAGGTCTTTGTCTTTTCTGTTGATTTACAGTTGTAGATAAGTGGTTGTTTCTCTGTAAGAGACATTTTTTTACTACTAACGTGAGTAACCAATTTGGTCGGCCGTGAGTGTGTAAAAATGGCCGGTCGTGGTTACATTGTTTGCTACTATGAGGTTTTCGAGTTAAATAATGCTTCAGGTTTGGTCTTTTGTAGGAATATTGATGTTGTAATCCAAAAGAGCTTTGATTGCTGTGGACATTTTTCTAAGCTAATAAATCTATCTTTGGCCAAAAAGAGTAAGTGTTAGTAACCAAATCAGAATTTTAATCCAATTGTAAATTTATATCAAATTCAATTTTCTTTTTTAAATTGATTACATCAAGTTTTGAGCAAAATGTAAAATTTGATATTTGAACAGAAAATGAGTATGCGTTGTAATGTGTATCATGTGATTTTATTATTATTATATTAATCTACATAAAAGTATATTATATATTAATATGATAAGATTTAAATATACATTTTGACAGAAACTAATTTTATAAATTTTATGTTTTGTGGTTAAAACTATAGTAATTTATGAACCCCAAATTTGAGATCAAATTGGGGCTAAATGGTTTATGTCCCCGACTATTTGACCATGATTGGGGCTCAATTCAGAGTCATAATCGGTTGTGAGAGGTTAAAACCTTTAACTAATTGATGTTTGATTTGAGTCTCAATTAATTCAAGACATAATTTTAGCTTTAATTATGAAGTATTAACGTTGTTAAAAGAGAATGTATGAAGTATTAATGTTGTTGCTATTTGGTGTCTGAAACTCGTATTAGGCAGAGGGGTATTTTCGTCATTTCAAAGTTGGAACATGAATTGAAAAAAATTGGCACGTGACATGCACGTGGGGTAATTTAGAAAATTTCAAATTTATATTCGGTCACGTGACTAGTATGTGACCATTTTCAGGTAATTTAGAAAATTTCAAATTTATATTCGGTCACGTGACTAGTATGTGACCATTTTCAGTCAAATTTAATCCAAAAAGTTGACGGAGACACCAAATAGCAACAAAATAAAACTTGAGACGGTAAATATAAACATGAGACACCAAATTAACACATGAGTTAAACTTGAGACATTTTTTTAGATGCTTAAGCTTTTTTTTTAATGACATCTAATATATAGTGTGTTGGTGTTGGTCCTGATCAATACAATATTTTACCACTTCGTCTTTATATTTGTATTATTGTATTTTAAACATGTTTGTATATGTATGCTTTTTTTTGGAAAAATATTTTCATAACTATTTAGGAATTAATGAAAAAAAAAACAAAAAAAAAAAACTGATAAATTTCAAACTAGCATCCGGAATCAAAGGGTTTCAACCGGTTCAGAGTAGATTCAACCGGTTCTGGAGTAGTTTTATTTTGCGACAGTTACAAACTACGATTTCAAAAGCAAGAAAGGGTAGAAAAATATAAATAAGTTATAAAGTAGTATTTTATTTAAAATAACATAAGAGGAGGGAAATAGTATTTTATTTTATTCATGGACGGGAGTAGATAATGAAATTAGTGAGAATTTCCTGCATATAGTGCAGCCACCACCTGATAAATAGGTGGTGTACCTCCTGTCACCAAGGTGGTGAATCGTCAACCAATGGGAGAGTGACATGTGTCACTGACTTTTCACTTTTGTAAAATTATTTCCACTTGTCAGTCTCTCATAGGCTGACGGTTCACCAGTTGGAAGCCACATGTTGGCTCCGCTGTAGGTAAGAATTTATCTATTAAAATTCAAACAAATGTGAATATAACTATTACTTCTCGCCATGTGTCAACATATTACTGGCCGAAGACAGGTGGTGACTTCGTGCTATGCAAGATTTTCTCGAAATTAGAAGGGAGGGCCGTGTCGACGCGGTCCACCAAAGCAATCTTGAAACAACCAACAACAGCACAGGCACGACAAGCTGCACCAACATCATGAGCCAGCGTCATATAATAATTAAGCGTCACTAAAAGTTAGTAGTAAGTAATAGTAAGTGCAATGCAATGGACGAGAGAAGGAAGAAAAACAAAAGGACCAACTTTTTACCCGTAACATGTTTGTTCTACACCTAGATTAATCATTTCCATAGTCTCTAGTTAAGGGATGAGACGTTAAACCACCACACCATTGTTACATGGTTTCAAAAGGACTGACTACTCATACTCACCATTAGGGCTGTAAACGAGCCGAGTCGAGCCGAGTATCTGACAAGCTCAACTCGACTTAGTTTACTCGAGCTCGAACTCGACCGAGCCTTAATTTTTCAAGCTCGAGCTCGACTCGATTAGATATTCGCCGAGTTCGAGCTCGGCTCAATAATATTAAAAAATTTAATTAAATTATAAATGGTGCGTGCACCTTAACTCGAGCTCGAACTCGACTTGAACTCAATATATTCATATATAATATTGTAACGAAAAGCTCGAAAAACTCGAACTCGAGCTCAAACTCGACTCGAATATGCAAAACAAAAAAACTCAATTAGGCTCGCGAGCCTCTCGAGTCGAGTACCAGTGAACTCAAACTCGACTCGAAATTTAGCGAGTCGAATTCGAATATTGACCGAGCCGATCTCGAGTAGCTCACGAGTAGCTTGACTCGTTTACACCCCTACTCACCATGAAGCTACCATCTCGCAAATTCCACCAAAGCACCCAGGTCCTCTCAACTCTGGTCCGCGAAATCCTGGACCCCAAGGCCCTGCTCCTGGTCCAGGACCACCACCACCACCGAATCCTGGTCCATGACCAAAACCCCCAGGTCCTCCACCAAAGCCGCCTCCTCCACGGCCACCTGCTCCCATATCTGCTGTCACCACAACTTAACGTCTCCCACCGACAAACGACTCTATTTCTCTTGGGTCACAGAAATTAATGTCTAATACTTGATCGACACTCTTGTTTGGTCGGAACTAACTAATGAACAAACCTAGCTAACATTCAGACCCTCTCTTACAGCAGCCATTCAACGATGCACCCATGCATGCATGGATATATATGTTATGTGTATATAAGAATTAACTTTATTGGACACGGTATAATATTTTTCATAATTTTACTCATTATAATGAGATTACAAAAATCTAATGCTTTCAGTAGGATATTGCAACCATACGGGGTGCTAGTGTAGGTCTCGGAGAGATTGGGGACCGTTGTGTTAGGTCCCGAAGTCGACAACCGCTCTATAAAAAGAGCGGGGACCAATGTGTTAGGTTCCCGAAGTTGTTACTGCTCATGAGCCTCTCATTGGTTATATATATATAGACCATCTTGGTGGTCTTGAAGAACACAAAAACTCATACAAGTCTCTCCACGTTACTCTCATATACAAGAGCTCTCTAGTTTGTTTATAGGGTCATCATCCGTGGAGACCGAGGTACGCTCCGCTTAGTAACGTACCTCTCCGACCGGCATTCCGTCACCGCCGTGATTCCGAACCGACTACGACGATCCGCTTCCGCCGCCGCAAACCGCCACGTTCGAAAGTAACGTATCGTTCCTATAACTACCGTATTGTGTATGTACTAATTCGGTTGTTGGTTTGCTTGGCATGTAAGTCGGTTTAAAGCCAGATAAATCAACATAGGTAAGACTTTGACTGAGTTTGATTTGGTTAAATAGATTGTTTTGTGAGTTGGTTTTGAGAATTCTGGTTCTATTCCTCTTTATTGTGATAATATAGTTGCCATTCAGATAGCTTCTAACCCTGTTTTTCATGAACGCACAAAACACATTGATATTGAGTGCCATTTTATTCATGACATGATTGTTAAGGGTTTTGTGCAGCCTAGCTACATTAGGTCTGAGGATTCGTTGGCATACTTGTTTACCAAGTCTTTACTTGGACAGCAGCATCATTACTTGACACACAAGCAAGGCATGAAGAACATCTTTGGAGTTGAAGATGGTGATTTGGATGCTCAAACTTGAGGGGGAGTTTTGAGTTCTTAAAGGGTTTATTTTACAAGCTTGAGAACTTGTGGGTGTTCTGAGATAATATTTAGGTGTTCCTTTGAATTTATCACTCTCCATTGATTGTAGTATTGTACTAATGAAGATTGATTCTCTCCATTACATTGTTAATCTGCATTATTTTTTCAAAACAGATCGAGTTCTTGCTGTCTCTCCTTGATATGAGAATCACCTCGCTCGAGATTGTTAGCATATATATTTAGATAGATTCTCCATTATCAATTAGCGGCGAGCTAAGTGAGATATATATATATATATATATAAATATATATATATATATATATAACCGAATCTTAATCAACAATTTTATGTCGATCAAGGAAAGTGGATGGAACTTTCAGAGTCCAAATAAATTCCTTTCATTTATATCATATGTAATTATGAAACTTTTCACATTGATTTTACATTTAAAATTAATTTTATTTCATATTACCATAGAAGAATTTATGGATGTTTAATTATGGATGATATTCAAAATACTATCATAAATAAAAGTAACACATATTTGATATAGCTAGCTATAATTAAGTATTAATATAGTTAAACAAAATGGTATATATATATATGCATTATTATAAAAAAAAAAATCCCGGCCCTTTTTAGCTTTACATAATACAAAAGATACAGTAACGTGCAATATTCTTTTCCCCAAAGGACAATATAAATTCACAATCCACACTATACTAGTACTATATATATATCTTACATCGTCATCCATGCATCAATCGTATAGAATAAGTTAAAAAAAGATTTTGTTCTTCGCCCGCCGTTGATTTTGTTCTTCTTCAGTTATAGATAGTTGGCACTTTGTCGATAGCAAATGTATTAATTCTATATAATTAATACATTTGCTATCGACAATATATGTACGTAGTGTTTAAAGTATGAAAATCAATCAAACTACGTATTTACACATCAATAATGGTTTGATTTTCTTTTTCCTCCCTAATTAATTAGACGGCCTAATTTTTTTATTTTATATTTTACGTTAGTTATCATCTACATGTCGTAGTGTGAATGGATCTGTTATATATATGCATGCATGCGATCCCACACACGCACTGAATTATGAATATGCTGCATGTTTCTCATCAACTCCATGCTGAGACTATATAAAGAATTGAATTTGTATCGTGTGGGAATTGAATATCGGATGACCAAATTAGGAAGAAAAAAAAACTATTTTAAAGCTTGTGCTTCACTTTGAATTGGAGAGTAATTATATGTGCACAAAACCAACAAGCTACAAATTTCCTCTTGTTAGTACTATCCTTTGCTAAATTTATATCGGGCCGCAATAACAAGAAGAATATTTTATGTAGTTCAGACGAGTTAAATGGTCTCACCGAATCCATATAATTGGATACATCTATTCTGTCGGCAAATTTATTTTCGCAACAAAATTTATTTTTTGTTAAAATGGGATGGCTGCAAAATTAAAAACGATTTTCCGACAATTGTCAATAAAACATAAAAAAAAAAATCAACGAAATTTCGTCGGCAAATACTATTGTCGAGGGCGGCTATACCCGACGAAACTTTTGCAGACGAAATTTTTGTTTGCTGACATAATTTGGGCCTTTTACCGATAAAGTTTCATTGGTAATTGAGGAAATTTCAGTAATGAATTTGCAGTTATCCAATATTTTATATCTAAAATTATGTCTAATCTACTATATACTGAAAAACGGCCCATGTGCCGATTTAGAGAAATCAAAATAAATTGAATTAATATACTATTATACAAAATGTACATGCAAACTAATTACAAGCAAGAAAGTTTTGTCAATTAACTTCGGTTAGATCATAATTAAACAATATATATGAATTAAGAGAGGGAATTATAAATCATATCGTGGTGTCTACTCATTGTTTGCATGCATATCACGTGCATGCATGGATTATACACAATAAATAAATAAATAAATGGAATAAATGTACGATTGAAGATATGAGGATGGCACCGCGACAACGCATGGACCAGACAGTTCAAGTTGAATGTGCTGCGTGACATACACACATTTTAAGGCATGTAATGTCGTTTTCGTGCAATTGTCAACCAGAAATTCTTATCCGTAACTACAAGAACAAGAATCACCTTAATTATATGAGAAACGATTATATACGATGCTGAAAGTGCATAACACTATCGATCGAGTACATATCTATCTTATTCCGCCCACACGCTGTACCCGATACGTGATGATATGGCTCTCTCCGTTTCGAGAAGCCATATTATACATGGTTAACAGATTCTTGGGTTAGCATGTCTTTTCGTCCATAATGTTTGACCACTTTTCGGGTTTGGTCCATGATGGATTTTTTGGCCTAGTTTTGGTACTATATGTTTGCAGATTTTTCTAGTTTTGGTCCGACCGTTACATTCCGTCCATTTTTTAACATGTGCAAGTCACGTGATCCACCATAAACTTTCAATTTTGTTCAATTTAGTCACTTTAATACTTTCCTAACTTTTTTTTGTTCAATTTATTCCCGGAGTTTCAAAATTGACCACAATTGGACAACTGTGTCAAATTGAAAATTTGAAACTTCGGGACTAAATTGAACAAAAAAAAAGTTAAGATAGTATTAGAGGGACTAAATTGAACAAAATCGAAAGTTTAGGTGGATCACGTGACTTGCACGTGTCAAAAAATGGACGGAATGTAACGGACGGACCAAAACTAGAAAAATCTGCAAACATATGGTACCAAAACTAGGAAAAAAAACATCATGGACCAAAACTCAAAAGTGGTCAAACAGCATGGACCAAAAGACCTGTTAACGCCAGATTTTTTGGTCCATGATGTTTGACAATTTTTTGGTTTTAGTTTATAATGTTTTTTGTTTTGCCTAGTTTTGGTATTATATGTTTACAGATTTTTCTAGTTTTGGTCCTACCGTTACATTCCGTCCATTTTTTTTCCGTTAAGTGCATGTGCAAGTCACGTGATCCACCCTAAACTTTCAATTTTGTTCAAATTTAGGGGAATTGACACCTTTAACCTAGTTCAATTTAAGCGAATTGAACTAGGTTTACCGGTCAAATTTGGGGAATTGACACCCTAAACCTAGTTCAATGTGTTAATTCCCTCAAATTTGAACAAAATTGAAAGTTTAGTGTGGATCACGTGATTTGTACATGTCATTAAACGGAAAAAAATGGATGAAATGTAACGGTCGGACCAAAACTAGAAAAATCTGCAAACATATGGTATCAAAACTAGAAAAAAAAAAAACATCATTGATCAGAACCTAAAAGTGTTGAAACATCATATAACATAGAGAATAACATACATAGTTGGACAGTGTATATATGGAAAAGCCATATGGAATCTATTATATAACAGCATGCAGCATATATATACAGTAACTAACTAACATTGCGATCACTATAAAAGATCCACACTGGCTACTTCATCTTCCTCACAGCAAACTCAAATCTAGGGTTTCCATCTTCTACTTCTTCTTTGGTTTATATTAATTCTTCATCAGCTAGGGTTTCAATGGAGGCGGTGATAACGGGAATGGTGAAAGACAAGGCGGTGGTGATATTCAGCAAGAGTTCATCAAGCTACATGAGCCACACAGTGAAGACTCTGATATCAAGCTACGGTGCTTACGTCACTGAGTACGAGACCGACCAAATTCCGAACGGAAAGGTCATTGATAGAGCTCTTACCCAGATATTCGGCCTCAGTGACAGTGTTCCGGCTGTTTTCATCGGCCAAAAGTTCATAGGCGGGACCAACGAGATCATGAGTCTCCAAGTGAGGGGCCAGCTTGTGCCTCTGCTCAGGGAGGCTAGAGCCATTTGGGTATAATAATATAATGGAAGAAGCACAACCACCTAATTACACCTTTGTTTTTTTTTTTTTTTTTTTTTGTTTTAACCTGCAATATATATATACATATATATGAGAAATGATACTAATTGACATTTCAGGCTGTTGTTTTTCTGCCAATGAAATCTTGTAATGAGATGTGATTTTAATTTTAGTGACGAATTCGACTATATACATATGTAGTGTTGGATCATGTGAATTTGGGTTGGATCCATCACGATCTAGGGATGGCAACGGGGCGGGGCGGGTATCGCTTGCCATGAATGAAACAACTCATACATCTCGCGGGGCGGGGTGGATCGCCTACTAGAAGCACATACTTTAATAACAACAATTCTAAACCTTAAATTATATATATTTATATATATTCAAATTTAGCTTAAAATTCGAATCATAAATTATAAATTTAAATCCAAATTAAAATACAAGTCACCAAACTCATTAGAAATTTTATTATTTTGACAATGTAGTATATTGTCTATATAGTTTTATACAATATACATGTAACATATATACAGATGATACATGTGCGGGGCGGGTTGACCCCAAAAACCGTACCCGCCCCACGGGCCACGAATCACGAATCGACGTGTCAAAAACGGGGTACCTGTGACCCGTTGCCACCCCTACCTAGCATGCCCATACACAAATGAATAAATTATTATTATTATTATTATAATATGCGTGTGTGGGGAAATAAGACAAGTGGAAACGAATAATTATGTCTCCGACAATGCTGATCTAATTAAGAAAAGACGGCATATTCTCCCCTATCTTAGATTTGTATCATTAGTATTTATGTAAGATTGATCTAAATAGAGAAAGTAATTAATTAACATTAAGGTCAACCGAATCTTGTTACTTTACTACTATAATAATAATCTCTATATAGATTATTTTGTGAATCTTACCGTTTTAATTACTGCGGAGGTTATGTTTTTTCTGTTTAATATTTTTTTTTTTACTTTCATAGAGAGTGTGTATACAAAGTGGCTTAAGTGTTAATTTTAAATTAATTGTCACTAATAACGAGTTAACCCATAAAAAAATAAAATAATAACCATGAATATTTATTTAATAATAATAATCTGTGAAAAGTAGGATTTTGTTTGGATCTTCATCCTTATTGAAAATTATAGTAAAATAAATACCTTTCGGTTATCTTCAAATCAAGTGTTATTTGATTCTCTACTACATACGATAGGCCGCGCCACTTTAGAACCATCCTTTCATTTTCAATTACAGTTAGATTCTTCCCGAGAGATAAACCGTACCCTGAATTGAAAAATTATTATTATAGGCCAAGTTGGAACCGCGTCGCACTATAATATATTTTATTTATTTATTTATTTTATCGAGTTATGGTTATTAAAAAAAGGTATGAGCGACACGCAGAAGCAATTTCTCTTATTATAAACAATGATTTTTTTTTTTTTTTTGCCAAAAGAATCAATTTCTTTTTTTTTTTTTTTATGTACAATTGCTTTTGCAATTTCGGATCGGGAGCATTAAGGTTAAAGTCCTTTCCAATGTGGCGTCTATCGTGAGATTCGACCCCAACCCGCTATGTGAATGCAACTTGCTTTAAAAGTTGGTCCAATTAACCTTTAATAGATAGAGATAGACAGTTAATTATAGGGTTAGTTTAAAATTTCCCACTGTTTATGTGCGTCTGGTAATTTGATAATTAACCACTCATATGTATATAATTTTATTTGTTTAAATTTGATAATTATACGTGACATTTTATTTTTATTAGGTAAAAAAGAAGTTTGCATGTAATAACTAATAATTATAATAATAAAAATTAAATTCCATAGAATCTTTTAAAGTATTTTTTTCTTTAAACAATCCAACAAATTGTAGCCCGTCCAAATTGGATGGACCTTTTGTTTTCTTTTAAAACATTATTATTATTATTATTATTATTATTATTATTATTATTATTATTATTATTATTTGGTAAAAAAACAATAACACTATTATCATCAAATTTTCAAATCTAAAACCTTGACCCTCAAACTTATACTCATATATAAATGTAACCCTTTTTCAGAAAAATAAAAACGCAATCATAGTAGGGCTGGTAATTTGGGCCTGACATGATGGGCCGACACGAACACGACACGAAAATTACGGGTTTGGGTTCGATATTAATAACACATCACGACACGATATAGCACGATAATTTTAAAATTTTAGTTTAAATTTTTTTATTTTTTATTCAATTTATTTTAAGTTTTTCATGCTGATTTTTCATGTTGGGCTGGTTTGGGCTGACCCCTAGAACACGACACGAAGCTAGGACGACACGAACGCGCACGATTTGCGAGCCCTTACTTGAAGTAGATTGACATATATAAAAAGAACAACTTGTCCTTCACAAAGAGGATGACACGCAAACCATACTTATATTCCAATACAGGAATCATGAAAAACACAAGCATATATCTCAACTTGTGCTGAAAGAATCTGTAAGGACAATTAGGGTCTTTTTCGAGCAACTATAGCAAGTATCATCGTTGGATATTAGTACAAGCTGATGAAACTCCGAATCAATTACCGACATATAGACAGATAAATGGCTCTATCACCTTCGATAAGCCGCCAGATCAGTTGGAATCTTTGCGATCGAGTCACTGTTAGATGTCACTCATTCTAGATATGAATTGAGGGTAGGGTTACTAATATAGAGCATATACTCTCTTCTAGATATATCTATAGAGCATTAAAAAACACAAAAGTAATAAGGGAATATATGCAATGCACCAATAGTGTATCACTATAAATGATTCACAATGCTCACTTCATCTTCCTCACATCAAACTCACTCAATCGAGTAAGTAAAGTTCGAATCTTTTTCTATTTGCATTCGATGGAGGCGGTGATAACGGGGTTGGTGAAGGACAAGGCAGTGGTTATATTCAGCAAGAGCTCGTGTTACATGAGCCACACAGTCAAGACTCTGATATCAAGCTACGGTGCGTATGTGACTGAGTATGAGATCGATGCTATCCCAAATGGGAACATCATCGAGAAAGCTCTTGCCCAGATTTTCGGGAAGCGAGGGAATGTGCCCGTTGTTTTTATCGGGCAAAAGTTCATTGGTGGGACTAATGAGATCATGAGTCTCCAGGTCAGGGGCCAGCTTGTTCCATTGCTCAGAGAGGCTAGAGCCATTTGGGTTTGATAGAAAAACACTTGAAGATGCAAAAAGGAATTGTTTTATGACAAGGGTAACTTACAAAAAGTTTTTTTTTTTTTTTTTGCGGGTTTGTTATCAATATGTTACAGGAAAAAGGAGTTCAGCTGTTAAAAGACTGATTTTGACATGTCAAGCTGTTTTCCTTTGATGAAATGTTGTAATGAGATGTAATTTTGTAGTGACTCTCATCTACTATAAATGCATACTTCTCAATCTCTTTAAGATAAATACATCAATCATATATAAGATCTTATTAAAAAGATGCAAGTTTGATAGAAAAGAAAATGAATGACACCAGCCAGAGTGTAATGAGATGTAAGTCTAACACGTTCGTAGACAGAAAAATAAAACGACTCTGCTGGGGATCGAACCCAGAATCTCTGGTTTCGTAGACCAGCGCCTTATCCATTGGGCCACAGAGTCACTTTATTGTTAATTGGCCGAAAGAGTAAGTATTAGCCAGTAGTTTTGGTAGAATTACATTAAGAAACATGATAGACATTCCGATCTCAAGTTCCGAACTGTTCCGATGCTAGTCACAATGGCATGGACTGTAAATCTTAACAACTTTCAGGGTATGTTTATACTCTCTCTCAATCGGAACAACTCGGCACTCCAACTATCGGAACGCCAATCAATTTCCTTACATTAACTATTAGAGCAATGATAAAAATTCCGATTCCAAGTACCGAGAAGGTCCGACTTATTATCAGGATTGAGTGATCGAGTCTCTGAGACAGTAGCAACTATCTCTACCTCCGGACACCAGGAATGAGCACTTGTAGCTTATCCACGAGCTTCACAGCTCGAATATGGCCATGTCAGAACTATCTCCGTCGACATCATCATTTAGCCGACTGTTCGAGGAGCAGAATCACCGTTTAGCTAGAATAATTTGATTGTCAATTCCCCCAAATTTGAACAAAATTGAAAGTTTAGGATGGATCACGTGACTTGCACATGTTACTTAACGGTAAAAAAAATTGAAGGAATTTAACAGTCGGTCCAAAACTAGAAAAATCTGCAAACTATAGTACCAAAACTTGGAAAAAAAAAACATCATAGACTAAAACAAAAAAATGATCAAACATCATGAACCAAAAGACATGTTAACCCTTTTTGTTATTTCACCTTAACCACCTTAAATAGGATTACAAGAGAAGAGAAGCGTAACTCTAATCATACGGTAGCTGCACTAGAGGAAATTAAAAGCCATAATAATCGAGTTATGATGTTAATCTCGCACACTAAAAAAATTTAAGTTTGACGTTAAAAAGTTGAAATAAAAATGTAACATTGTTGAAATTGAATTTGAGAAATACAAATAATTTAAAGATTTTCATATAATATAATATGGAAATATTTATCTATTTTAATTATCATTAATTTAAAAAATAAATAATACATATATTTTATATTATAATTATATAGTAAATTTTTATATATAACACGTCTCAAACGCGTTGCATAAAAATTATGCAAAAAAGAAAATTTATTTTACCAAAATATGATCCAAACAAGTTATACAAAAATACGTATTAACTCTATATTATATGAGAAATTAACAATTATAATTATAATTTTTTTTTTCGTAATTGCATATTAATAACTATATTTACTCATTGTCAATTAGTTTGTCGATTATTTATTGTAACTTGGTCCTTTAAAATCTCAAATAACTTATGCCACATTAACCATTATTTCACTTAATTAAACTAAATATTAATGAATCATATTTATTGACTAATATATGCGGTTATAGCTAATTATAACGGTAAATCATACAAGCTAAAAATGCATAAAACGAGTTGTGTTTTTAAAGGCAACCCGATCCGATCTTAAATCCCGCTTAAGACACCTATTAAGAAGGGTTTTAACCTTAATGCTCTAAGTTTAGAATTGCTTTAGCAATGTTGTATTAAAAAAAAGGTATAATTATTAGCTTTGCATCGCATCATTATTAAACTCCCTTATTCGACCGGATGACTAATCAATTTACGATATTTTAGTAAAAATACGTCGTTTTTTTGTATATATAAGATTTCTTTTACAATTTCGAATCGTGAACATTAAAATTACCTTCTCAAGAATTTCAAATTCAAATCCCTCTGAAAACAAACTCATTTGATCTGTTCTTCCAATTAACCTTGTATTTTCCTTAACTAATTATTATTATTATTATTATTATGTTTGCCGACCCGTTTTCATCTGTTGCGTTGTTTTCATTTCAATATTCTCATTAGCCTTTCGCTTACCTCCTGCCCTTCCTCCTCGTCGCCTTCTCCGAACTCTCTAACCCTAACAATTTAACACCTGATTCCTCATTGGGTTGATTATTTCGAGCGAGGATCTCTCCTGCTCTCTGGTTTTCTGATGCGCGGGCTGCATCAGTTGGTTGCTACGAGCGAGCTTCGGCACTTTGTTTTCAGTTGCCGGTAATGGAGTTTTCGCTCCAGCAAGAGATTGGCGGGTCGCCGGTGTCGTTTCTGAAGTTCTTGGAGTCCCAGCGGGAGCTCTTCCACAGCCAGGTCGACCAGCTTCAAGACTTCGTGATCAGACAATGCAGACTAACTGGTGTCAATCCTCTTTCGCAGGAGATGGTGAGTTCTATCTTTGAGGTTGATGGTCCCGGGTTTCTCTTGTCTGGCAGGAAAACTATGAAGAAAATTGTTTAACCTTTAGAATTTTGCAGTCGAAGTGGCAATTTCTGAAAAACTGCGGTTCATTTGGGCCATTTGTCTCCCATCTTCTCTGTATTTGTTCGTTGCTTGGATTTCGTGCTTGTTTGATTGTCAGATAGCTTATCACTGGAAGTTTCTCGGCTTACGAAGCTATCTAGTCTGATATTTCTCTTTTTTTACTTTGGGAAAATAATTATGCTTCTTTAAAGTGCTGAAAGGATTTGCCGTCTCTCTCTCTGCTAGCTAGTAGTTTGAGTTTTCAGTATAATAGCCAGAAGTTGCAGACGTTAGTGCTTACTACCGCAAGTGTGCACAAGTCTTTCAAATGTTTAGAGATGGCTTTATAGAACCTCATTGTTTATAATCTATACAAAGATTGAACTATATGATTCTTCTACTGATGCATATCACGTTTACTCTTTTCAGGCTGCTGGATCGCTGTCTATTAAAATAGGTGAGTGTTTTTTTGGGAGTTCTTCTCATTGTTCAACCTCTCTATTGGTTTTGCAAGGATTTCTTCCGTGGCAAAGTGCCATGCCCCTTTCCCCTCACAATGTGGTGGGACCCCAATCAGTTAGGCCCCAACACATTGTGAGGGGATGGGGCACTGGCTTGGTGCCAGGAAATAATTTGTTTTACTTATTCAAAGCAGTGTGCATAATGAAGTTATAGATATATAGCTTCTGGTTCGTATTAGGTATTGAATCATATATAGCTTGTTGGTTTATGTCGCCTAACACTTAGCAGATTCCTGAGACTTTATAAAAAAAACATTTTTGTGGACTTTTATAATAATAACTAGTATGCGGATGTGCTATTTGGATTGTGAACTAGGGTTTTTTGCTTTTTTAAATGTGCCATTTGAATTGCTGCTAATTGCTAGTTTCTTTATTAATCCTCCAGGAAAACGACCCAGGGATTTGCTTAATCCAAAGGCAGTGACGTATATGCAGTCAGTTTTCTCTATTAAAGATGAAATCAGTAAAAAGGAATGTAGGGAAATTAGCGCTCGTTTTGGAATTACGGTCACTCAGGTTCACTTCTCTCCATCTCTTGGTCCTTATTTTCCTTGCTTATTAGATCAGAGTTTCCTTGCCGTTGATGCTTTATTGGGAAATCTTTAGATTTTATGAAAGAGAACAAAAATCCATATCACGTTGTTATAACGCTGTTCTATCCGTGCAGGTTCGGGATTTCTTTGCTAGTCAACGCACTCGTGTGAGAAGATTTGTGCGGTTGTCAAGGGAGAAGGTAGTACCTCCTAAAGCTTCAGAGGAGGCTGTGAAAAATGTACATACTGAGTCTGTATCTGTAGTACCTGCTGATCCAATTCCGTTGAGTTCTATTGCGCCGAGCGCTGTTGATGATGCACCATCTTGTTCGACACAAAGTGATACCTTGACTAATATTGATGAATTAGATAAACGATTTGTTGATAGTATATTCAGTTTAATGAGGAAAGAAGAAACTTTTGCTGGGCAAGTAAAATTGTTGGAGTGGGTCCAGCGAATACAGAACACTGCTGTTGTATCCTGGTAACTTTTATACAATTTAGTTATTTAACTATATCAACTTCGGCATCCTCTTTATTTTGCATTCTTTGTCTGCCCTAGGTTTTTAACTAAAGGGGGTGTGATGATAATTGCAACGTGGCTGAATCAAGCTGCTGTTGAGGAACAAACTAGTGTCATCCTTGTGATCCTCGAGGTATAGGTCGTTCTTTATACCAACACAACATGATGAGCTTCTTGCCTTTCACGCACCTAACTTTTACCATGATTGTATTAAAGGTTCTTTCTTACTTGCCCCTGCATAAAGCAGAACCAGCTCACTTGTCAGCTATACTACAGAATATTAATAGATTGCGGTTCTACCAAACATCAGGTGTGTTCTCCGGTAGATAACACTTTCCTGTATTTGAGCTATCAATGTTATCAGTGGTCAGACTATGATGGATCTGTACTCTGAACTGATGTTCTTTATCTACTAAAGAAGTAATGATAGAGTTATGAGCATCAGATACTGCATTTCGATATGTTCGTATGATTTGTTCATGAGACTCGTCGAATGCACATTAACCTCCATATCAACACTGGAACTGTGTTTTTTTTGGCATTTTATGACCTGGTGACTTGTACACAGGAAGTAGAATTCTTTTTCGACATCTTGTGTTAATTTAAACTCATTTATCTGATTTGAAGATCAGATGTCTCAAACAGGGCCAAGGCTTTGTTAGCTAAATGGAGCAAAATGCTTGCAAGAACGCAAGCCTTGAAGCCGCCAAATGGTGTGACAGCTTGTAATGCTACACAGAAAGAATCTGTTTGGAAGCAGGGGTAATTTCATATTAAGACACTCATTTTCATATTTAAAGGAATAGTCTCATCACTAAACTCCGGCTTTTGCAGCTTCAGTGATATGATCGTTGATGAGGCATGGCAATCAAACCCTAACACACCGGTTAGTTATTTCTTTGTCGAATCTGAGGCATTTGCTGGTATATTCTCATACTATGTGATTGCTTACACTGTTAACTCTGAACAGGAAGAATTAATTGCATCCTATGAAGATTCAGAGAAACCAAGGTATATTGATTTGTGATGTCTTTTTAAAGTATTGTTAACAGTTTAGTTGTTCTTTCTCGCGGCATATGGTGATTTTTTTTTATATCCTCAGGAAATTGGAGGTTGCTTCCCAACCATTGAAACTTCTGCCTTCACCATCTGATGATTTGAACAGAAAACATGCGATGAGTTTATCCTCAAACCGTATCCTTCATGTCACTTCAGTTTATCTTTTCGCTAGCTAGCTTTAAAGAACCAAACAACAGGGAACAAGTCAGTTTTAGCTAATTGGACTTTCAGTTAATATCTGTTGCTATGTTGATGCTGTGTGAATTTTTTCTACAAAGGAAATACCGTTTGTGTGAACTTACCCTAGGGGACCTTGATTTCTTGGATCGATTAGTCTTTCCTTCACGAACACCCGAATATGAGAGCTATGCAATTGTATATATTTCTCAAAAAAAATAATGAGCTATTTTATTTTACTGATAGTGTATGGTTATTATATCATTAAGGCACCTAGAAGGTGCAAGATTTAAAGTGGATGGATGCAAGGATACACAGAATTGTCAAGGACACCCTAAAGAGTCTGTAGTGTCCATAAACACATATAAGTTCCAATAGAATTCCCCATACCAAAGACTGTACAATCCTAACCCATTTTTTCTAGGGTTAATAACTAATAAACTGTTTGAGGTTTGGCCCATGTTGAAATCTGGTGTCAGTCGTTGAAATTGACTGTCCCAGGTTTGGTGTTTGGTGAAATTTGGTGTCTCCAACACAAATCATAATTTCTGGTTTGGGGTGATCAAAAGGGAGCTAATTTTAGGAGATTGAATTTGGGGTCGTATCTTGTTTATTGCCTTGACAAAGTTTTAGATAACAAGGAACGAAGGAAGGTAATGTTAGTGGAGCAACCTGGTCAGAAAATGCCCAACCGCAACCCACAGGTCTCTAGAGCAGCTGTTGCTAGGGCTAGCCAAAGCCGACCAGTTACAGTTGATGATATCAAGAAAGCAAAGATGCGTGCATTCTTCATGCAGAGTAAGTATGGAAATAAGAGTGCAAAGACTGAAAGTCCCTTGAGAACTTCAGTAACCGAGACAAGCAATTCGCCTCCTTTATCTATGATTCAAGCCCAACCTAAAGTTGAAGAAAATACCACCATATCAGCTGCACCTAAATCTCCTGAACATAGGATTGAGATCCAGGCTAAGGTTGAAGATGAGAAAAGCACGGTTGTAGTAGTAGCTCCATCAAAAACTCCTCATGCTCAGGCTATGGTTGAAGATGAAAAGAGCTCTGTAGTTGCTCCATCTAAAATTCCTGATGTGCGCATTGCTTATTCGAAACCTAAGATCGATTTAAAGAGGAACTTCTTGGAGGAGTGTAAGAGGATCAAGATTCCTTGGCAAACACCCCCAGGTGACTTGGCTGCTACTGCTTTAACTATTTAAAGATAGGGTTAAGAACCTATAAACTGTCCAAGGTTTGACCCTTGTGAGATTTTGGTGTCTGGAGTTTCACTTATTGATATGAGGTGTCTGAAGTTTCAACTTTGTTGAAATTGGTTTTCCATCCATCTTTCAGGTTAAATTTAACATATTTGCGTGAAATGACACTTTTACCTTTTTAATATTTTTTTTATTAACTACCTTATTTGAGAAAATGTGCAATCACGAAATTACCCTTGGAGTCAAACAATTAGGAGAGACTGATTTTTTTGTTTTGCTATGAGGGTTATTTTTTTTCTTTTCATTCGAGCATGTGACTATTCAACTAGGGCATTTTTGGAATTTTTTTTGTTCAGGTCACGTGGTTATCACATGACCAATTTCTGTTTGACTTAACAGCAAAAACAGACAGAGACACCAAATTTCAACTAAACTGAAACATCAGACAGTTCATATCAACATTTGAAACTTCAGACACCAAAATCTCACAATGGCCAAACTTTGGACAGTTTATAAGTTCTTAACCCTTAAAACTAATAGTGAAAGTGTAAATTTTGTAGCATTTCCCAGTGAAGTGTTGATCTCTGCTATTTAAGTATACAATATATGTTTGTTTGTGCAGAAGTGAGACTCCACAGCCCATGGGGTGTGGGCAGTGGAGAAGATAGCAAAGAAGTTGAAGTCCAGAGGAACCGGACCCGGCGTGAAATGGAGACCTTCTATAGAACAGTTCAAGAGATTCCCCTAAACTCTAAAGAACCTTGGGACAGGGAAATGGACTATGACGACTCGTTAACTCCAGTAATCCCGATGGAACAGCTTCCTGATGCTGTAGAAACACAGACTACTATCTCAGGCCACACCAATAACCATAATGTTTCTTTAACTCCATCAACCACACCCAAAACATCAATTTCTGGTTCAGCTGAGCCTGATCTTGAACTGCTTGCCATGTTACTTAAAAACCCGGAATTGGTTATGGCACTGACATCTGGGCAATCAGGGAACCTGCCAAATGTAGAAACCATGATGATGCTCAATGCCATTAAATCTGGTAATTTAGGTGGTGCTGGTGCAGCAGCAGGGAGGGAACTCAGGGAAGAGAGGGTTGAAGTTTCTCTACCATCTCCAACACCGTCGGTCAACCCCGGAATGGTGCGTGTCCCGGGTTCATACTATAACTTAGTCAGGTCCCATAGAAGTGCTTGGAAAGCTTTGAACATCTTAAACATAATAAAAATATGGGTTAACAGTTCTTTGATCCATGATATTTGACCACTTTTGAGTTTTGGTTCATAATATTTTTTTACCTAGTTTTGGTATCATATGTTTTCAGATTTTTATAGTTTTGGTTTGACCGTTCTGTCCATTTTTTTCCGTTAAGTGACATGTGCAAGTTATGTAATCCACCCTAAACTTTCAATTTTGGGGGAATTAACCCATTGAACTAGGTTTAGGGTTTCAATTCCCCAAAATTTGAACAAAATTGAAAGTTTAGGGTGGATCACGTGACTTGCACATGTCACTTAATGGAAAAAAATGGACGGAATGTAATGGTCGGACCGAAACTAAAAAAATCTGCAAACATATGGTACCAAAACTAGGTAAAAAAAAACATTATGGACAAAAACCTAAAAGTGGTCAAACATTATGGATCAAAAGACATATCAACCCTAAAAATATAGTAAATTTAATAACAAATGAAATTTCTTCCAATTTTGGGATCTCTCTATTACTCCAAATGAGACTAAGTTGAGAACTTGAGATGCTTGGCATTATGGTGGTGGTGGATGTGGGAAAGACATCGAACAAACCATGCGTATACAATATGAAGAGAGAAAAATTGAATTGCTTTGAAACTTATTAAAGTAAAGTTGTGATGCAATGGCAATGTTTGCTGCTACAAATATGAATAATAATGGGTTTGTTGAAGCCTCATGGAACTAACGGTTCTTGCATTGTCCTATATTTTTGCAGAACCCATTTTCACATCCAAGAGCTACTGGAAACAGAGTAAGTACAGGGTATGCTCCCCAAGCAGCAGTAGCGTCTTCAAATATGGCGGCTGCTCTAAATCCAGCAACTCTAGTACACGTCCCTAACCCGAACTATGCATTCCAGCAATCACCAGCCATGACTGGGCCCCCACACGTAACGAGGCAGCAGCAGCAGCAGCAGCTCTATGCAGATCCTTCTGTGAAGAATTCTTCATATTATGGTTCGAGTTCTTGGAGTGACCATCATCAGGCTCAAAATGTTCATCAAACTAGTTATAATGGAGGTCAGTTGGTTAGGGAGAATCAGTATCATCATCATCATCATCATCATGCACACAGAGGTCAGGGTAACGACTCTCGAGCTTCAGAAAATAGCCCGACTAGGCCCGGGGGTTATGTGCAGGGTAGGAATCAGGGGCAGCATCCTACGAATCAGGGTCAGTTTCATGGGTATCGAGATAATAGTGGGTGGAGGCGTGATCGGAGATACTGAATATGACTTGGATTTGAATGAATTGAGAAATAGAATCCGGATTAAGTGCGTTGAATTAAATGGAAGCAATAGTTGAGGCTTTTAAATGAAACTGAGAAAAGTATGGGCGATGAAGTGATGCAATGCAATGGAATTTCTGCATATAGTGATGCAATGCATTAAGTGTTGCACGACAATTTGGTGTATTGTGGACCATTTTCTTTTTCGTAGCCACAAAAGCAACAAAAATTGCTAATGTAACCATGTTTCTGGGTATTAAGCCTACGAAAAAAACCATGTTTCTGGGCCGACTCAACTGGTACCCAAGTCCATCTATCTCTATGCAGGAGAGGTGCATATTATTATTATGCCCCATTCTTTGTTGGTTTTTGTGAACATATACACCTATTTGTACATGATATTATATTTTAACTCCATTAGTTAGCTAATTATATATAAGCTCTAGTATTTTAGGTTTAATAACTAAAAAACTGTCCAATGTTTACCCTATGTTAAAATTAGGTGTCTGAAGTTTGAAATGTTAAAATGGACTGTCCCAAGTTTCATTTTTGTTGAAATTTGGTGTCTTTGTGCGTCTTTTCATCTCCATTCAGTCATTTTCATCAACCCACCAACCCAATCATAATCCATCACTCTTTACTTTTTACAAAATCGTCAAATTTCACCTAAAAATTGAATATTAAAAAAAAAGTTTCTAGAAGAGTGGTGTGGAGCCATTTTCCAAGGACAATAGAGCAAGATTTACTTGCCCGGGTGTGACCAACTTTTTAGGTGACGGCACGGCAAGATGACGAGAAGGGAATGTGTATGAAAGCTCGAATTTGACAAACGGTTTCGTCGGAATTGACTTCTCTAAAGTAATCACACCGAGACACCAAATTTCAACAAATATGAAACTTGAGACACTCCATTTTAACATTTCAAACTTCAGACACCTAATTTTAACATAGGGTAAACCTTGGACAGTTTTTTAGTTATTAACCCAGTATTTTATCATCTTTGATAAAGATGATGATTGAATTTTTTTGAGCACGAAAGCCTTTTTAGCTACATTTTGACTTAAAATTTTGGTAAAAGAACCTATTTAATGTCTCAGGTTTACCTCATGTGTTAGTTTGATGTCTCAAATGATTAAATTGTTAATATTTAGTGTTCCAAATTTCAATTTTGTTGCGATTTGGTTTTCATCCAATTTTGGGTTAACTTTGACAGGTTGATATGAAAATACAATTTTAACCCTTATATATTTTTTTTCAAAGCCACCTTCCGATTCCGGCCACCCACCTCCAATTCCGACTAACCCGATTCCAGCGATTCCAAGCACTTTTGGCTAATTTAGGAATTTTAAATTTATTCGGTCATGTGAGCAGCACGTGACTAGTTTATGATAAATTTAACTCAAAAATTTGACAGAGACACCAAATTGCAACATAGTTGAAACCTTGGACGGTTGAAGGTAACAGTTTAATTATGAGACACCAAATTGACACATGAGGTAAACCTGAGACACTAAATAGGTTATTTTCTCTAAAATTCATGTATTTAATTTAATGATTTCAAAACTAAATTAATGTAAATATTGTGGTTGGCTGCGCATTAACACTGTCTAGTGCGACAAATCTTGACACGATCGATTAGTCCAACAATACATTCCTAGGTGTAAAGCCACAACCATGAACCAGTTATGCAAAATAAGTAGAGCTTAGTTTTCAAATAAGGCTTCTTCATCACCAAATGTAGCATAATTCATTACAAGACACAGTTTACTCATGTAATCCGATACCTACATAATGCTAAATCCCACAATTTACAACACCAGCACCGTGCCGACCGACAAAACACGCACCAGGAAGGAAAAATACCCAAAATTGATATTCGGGATGCTCCCGAAAATCTCCTTCTCCCACCTGATCATACACATCCAAGCTCCACTTATTTACCTTGCCAGTGCGCTTTTAACTCGGTCGAGAATTGGGTTTTGCAGCAAATTCATAGCAGATGGTCGTTGAACCGGGTCGGGATCAACCATGGTCTATAATAAGTTACCAAACTGAACATCAGAACAGCAAAGAAAAAGAGTTCTAACAGCAGACAGTAATTGCAATAGTTTTACCTTGAGTAAGTTTTGAAATTGCAGGGAATGGCCAGGAAGAAGAGGTAACTTCCCCTCCCGAAGATTTACAAAGTGCGGGCCTGCCTCAGGCAAAGGCGAGCCTCTAACGAGCTCATACATGGTTGCCCCAAGAGAAAATATGTCAACTTTGTCGAGGTGATCATAGTTGTCATTTAAAATCTCACGGGGCATATAACGAGCATCACCCTCTTCAACTGGGAGGCTCTTGTCAAGATGAGTTGCACAACCAAAATCACCGAGCTTGTAAATACCATTTTTCATGTAAATATTGTCGGGTTTTACATCTAAGTGAGCGATCCCTTGTTTGTGTATAAAGTTCAATGCTTTGGCAATCTGTTCATGCAGAAGAAATTAAGCGTCTTAGTCAATATGCATCTTTGAATTTTTAGATGAATCTACAAATTTATGCAATAAAATAGTTAACCTGATGAAGTGCTTTCAAGGCTTCATTCTCGGTGAAAGAGAGGCAGGGCTTCCTCATAGATAAGCTGTAATCACAGAGCTCCATCTTAATGTAAAGCTGCTCATTCTCGAACCAAGAATCATAGTAACTGACAATGTTCTCATGAAACCCTGCGTATAAAATATGGTAATTAGTAAGATTATTATGTTAAAAAGGATGCATAACCTAAAGAGGAACAATTAGGTCAGAAAAATCGCACCTAGAGCAGCCAAAGCTTGTACTTCCATCAAAGCTTTCCTTCTGGAAATGAAATTATGTCAGCAACTCAAAACAATGGATACAATGAGACCACATCTATAACATAAGGAATAATTTTACCTTTCCATGTCTTGATGCAACTGCCTAGTGCAATGTTTCACTGCATATAAGCAGCCATCAATTCTCTTCAAGACTTTGAAAACACGGCTGAAGTTCCCAGCACCAATTTGCTGTCAAAAACATAAACAGATTTGTTTGGCCATGGACAATACTATGAGTTCTTCTTCTAAAATAGAATATAGACCTCAAAAGCATACCTCAATTTCATGATAATCTGTGTGGTAGCGAGATAGACCATCTCCACCAACAAGTCCTGGAAAAAGACCTGCACATTCCAATATCACAACCACCAGTAAGTTCTTGAAGTAGAGTAAAAAACTTGATAACCATATAATGATGCTCACCTGCACATTTTGATCTTCGATTGCCAAATGGATCTACATCTGTCTCTGAAGCTCCATCTAGGTATGGATTCTTGATGCAAGGAGGAGGCATGACACGGCAACGCAAAGCAATAGCAGACTGTGGAACGTAGCTGTGACGTTTCTTTGTATCAGTTATTGCTGTTTTCTCCGCTATATGTTCATCGCTGTCCAGTATATCTTCTGCTAGTTCCACTATCTGTTGATGCTCCTCCATCAGTATAGGGCTTAGAGGTATCGATGAGAGGCTATCTACCGCTGCGTAGATGGAAAAAACCGACTTTAAATAACATTGAGCAAGAGAGCCATTATATATGATGAATGAAACAACAGGAAACAAACTAGAAATGAGGAAGGATTATGAAGCTGACAAGTGAATTGATCAGTGACAGCAGCAAATGATACTCTAAAATAATTCTGACCAAACTTAACAGAACAATGCACCAGTTAGAAAGAACCCAGGCTAATGATCATGTTTTATCAGTTTATGCTTTTAATTATCTGTCCTAATGGAGACAGCTTATTTGTTCAATAGTAACTACAATCCTTCAGAAGTGAATACTAGAATTAACTTCAATCCTTTAACTTAACATTTACTTATAACCATTTTTTTCCACCCACATATTCAACCAGATCTTTGGAAGGCAGGAGAAGTAGAAGCTACAGTACAGATGCTAAAGTAAATTACGCTTCACTGGTCCATGC
The DNA here is from genome assembly GCA_036873135.1 of Clarkia xantiana subsp. parviflora. NCBI lineage: Eukaryota > Viridiplantae > Streptophyta > Magnoliopsida > Myrtales > Onagraceae > Clarkia > Clarkia xantiana. The sequence continues at coordinate 1,776,433 of JAPTYO010000010.1, read as the reverse complement.
TTAAAAATGCCAAAGGTTTCTCCAGGATATGCAGGAAATATAATAATTGTTTGCAAGATATGAAACCATCAACACTAAAAGGTTAAAGAAGTTGTTGAAACAGCAAATAGTTTTTAAATTTGAAATCGAAATTTGGGAGCAAAAGATGATGAGAAAAATGAAAACTGTTGAGCTATACATATCAAAGTTTCGAGATCAAGATATTTCCCTCTAGAGCTACAAAAATGGAAACTGATTTGCTTGCATTAAAATGATTGCCTCAAACAAATAGAACAAAGATTCACAAATCACAAATAGTGTAATTTTTTATTCAAGGAACTGGATCTCATGAAGAAGTGAATGCTATTGAATGCATTTTTCTTCCAACAATTGTTAGCATAATAGCAAGTTAGAATGATATTTTCTAATTTAAGACACAAAAATCGAATGAAGCTTGTTTAGATCTTCATCAATTTTATCATTCCGAGGAACCGAACTCACCTGGACGATTTCTTTTGCTCTTGGAACTTTTAACCTTTTCCGGTGATTTGGGGCAAGCTGAGTTCTCCTGTAGATTTGAAAACTTCAAGAAATTAAATCTATTCTAAAAACCTGAATTCAAAGTTATAGCATTTCTGGCACATTATTCCTCACCTTATTCCAATCCAGCATGCTCAACATATTCTGATTATCTGGAGTTATGTAATCCGGTGTGCTGCATAAAAATCACCAACTGAAAACTATCAATACACAGATTAGTTAATAAATCGAGAAATGCAGCATTGCTCATCTCTTATCCTATCAAGCAAGTTTTATTTTTCAGTGAATAGATAATACCGCAGCGAACTTTCATTATCTGACTAAAACTCCATCAATCCGGTAAGAAATTAAGCTTTAAAATCCCATTTTCAAGCTTCTGTAACAAAATAAAACCTAAACGCTACAGTTTAGACTAAGCTATCACACAGTTTAAGGAAATCATCAATCGATTGAATATGAAACACAAATACTACAGATCAGTCTGCGTCGGCGATAAAACCTATTACCAGAAGAAATCTTGGCTAAGAATGAAATCGACGCTAGAGTCAACGACATCAGCAGCTTCGGGAGCTGAAGTAGTGGGAGGGTCAATTTCTGATGGCGCCGACTCGAGAACCTGGTGGAAGAGCGAGGGCTTGGGACAGGTGGATAAAGACGACTGTTTGGGAATCGAGAGCAGAGAGACCTGCTGCAGCTGCCCTACCTGAACCTGCAATGTCCTCGCCAAAGCTTCTTTCATCTTGGCCTCCTCCCCTCTCCTTGCGTTGCTGCTTCTCTTCATGCTCTTCCTCTTCATCGTCTTCATCCTCTCCTTCAAAAATCTCTCTCTCTCTCTCTCCCCCTCGATTTTTATGCTTTTACTTTTGTTCTCTGATTTGCGAGGAAGCGAAAAGTTCAAATAGCGCGGGTTTTACCATCAACGGCAACGAGCCGCACGAGTCCCATTGTGATATTTAATCTCAACCGTCCATAGTGTAGATGGAAAGGACATGCTTTGGCGAGAGTGCAAGGGAAGCTATTATTAATCGATATATATAATTTGATTAGGCGTTACAATATTAAAGCCTTAATCATTTACTAGGCAAAAAAAAAATCATTTACTAGATAATAAGTAATAACCACTCAAAAGTCACATCACAAGAGAAAATTAAACTAAAAAAATTAAATCCAGCCTTAAATATAAATAAAAAGGTTAAATGATCTTTTTGGTATCATATGTTTAGTAAATGTTGACTTTTGGTATCATATGTTTTATTTCGTAGGCTTCTGGTGTCATATGTTTGCATTTTGTAGGCTTTTTGTGCATCCGTTAGTCAACAGTTAAGTTTGACCGTCAAAAACTTTTATTTTATTCAATTTAGTCCTCCAATTTATATTTTTAACTTTTAATTTTTACAATTTAGCCTCAAAATATTAGAAAATAGACCTAAGTCATAATTATCAATTTCACCCAGCTCAATAGGATTATAAAAAAACTCAGGGAGGAAATCTTAATTATTGTGGCAATATTGCAGGTGACTCTTATACTTTTAACTGCTTGGCAAATGTATCCTTATACTTATGTTACTTGGTAAACAACTCTTCAATGCATCGTCGAAGAGCATTCATAGCTTAGAAGCAACCTGGACTATTGGACTGCGTCTGAAGCACACGTTATCAATCACGTTGCATTTTATTGGTGCGCCAAATTTGGCCCTTCGCCAAAGTTCGAGGGGGTAACATTGCATAATTTAAAGTACTAGAGGTCCTTTTTGAGAGGTGATCCAGATATTGGGAAAACAGCATTTGCACCTATACTGATTGCCAGTTGCAGTTAACCCCCCCAAACTTTATGTTTCTGCTAAGTGTTCCAAGAACAATATTGTGTTCTTAACCACAACGCTTCCTGGCTTCTCACTTCTCCATATCCATAGGAAGGTTCAAACAACCCTCATAACAGTAATTTGACAAAGGCAGTGAGCATATACTGAAATAGCATCCACATCGAGAGCTGAGAGATTCAACAGGTCTTTTGGTCCATAATGTTTGACCACTTTTGAGTTTTGGTTCATAATGTTTGACCACTTTTGGGTTTTGGTTCATGATGTTTTTTTTTTCACCTAGTTGGTATCATCGTTTGCAAATTTTTCTAGTTTTGGTCCGACCGTTATATTCCGTCCATTTTTTCCGTTAAGTGACATGTTCAAGTCACGTGATCCAGCCTAAACTTTCAATTTTGTTCAAATTTAGAGGAATTGACACCCTAAACCTAGTTTAATTTGGGTGAATTGAACTAGGTTTAGTGGGTTAAATTTAGGGGAATTGACACCCTAAACCTAGTTCAATTGGTCAATTCCCCCAAATTTGAACAAAATTGAAAGTTTAAGGTGGATCGCGTGACTTGCACATGTAACTCAACAGAAAAAATGGACGGAATGTAACGGTAGGATCAAAACTAGAAAAATATGCAAACATATAATACCAAAACTAGGCAAAAAAAAACATCATGGACCAAAACCCAAAAATGGTCAAACATCATGGACCAAAAGACATGTTAACCCTTCAATTAACAAGGAACCGAACACATGTTCATCCATACCGAACACGTCATCCATTCAGACTAAGCAGGCATACCTCAAAACTATAACTACTACCGAAGCAACACTACAAAACTATAACTACTACTACATATCCACTTTACACAACTACTGAACTTTTAAAGACAAAGAAGCAGTTCCTATACTAGGTTAGATTATCCATGCTGAGAAGGTACCTGAGATGCATATGCCTGGGTTTGTATGAGGAATTTGTCAAACTCTTGCTTCTTGCTCTCAAAATTCATCTTTGCTTGATCCAGCATTAGTTGCTCTCTATGCATATCTTCTGTGAGTTTCTCCCTTTTCCACTTCAATTTCTTCATCTCTTTCTCCCTCTCAATGTAGTCTGATGGGAGATTGGACCCTTCAGATACTACTGAGAACCGCACCGACACTTCTTCTCTGCAAATTGGTAAACCAACCAGAAACCAAAAGTTAGGATCCAGAGAATGTAACTTTTCTGACCAATGTAAAAATACAGGAATTATAAAGTTAGTGATATTTAGACAGAAGAATGCTTGCCGATCTCCAAGATGATAAACACCAGGGATCCTAATCATGCCACCATCTAAGGAAAGAGCTCCATCAACAATAAAAGGAAGTGCATTAAGCATCTCTGCCCTTGTCTTATACACTTGAGTGCGGCGAAAAAGATTATAAAACAGAGTTTCTCTGAGGCCTTGTCCTTCGGATGTCAAATAGCTTAACTGAGAGGGATCCAAATTGATCATGTTGACGGCAAAACCGAGAAAACCAGGTGGAAGATCCCCATTTCGCGTTCTGGGCTTTAGAAGATTGAGTCTTCTTTGTGGGTCATTTGGTAAAAAGTCACCAACATATGGTCTGCGGATATATAGGACAATGATGTTAATGTTTGATGTAAAGTACAGCAAAATATCATAAAAGAATTGTTGTATGTTGTTAAAATCGTGCCTCAGATTCTCCAAACAAATTATGTGGAATCTACCATCTGGATACTTCCCAATAGCAGCTCCAAGCCCATAAAGACCAGAACTTTTATCAATTTGACCTTGTTCATTGTATCTTTCTATAGCCTTGACGCCTGCGAAAGTTTTGCAGACAATAGCTAGCATTGTGTCTATTCCCAAAAACTCCGACAGAAGGCTGAGAAGAAAAAGTACAAAATTACAGAGCTCCTCTTAACATAGTTAAAGACTGCAGCAAATTGTCATTAACCGAAGGAATTCAATTCAATCCAAAGGGTAGGAATCTATAGCTAGAAAAGTTATTCCATGAAATGAAACGTCAATTGAAGATAAGATAATGACATAAAATCTACTTCAGCCAGACATTAAAAGAGAGCTGTTTTTAATCAATGTTTATTATTATATTGCTACTTTGATGTTTGAGCAGTCGAACAAATTGCTAGCTGAGTTTTTGTTTTACGATTTTGCTAGCTCAGATTTCACGTGTGTACAAATTGCTAGCTTTGTTAGAATTTCCATCTAATCTAGACGATATGGTACACGTAATGGGCACATGACGGATAAAATAACTATCAATTTGTTTGATTACCCAAACATTAGCTAGCAATTTGTTCGAATGCCCAAACATCAACTAGCAATTTGGTTGAAGTCCCAAACATCAACTGGCAATTTGTTTGACTTCCCAAACATCAGCTATCAATTTGTTGCGCTTTTGTTCATCACGTGCTCGACACATGAAATGTTCCATCCAAATTAGACAGCATTCCTAATGGATTTAGTACTTTTTACACATGTGAAACCTTAGCTAGCAAAATAGTTATTAAAAAAAAAACCTCAGCTAGCAACTTGTTCGACATCTCAAACTCAAACATCAACTAGCAATATGATAATTAACCATTTAATCATCTAAAAGCTTAAAATCTAGTTTCGGAGGCATAGGTAAATTTCAAAGTTATTTTGAATCAAAATTGAGATGGAAGAATCATTTTCGGCTTATGTGAAATTAAGACATTAAAACACACGTATCAAATTAAACACACCTGCTAAGGATACCATCAGCAACTTTTCCTAGAAGAGCAACAACACCGATCACATCCTTGGTCAATGTAATATTAGAAGGTGGTATGACATGACATGTTTCAAGCTGGCAAATAAGGCTAGCAGCAGATTTATCATGACGTAGAATCTGTTGCACTGTTCCTTCCCCATTTTGAGCGCAGGAAAAGCCTTCGTCATCAGCCTTAGTTGAAGAAAGATACTTGCCTAATATGACTGAGATAAAGTTTATCAATATAAACAATCGACTGGGAATTCTTTTCGAACAATACCCATTAAACAATTTGAAGTTAGTCCTCCATCCACTGAATTGTCCAAAGACAAGTTAGCACGAGACACGGTGGAGACTATACAAGCATTGATAAGAGAAATGTACCTTGTCTATCAAGTATAGAATCATCTAACTTGGTTTTCTCAGCCTTGAGTGATACTAAGTTGTCCTCATGCTGCTTGATTTTAAAGCCTAGTGACTCCAAATCATCTTGAAGTTTCTACAAGGGATGACGAAATAATGAATCACCATTCACCAAGCCTGTCTGGAGCTAGCTCATTTTGAACTGAGGCATTTAATTTAAGCACTTAATAGAAGATAAATATGGTAATGCATTTCTTATTAGCGAAATCATAAACTCCTATTATAAAAAACCTTAGAGGTGCACAATATCACCGCAACTGGGGACTGCACTTCCATCGAGACTTCCTTCTTCAAGGGACCCGAATCATTCTGATGATCCACAACCATCGGAGATGACGAATGTGGCATCATCTACGAGCAGAAGTCCAAAGCATGGTAATGGGTAAATGCATGAATGAAATAAATTACAAAGGCAACATCTGAGTCCAACAAAATGATTGAAACACTAAAGAGTGCCTAAACATTGCAACTTCAAGGAATACAATATCTATCTAGATCGGATTCATAAATCCTAACACTAGAACTGCAGTTTCAACCTCATTCCGCCTTAAGAAATCTTAATTTGACTTGAAAAATCTCCGAAATTAACTGAACATGGAATATAGCCGAATCCAGCAATTGACGTTCTATAGCATTAAGAATCAAAGTGTAACGTCTTATGCAATCAAAACCCTGGAAGCAAGAGACTGCGTATAGCTGAACCTGATTTCCGCAACTTGCAGTTCAATGGAACGCCTCTTGAAGCTGAAAACGCTTCAGTAGAGCAACAGCAACAGCAACAGATTGTCACTGAACAGCAATCAGAGAAAATGCATGAAGAACGGTGATCGACTGACCGGAGACTGACTGATGCTGTGAGAGGGAGCTAATAAACCTATGCTTGTTAAGCCGTGAAGGAGCTAAAATACGCCGCGGCCGGGTTTTAGACTGTTTTTGTTTTTTTAGAAAAAAATAACTGTATTAAATAGATTTGGAAAAAAAATATATATATAATATAATTAATATATGGAAGATTAATATTTTAATTTTGTATCAAAAAATATTTTTTTCTTCCAAATATATATATTTTTATTAAAATTTACTATAATTATATATTAGTTAAAATGATTATAATATATGTATTAATTATACAATAAATATATTATTTTACAGTTGTCATAAAATATGTATTTTTAATATATATATATACATAACAGTATATTCATTTTATATATATATGTAATTTTAAAAAACATATAATAATTACAAAAAAAAAAGTTTAATAAAAAAAATTATTAGCACACCTAATATTATTAGGTAAAAAAATTCAGTGATAATCTCATCAAATTTGTAGCTATTTCATCAAGTAAATTTGACTCAACAATTGTATTATTTGTTAATATATTGTTATCGTCATCGTCAACAAAGATCGTGTACTTCACATATAATTCTGATTTTTTATAGTGATGATCACTCTTAGACTATTATCAAATATAATTACACGAACTAGTATTTTCTCTTAATTTGGGAGGGTTAGTGTTGAAGTTATTCAATGGCAAAACCATAATCTAACACCTTTAAAATCGTTTTTAGTCAGTCATCATGGATCATTGCTACTTGCACTGCTACAATTGCCGTGTTGGTTCAGAAGCTAACCATTATAGCCGACAGTGCACCACTGTGACTCAATGTCGTTCTTGAAAATGTGCATTTAGTTGTGTGCTTCAGGCTTTGTGATTTAAAACCACCTTCACTTGTTGATACCAGAAATAAGGTTAAAGAAACTATAAACTGTCTGAAGTTTACTTCATGTAAGATTTTGGTATCTGGGTATCTGAAGTTTAAAATGTTGAAATGGACAATCCTAGATTTTATTTTTGTTGAAATTTGGTGTCTTCGCGCGTCTTTTTCTCTCTATTCAGACATTTTTATCAACCCTTTCACCCACTTATAATCCATCACTCTTTACTTTTTATAAAATCGCCAAATTTCTCCTAAAACTTGAACATCCGAAAGAAAATGTTTCCAACAGAGTGGTGTGGAGTGATTTTCAGCGACAATAGAACGAGATTTACTTGTGCGGATGTTACCACCTTCTTAGGTGACGAAAATAAAGCGTGCATGAGAGCTCCTATTTGACAGCCGGTCGTCGGGATTAGCTTCTCTAAAGTAATTACACCGAGACACCAAATTTCAACAAAAATGAAACATGGGACTGTCCATTTTAACATTTTAAACTTCAAACACCAAAATCTCACATGGAGCAAACTTCAGACAGTTTATAGGTTCTTAACCCCAGAAATAATAATGAACCCTACCTCTCCCCATGGTGTTTGAGTATCATATACTCCAGGATTGTTAAGTGGTTTGATGTAAACTGTATTATGGAATCATAAGTACCTATCTCTATCTTCCATGGTGTATCAGTATCACATCCTAATCCTGTGGATAGTATCAAAGTGTGTACCTTTCCAGATTTAAAACAAAGAAAGAGGGTCAAACAATAGAGTAGCTCATCGATCATTTCTGTTTGTCCCGAGCCAATAACTTGCTGTTCAAGTAAGGATATTCTGGCGGAACACGCCAAATTCCCCATAGTATGAGTAAGTGTAGAATGAGAAGTGCAGTTGAGGAATAGATATTTGAAGGGTAGATATTCCAACACAATTCCACCCCAAGAAACAATGCTATTCTGCAACAAAGAACCAAGACGAATCAGCTACTAAGCCCTAACAGTTGAGTTAGCTAAGTTATTAATAAGGGTTAAGAACCTATAAACTGAAGTTTGCCTCATGTGAAATTTTGGTGTCTGAAGTTTAAAATGTTAAAACGGACAGTCCCAGATTTCATTTTTGTTGAAATTTGGTGTCTCGCTGTGATTACTCTAAAGAAGCCAGTCCCGACTACCAAATAGGAGTTCTCATGCACGCTCACTTCTCGTCACCTTGCCGGGACCTGTCACCTACGAATGTGGCCACATCCGCTCAAGTAAATCTCGCTCTATTGTCGTTGAAAATCACTCTACACCACTCTACTTGAAACATTTTCATTCGGATGTTTAAGTTTTGGGAGATATTTGACGATTTTATAAAAAAATAAAGAGTGATGGATTATGAGTGGATGAATGGGTCTATGAAAATGTTTGAAGGGAGAGGAAAAGACGCACGAAGACACCAAATTTCAACATTTCAACATTTTAAACTTCAGACACCAAAATCTCACATAGAACAAACTTCAGACAGTTTATAGGTTCTTAACCCTATTATTAATAAGGCAACTTTAAGCAAAAAAACACAACATTTGATGGTAGAGGTGGAATAGATGTGTACCGTAGCAAAGTTGGGAAAGCTGTGCTCCAAAGCAGATAGGGTAAGCTAAAGAAGTACCATGAGTAGAACTGATAGTGCAGTGATCGAGCACAGACAATTCCGATGAAATTTCCAACGAACAATGTTGACACAATATCTGGTACCACCATTCGCAGCATAATAATCAGGAATTATGTATAGAGGCAGGATATGTTCAGAGATTCGAGAAAAGTGAGTGGGACTTACGTTCTTTCTTGAGAATCTTGCTCGTTGAACTGCTGCCATTGGATTTTATCGGGAATGAACTTGAAAGAGTAGTTTTGAGCTTAAGGAACTCAATAATAGAAAGCAGAAAATTCAGTAGTCCTCCTTCGTGCCTGCAAACAATAATAGGAGAATTCAGCAGAAAGATGATGAAAATCCGAATCTAATGAATTAATCATGTTGAAACCAAAAAAAATGTGGAGAGGTTGTAGTATTTTGTGTCATAAACACAAGTGATCTTTAATCTCATGTTTTACAATGAATAAACCAAAAATAAATATAAAGATGTGAGCAGTAAAAACTTACTTGCACCATCTGTAGTGAGCGAAGAGAGCAAGTAATATCAGATGGGTAACCAGCAAAGAGAGTGCAAATCCTTTTGATACAAAAATTGGCTCTGGAACAAACTTGAAGTTAACAGACCTGAAATATAACATTTGTTTATGTCAATTTTATGCACATAGTTCCAGACAACTTCAAAAGGCATTTCGACCAGTAAGGCTAACATACGTCAGTGGTTACAAAGAAGATGTTGAGTAGAGAATACAAAGTCGGAGAGAAAAATACCAAAAATGGATGAAAACACGTCCAAGATTGAAAGCCCTTGATACGTAGGCAACAGGATGAGCCAGTAAAAACGGAAGACCCAGCAATATCTGTGGAATCATTTACCAATAAGAATCTACTGGTTGGAGAGACACTTATTACAGTTTGGCTTTCACCTCACCTACGTACATATAAAGTGAAATTAGTTGCTTGATTTTTACGACTCCTGCAATAAATATATGTGTACAGTGTAATACGGACTTAATATTAGCATCTAAATGGCACAACATATTTTTTCTAAAGCTGAAGAGCAATTGAGCACCTGTACTAGAGCCGCACATGCTAAAGCCGATACCACACCAAACAAATCCATCCCCTGCGTGTCGTTGATCAGTCACATGAATAATGGATAGACTCCAGAACAATTGCATATATATAAAATATAAAAAGAAATTGCACCTTTAGCATAAGTAGCAGCAATGGTGGGGCAAATAGGAGGACATTCATTTTCACAGAGACGGCTCCGCTACAAAATATAGAACCAACTTCATTTGTATCAAATTGAAATAAGTACAGAAATTAACGAAGAATAAATGAATCAAGTACCTGAAAATAATTAACCCGAGATGCCACTTTTGGAAAAGCAGGGCAGCTACTGCACTATGAAGAAGCATCATAGCAATGCAGTCATTGAAAAGGCGAAGCATAAAGATTGAGTGCACCCTCTTCGACAAACAGAGCAAAGTAAGTGCCCACCAAGGTAACTGCCACAGTTTCATAAACGTAAAATCAGTAGTGGCATGAAACAGAAAGATAAATTAAAAGATTAGTAGTCAGGAAGATTTAGTAGCAACGAAAGATGGAGAAATCTGCATGTTTTTCATCGTAGAATTTATTTTGTTTACCACATCTGTCTTCACATAGATGAATAATATTATCCCCAGATTTATGATATATAAGACCCCAAACAAAATCTGCAAGATCACAGAGAACAAGGATTTGTCACAAAAATACTTCAGCATTAAACATATTGCACTTGCACAATTTTGTGATGGATGTCATGTGAGAGTCAACGAAAAGTAATCTCCTTTAACTGATCAGAACCGGGATCCTAACTGGTTGATGAGAGCAGAAACTACCTGAGCTGTATAGACATCCCCGCCAGTGGCATACTGAAAGAAGGAATAAACATAAAGAAACCCTGCCGGGTAGACTAGAGGGCCCGTGTCTCCTTCCAAATTGCTGTAATCCCTTTCCCCAGCAAGAAATCCACTAACCTGTCATTCAAATGAATCCAAATCGTATTGGTCATCACACGACAATTGTGGTGCAAAGTGCAAACAGCAACTACAACAATGGAAGATGTAACTATTTGAAACGCTAAATTGCAGCTTCTCCAACAAAGTGTAGCTATCAGACCATTCGGCAATCTCAATTCTACTACCATGTAACAAGAAGCAGATGCAACTTACATTTAACATATAAACCATTTAGTCAAAATATTTGACATGATCAGTAACTAATTGACTAGTTCACATATACATTGGAACTTGAATAAAAAAACCCATTGTCCACAAAATGATCTATCTATAATTCCACCTCCGGATGAACTAGAATTTCTCGAGCAATGAAGAGAAAATGTTGTTTAGATCATTCAGAGCTTGTGAATTTTTGATTCAGTTCTCACCTGCGACATGTAAGCATCCCAGTCGATCTTCGTATCTGGAAGTTGGAACAACAACCCAATAAGAAAACAAAAGCAATCAGACGGAGCAGACAATGAGGACTGGAGGAGGGGAAAGGAAAACAGTTAAAGGAGCTGAAGATTGGAGGTGTTACATGGAACATATGCGACAATCAGAGAGACGAGGAGGGAATCAGCGGCTAGCAGAGCAAGAGCAAACGCTACTTTTGGATTATTGAATCTGAAACTACTGAGTCGACTTGGAGGTTCTTTTGATCTACGAGAAGGTCGCAGCTCGGACCTAGATTTGGAAGCCATGTGAATCGATGTTCGTTGCTTCAGAGCGGCGAGCCTTCAGTCCATGGAAGCACACCGGCGACGGAAGAGAAAGCGTTGAAGTTGGTGATCGGCGCCGGCGGAGGTGAAGATCAGCCCAAGGCCTTGCTTAGTAATTAGATTTGGGCTATACATGGCCCAATAGCGCCTATATATAGGGTTTGCGGACTGGTAAGAAGGCCTAGTTAATGTTAACGTTTTGAAAGAGTCTAGAACGGTCCTTAACCTTTTTTTTAGGCTCAAGAACGGTCCCTTAACTTGAGTGTTCAAAAAATGCATTTTGTTACACCGACTCAATGATAGGAGATTAAAACTGGGAAGTGAGTCCAGACCCTACATTAGTCCACTCAGTCTAATTTATGTGGTACAACTTATTCGTATGTACACTAAACAATGACCCATTACATTGAGTGTACCGTATTTTCCCTTAATTGGAAGTCCACAACACCAAACTTTGGAATTTTCAACCAGCCCCTCGAACGGCCGCCATGCACTGAGCCGGAGCATATTCGAAACAGCATGTACCATGTGTCGCCACCCTCACACGGGACTCACCACTTTTGGGCCCTCCCAGACTTCCCGGACCGAGCCGCCGGCTTTGATACCAGTTGTTAGGAGATTAAAACTGGGGAGTGAGCCAAGCCCAATACATAAGCCCACTGAGATTACATAATAAAACCAATTGGTAATAAGTATAAGTAGCATACCAAGCTTATATAGCGTTCTATCTCTTCAATCTAACAGATGTAGTACAACTCACTCACATGTACATTTAACATTCAGTACATTATCTCTCTCTCAACCGAGACAAAATGGCCAAAACAAAAATGCAGAACCTTATGGAAAATAAGACGCACGTCTTAACCAATTGTCTCATAAATCTGAACTTATAGGAGAATGCATTCAGCGCACTTTTTATACTTCAACATCCTTCGGCCTCCTCAACCAACTCATAGTATAAGACCGGCCATAGGCCTTGACCAAGAGAGGGTCAAACACAATGGGTTTTAACCACTTTTTTTATGGAAGGTAATCATTTTCATTTGAAGCGGTATCAGCAAGAATCAATCCGTACACTCTGATACCATGTGGAAAATAAGACGTGAATCTTAACCAATTATCACATAAATCCGAACTTATTTTTATTTGAAATAGGGTCACCAGGAATCAAATCTGTGCACTTTAATACAAAAATAAAACCTACACTTTAATCAAATTATGAGAAAGCATTCAGTGTACTCATATACTCCAACAATCCTAATCCTAACCCTAACTTTTTATTTGGGTAGAAGCCTGACACAGTTGGGTTAACTTAGCTTCCTCTCTCTCCTTGCCGCGACTTTCAACATGACTCTTTTCTGTATCGAGTGTATACAGTCTCGCAACCTGGCCGGAAACCATACACGTAACTGAGGAGAAGAAATAAATAAAGTTGTCGGCGGCGTCGATAGGCCACCACGTGTAAAGCTTCTGATCCACTCCCCGCCACCTCATACGGCCACGCGTCCCCTTGGATTTACCCAGAAACTCTCGCTCATCCACACCCTTCTATTTATCCCCTCTCTCTCCTCCTCTCCATCAAACCCTCCTTCTCTCTCATCATTTCAAACTCGCTGTCAAAAAAAAAAAAATGGCCTCTGCAGAACTGAAGCACCGCGTCAGAGATGACCCCACCGCCACCGAAACCACCGCACCGCCGCCTGAGAAGCGACCCACGAAGCTGTCGAGCAGGGCGAAACGCGGCCTTCCATCGCTTGCCCTAGCGGTGTCCCTCCCCCTTGCCCTGACCGCATTAAACATAATCTACTTCGGATTCCCAAGAGGGGTCCACGGCACCCAGAAGCTGCTGTGGTTCCCGCCGTTGTGGGCCCTGCACGCCACGTGTCTCTTCTCCAGCATCCTGATGGGGCTGTCGGCGTGGCTTGTGTGGGCGGAGGGCGGTTTCCACAAGAACCCACAAGCCCTAGGTCTATACTTGGCGCAGATGGGGTTAGCACTGTTGTGGGACCCGATCGTGTTCCGGTTCGGTGCGGTTCGGGTCGGTATGGCAGTAGCGGTTTTGATGGTTGTGAGCCTGTTGGGGTGCTACATGAAGTTCAAGGAAGTGAACACGACGGCGGGGGATCTGGTGAAGCTGTGCTTTGCATGGGCAGGGTTTGTTTGCATTGTCAATCTCAAGCTTATTTCCATGTGAAGCTGCAGCTACTAGCTAACCCTCTAAATATATAATAATATAATACATGGGGATCTTGCTTGATGATTAGGGTTTGTTTTGTATGGGTGTAATGTAAATTAATAATTCTAGATATGATAGATTTTAGTTACATGCTACGTACGTTACGTGAATCCAGGACTCAGGGGTGGGTGCACACTAATTTTTTTTTTTATTGTTAAATATTGGTCGTATTAAATATAATTTCGCGTTGAATGATAAATGAGAAAAACAAAAAATATTAAACATTAAAGATATATTTTAATTCTAGTTTAAAATTGAAAATATGAATTTATAATTAAGAAATGGTTTAAAAATTGAAATTAACTTCACTTGAAATATTGGTGAACAATATTGATTGCATCGACTTAAATATATTATGTAATGTCTATAATATGGGATATCTATAACGTTACATTCTTTTCTACTTAATTAATGATTTGTCTCATTCTTTTCTCCTTAATCAATGATTTGTCTCGCTGGGTCTTCTTGATAAGCTTTTTAACAAAGCAACTTAAATAAAAGAATCCACAATTATGTACTATTTTTCATTCATTATACCTTTATTCTACTAAAATTTTCTAGTAATGTTTGTCAACGAGACGCGTTTCCCTTACGAACATCAAATGATGAGTGTTATTAATATACTTTTATGGATATTCATTATGATGTTTTATAAATTAGTCCTCATATAGACTTTCCTTTTATTGATTTTATGTGTTCTTTAAAACTATATATTACCCTATATAAACAACAGTATATATGTGGTTAAGAACCCAAAAATCGTCACATGTTTCACTCATGTTGAAATTTGGTGTATCAGAATTAAAATGTTAGTATGGATAGTCCCTTCCCGCGTCTTTTTTTCCCCGTTCAATCATTTCTATCAGCTTACTCACCCATTTATAATTTATCACTTTTTCATTTTCATAAAATATTACAGGTTCCCCCAAACTTGAACATCCAAAAGAAAGGGTTTCCAGCAGTGTGGTGTTGAGCGATTTCTAGCGACAACTAAGCGAGATTTACTAGCACGAATGTAGCCAGCTTCTCAGCTGACGGTCCCGACAATGTGACGAAAGGAAGCGTGCATGGGAGCTCGAATTTGACAGCCAGTTTCGTCAGGATTGACTTCTCTAAAGTAATCACACCGATACACTAAAAAACAACCAAAATGAAACATGACACTGTCCATATTAATATTTTAATCTTGAGACACCAAATTTCAATTCAAGTTAATTTTAAGACTGTTTTTAAATTCATAACCTCTATATATTATGAGAATAAATCCATGCTCAATTTCTTTGTTCTATTACTTTTCTAATTTCACTACAACTATTAACTTTTCACCTCACCGTTATCACGTGGAGTGACACTTACACAAGGAAACTTTTGTAAAATAAAACAAAACAGAGCAGAATACGAGAAGCATCAACCATTGGTAAGTTAAATGGTAACTGATGATCATCCCCATTTTAATTTTAATAATTAATTATTAGTTCTATTTATATTATTTATAATCAATATTTAGCATTTGTGTCTCCCTCTCTCTCGACGACAACAAGAACTCACCTTGTTGGATCAGAGGCGAAATCAGTCGCCAGAAACCAAACGTCGACTAGAATGGTTGAGACCAGACGAAGCGCTGCTTCCGCCAGTAAGCGCCCTCTCCCTTCTCCGGCCGCGGATTCTCCGCCTCCCCATACCAAACGCTCCAAGGTATGAATTTTCTTCATTGTGCTCCTTCTCTTTCCTTCTCTATTACGGCTCTTCTAGGGTTTTAATTTCTTTGATTTGCTCTCGGCTGATTGATTTCTTCATGCATGTCTGTAATAGACGGATGAGGGATTTGCTCCTGATTTGGAGAATCCTTGCAAGGACTCTGAGACTGATTCCCAAGAAGCTGAGCTGCATCCCTCTGGTCCACCAGCTCCCGATTTGGTCAAGGCGGCTGATGGAGACGAAGCAGATAAATTGCAGGATACTAAGATGGGAAGTCATGCCCCGCCTTTGCCCCATCATTCAGGTTTGCCTTTACCCCACTTTTTGGGTCTGTCCCACGTTCTTCACTCGATCATACCTAAAGAATTAAGAAATGTATATGATTTTGACTTTTCTTGAAGCTCAGTAAGTATTAAAAGTGTGAATTTGCGGTCTTGCTAAAGTTAAAGCTTGATTTTTGGGATTTTTCTCTTTAAATATCCACTGCTGCTGTTCTATCTGGATGATTCTTAGTTTCTGTCCACTGGATGTTTAATTTGTGCCCCGCTCTCCCGTTTCTGGAAAAATTGTTGACCCATCAAGCTCTAATTTCCAGAAGATGTGGAGAAATCGAATTGGCAGAAGAAGAAGAAAGGATCCTCGAAGCTGTCAAAGCAGACTATCAAGGCTCCATGGGGAAAGCTTCTTTCGCAATGCAGTGAGGTGTGTTTTTGTGGTCTATTACTTATGGTAGTACTATGATCTTTCTTAAGTTATCGAACGTAAATCTGCAAGACATGAATTTCTCAGGGAATAGTGTTTCCTCATTTATGTGGAGGAACGGACGGAATTTAGCATTCTGAATGCTGAAATATTCTATCTATGCCTGCTATCATCTTAATATAAGGAAAAATGACTTTTTTTTTTAATTATAAAAATTAATTGGTAGTTATTATGGCTTATTTTTCATAATTTCGTTCTGGTTCATTCAGTACCCTCACGAGCTGATGCGGGGGAAGCTTTTCACTGTTGGTCAAAACCGCACTTGCAACCTATTTTTGCCAGATCCATCTGTCAGCGCTATATTGTGCAAATTGAAGCACATCGAGGTACATTTGACATCTTATACATGGAGAAATATTGTTTAAAGATAGTGGAAATCTTCAATGGCAGTAGATATGGGTGTTCGGTGTAATTTCAGTTAATTCTATATACCACTTTGTACAGCGTGGAGGCTCATCTGTTACTTTGCTTGAAATTGCTGGGGGCAAGGGGGTTGTGCAAGTAAATGGTAAAACCTGCCCGCGGAATTCAACCATTATTCTATGTGGAGGTGATGAGGTGGTTTTTAGTGCCACAAGCAGCTATGCTTATGTATCCTTTTGTAGTTTGAATTGAAGCATTTTAGTTGGTGGCATTTTTAGCGAGATATTATTTTCTAGATGTTATATGTGGGGTTTGGCTATAAAAGAACAACAATTTCTAGTTTTTGTTTTGTTTGTTTTCAAGTTCTTCATGCTTAACATTATAGCAGTTATTGCTATGGGAAAAGCTTTCCTTAATGTTATTTTAGGTATTTCAGCAGCTTAATGGTGAAAGCATATCTGATTCGGGTATCCTAATGGAAGCTCAAAGTGATCCAGCAAAGGGTATACATATTGATTCGAGGTCTGGAGATCCTTCAGCTGTGACAGGAGCAGCAATATTAGCCTCTCTTGCGGATCTACAGAAGGGACTTTCTCTCCTTCCTCCTCCTACTAAAGGTTGTGGGGTAAGTTCTGAAGTTCCAGTTGTTTCATCTGTTTCTGGAGCAGCTGATGATCAAATAGATGTAGAAATGAGGGAGAACTGTAATAATGAAGATGTCACTGTTACTTCTCCAAGAGGAAAGAGTGTTATGCCTTCTACTGAATGCAATGGCGACAGTTTAAATGATGGTTTTGGATTAGCTCCTAGTAGAGATGCTGGGGGTGGAAAGGTCCCTAAGTCTGTATCAACCTGTGAACTAACGCCATTGTTGAGGATGCTTGCTCGTTCCTCCTCTCCTTCTGAATTTGGGCGAACATTTGTGAGATTACTTGGAGAGCACCGTGAAATTAAAGCACTTCTCAAAAATCTTGGTCCTACATCTAATTTAATAGCAGATTGGCACAAAGCATTTAAGGATAGTCTTCAGCAAGCTATTATTAGTCCAGAAAATATTGACATCTCATTCGACAATTTTCCTTACTACTTGAGGTGCGAATTTTGTTTGACTTCATCGTGCTTTGATATTATCCTTGAGCTCCTGCTGCACCACTGCAAAAGCATATGAATATTTATAATTTGCTTTGTATTTGATTGTTCTGAGTAATGCAGTGATTCAACAAAGAATGTTCTGATTGCTTCGACATTTATTCGGTTGAAGTGCAATAAGTTTGTGAAATATGCTGCAGACCTGCCAACCGTTTCTCCTCGCATATTATTATCTGGTCCTGCTGGTAATGTCTACATCGTTTTTATTTATTTATTTACTTACTTATATTATACCCTTTGGTTTTTTCTTGAGGATGTTTCTTTTACTTGTAGGTTCCGAAATATATCAAGAGACACTTTCGAAGGCACTTGCAAAACATTTTGGTGCAAAATTGTTAATCCTTGATTCCCTTCTGCTGCCAGGAGTATGCTCCCCTAAGATCTCCTAATTTATAAGCTGAACTTTGTTCTTCTTGAGCTTTTGGAACTCACTGCTAAATCATTGCTTGTGTATAATGAATTTCAAACTTCCATTCATATCAGGTTTCAGCGACTAAAGATGTTGATCCAGTGCGAGAATCTGTCAAACCAGAAAGAGCATCTGTTTTCGGCAAGCGTGTATCTAGAGCTGGTACAGTGCAGTATAGAAAACCAATCTCTAGTGTTGAAGCTGATATAACTGGTGGATCTGTACTGGGCTCTCAGCAACGAAAGCAGGAGTCCTCTACCGCAACATCCAAAAACTACAAGTTTAAAAAAGGCATAGTGACCATGAATTTTATTACTATTGTTTTGCAACTCTGTATCTTTTACTCAGCTGATGACATGAGAACCTCTGTTGACAGGTGATAGAGTCAGGTATACTGCAATTCATTCAAGTATATCAGTTTCACAAACTTCAAGGTACTTAACTAAGATATATTGATTATATATGAAATATAACAATTTTGGAGCAAGTTTAATCTTTTCAATGAAAAATCTACCAAGCATAAAAATTCAATCACCAACTATCACATACAATATTCGTTTCTCTTGAAAAAGTAGCCTCACTCACTTTCTCTTTTAAGTTTCACACTTTTTAGAATTGCTCTTTTATTACTAAGTGGACTATGCAAAGCTGGTAAATTGTTAATGTGGTGGTTCTGCAATTGTTCTGTAGGGGACCTGCTGATGGTTACCGAGGCAAAGTAGTACTTCCTTGTGAGGAGAATGAAAATGGATCAGCAAAGGTTGGGGTGAGATTTGATAGGACAGTTGCAGAAGGGAATGATCTTGGTGGTCATTGTGAAAAGGAACATGGTTTCTTCTGCTCTGGTGATTGCTTGTTTATCCATCTTCGGTTATAATTCCACGACTGCACTTCTCCTAATCCTGACAGTCAATTATATATGTTTACCTTAATAGTCAATTCACTCACTTTGGAGAATTCTGGATCAGAAGAAACTGATAGCCTCGCTCTTGATGAGATTTTTGAGGTAAATGCTAGGTTTATTAAAGTGTGTGAAGAACCTCTTCATGTCTTCTTTTTAACAAAAAATCAATGTGTTCTTTTTATCAATGAATTGTTAAATCTTATGTCCTAATCTTTATAGGTTGCCTTAAATGTAAGTAAAATCTCCCCATTGATAATATTAGTGAAAGACGTGGAGAAGGCTATTGGAGGGAACCATGACGCAGGTTACTTACTGAGAAGCAAGCTTGAAAGTTTACCTGAGAACGTGGTTGTCATTGGCTCTCATACACACTTAGATAGCCGCAAGGAAAAGGTGAGTGCTTGTTACACATTCATGGTTGCTCTTCCAGCTGAATATTATAAATTGATGACAAATTTGCATCTCTACTTTCAGTCTCATCCTGGTGGTCTTCTGTTCACAAAATTTGGTGGCAACCCCACAACTCTATTAGATCTCGCATTTCCGGTATGTACAAACTATGCATAACCTCCTATCAAATTTATTTTGGGGATGGGGCTGTGGTGTTAAGATTGAACTAGAAATAATTTATTTTCCTTTTTTGAGCTCTCTCCTTTGTTGGGACAGTGGGGTTGGAAGTAGCTATACTTTATTATATTCTATATATGATGCAGTGCAACTAAGATTTAGACGAAGAATCCAATTATGTGGAAATTGGAATAGATGGTTTCTGAGAATCTCATGCCAAACAGCCGTAATTGTTTGAGATTTGCGTATAAAGAAGCGAACTTCAAAAAAGCAAAAAGAAACTATAAAGAACTGCATGTCAAATAAACCTAGAAAGACCCTTGTAATTCTCGAATAATTCATATGATCATTTAAGTGGATGTGGATGAAATTCCAACTTATTCATGTCGTGACGGATTTTTAAGGTTTGATGCGTGTCGAAAAACAGAATATCATTCAGTTACATAAGTATAATCTGAAGTAAAACATTCAAATCATTAATATTTTAGGTTTACGTCTAATCAAAACTTTAAATGACTGCTTAAATTTTGATCTTGGTTCAGGAAAACTTAGGGAGATTGCATGACAGAGGGAAAGAAACCCCCAAGTCGATAAAGCAAGTAAATCGCCTTTTCCCGAACAAGGTCACAATCCAGCTACCTCAGGTATGAAGAAAGAGTAGAAGTTATGTGATGTTACATTCATTCCTGTTATTATATCTGATACAAACACCTTTACAGGACGAAGCTCTGCTTTTGGGCTGGAAGCAGCAGTTGGAACGGGATGTTGAGACCTTGAGGGCACAATCCAACATCAGTGCAATTCGTTCAGTGAGTACCATGAGACAGTTGCATTGTCCGGTTACCATGAAAAGCTCACCTTTCAACTTTTAGGCCCTTTCTGCATCTTTATGCTTATTCATCAAAGAAAATAATCAATATATTTTTTTTAGGGTCAATAACCTGGGAGAGGTCTGAAGTTTGGCCCTTGTTAATTTGAGAGGTCTGAAGATTGAAATGGTGATAACTGAGGTCTGAAGTTTGGACTTTGTGATTTTTAGGTTTTCCGTCCAAATTTTCTGTCAAATTTAACAGAACCGTGTGAAATGTCAAAAATACCCTTTTGTAATATTTGAATTAATAAAAAGTTTAATTAATATAAAGATGAAATGACAAAAATACCCCTGTCCATAATTTAAACCTAACCCAACTCCGACCACCACCACGGCTCCGGCCGGCCACCACCCTCTCCGGCGACCACCACTCTCTCCGGCGACCACCACCCTCTCCGGCCGGCCACCACCCTCTCCGGCGACCGCCACCACGGCCTCAATTGGGCCCAAATCGGAGCCACCGGCCCCGATTGGGCTCCGATTTGGAGCTCTGTGGCTCCGATATGGGGCCACAGAGCTCCAAATCGGAGCTCTGTGGCCCCAAATCGGAGCCACAGAGCTCCGATCGGAGCCACCGAGCTCCGATCGGAGCTTTGTGGCTCCGATTTGGGCCCAATCGTCGGAGAGGGTGGTGGCCGGCCGGAGAGGGTGGTGGTCGCCGGAGAGGGTGGTGGTCGCCGGAGTTGGGTAGTGGCCGGCCGGAGCCGTGGTGGTGGCTGGAGTTGGGTGGTGGCCTTAAGGGCATTTTCGTCTTTTCATTGAATCATGTGAGATGCAAGAAGGGTATTTTTGGAATTTTTTTTTATTTCTGGTCACATGCAATGCACATGACCAACTTCCGTCAGTTTTAACGGAAAAAACTAACGGAGACCTCTATTATCTACAAGTCCAAACTTCAGACCTTTGTTATCACCATTTCAAACTTCAGACCTCTCAAATTCACAAGGGCCAAACTTCAGACCTCTCCCAGGTTATTAACCCTTTTTTTTAGAAGTAAAAGGAAAATTTAAAGGTTAAAATTACTTATCAATGGTATTAGCTAAATTATTTATGCCATTCAGGTTCTGAATCGAAATGGGTTGGATTGTGCTGACATTGAGAATTTGTGTGTCAAAGACCAGACACTGCCCAGTGACAGTATGCACCTTTGGCTTCAATGCATCAAAAATATATTCTTTCTGATCTATGTAGTCGGTAATATATGCTGAATTTTTGTTATTTTGGATTATAAGGTGTGGAGAAAATTGTTGGCTGGGCTTTGAGTAACCATTTTATGTCTTCTCCCGAAGAATTTGTTAAAGATGCTAAACTTGTTATCTCTACAGAAAGGTACAAAGGAAATTTTCTCTTTTACAGAAATTTCCGTGGTGTCTGACTTGCAGCAAAACTAATCCGTCTTTCTAACGTGTACTTCAGCATTGAATATGGCGTGAACATCCTAAACGGTATACAGAGTGAAACTAAGGGCTCAAAGAAATCTTTGAAGGTTAGAATTTTACATTTTATCGCATCCACTAAGGCACTAAGTTATATTGTCTCTATATACTGTCTCTTTTAGTCTCTGAACTTTCGGAATGAACAGGATGTTGTTACTGAGAATGAATTTGAGAAGAAATTACTTGCTGAAGTCATCCCACCTGGTGAGATTGGCGTCAGCTTTGATGACATTGGAGCCCTAGAAAACGTCAAGGATACTTTGAAGGAGTTGGTCATGCTTCCTCTTCAGAGACCCGAGTTGTTCAGTAAAGGACAACTTACCAAGGTTCTTTGTTTTCCTTTTCTCTTAATGAATTTCTATAACCTCCAATTTTTTTTAAATGTTAGTAAAGAATCTGATTTTATCGCTATCCACGTTTTTTTGCAGCCATGCAAGGGTATACTACTTTTTGGCCCTCCAGGGACAGGAAAGACAATGCTTGCTAAGGCAGTAGCTACTGAGGCCGGCGCCAACTTCATCAACATATCTATGTCAAGCATCACATCAAAGGTTCTTATTGCTCTCTCTCTTTTTTTTCCCATTTCTTTTCTTTATTCTACTTTTGAACTCGAAGTAATTTTTTTTTAAAGCTTCAAGCCTTCAATGCATACCTTTGTTCTTGCAGTGGTTTGGAGAAGGAGAGAAGTATGTCAAGGCAGTATTCTCTCTTGCAAGTAAAATTGCTCCCAGTGTTATTTTTGTTGATGAGGTAGATTTATACCAGTAATATCCTTAGCTCTATCACACAACATCTAGAATCAAGAAGGAAGATTCAGCTTTGCATTTGGGATTCTTTAATTAGATTTTTCGTCGAATAGGTTGATAGCATGCTAGGAAGACGTGAAAATCCTGGGGAGCATGAGGCGATGCGTAAAATGAAGAATGAGTTTATGGTTAATTGGGATGGATTGCGAACAAAGGATAAGGAGCGGGTTTTGGTTCTTGGTGCCACCAACAGACCTTTTGACCTTGATGAGGCTGTTATTAGAAGGTTTCCTAGAAGGTAATGTGGATTTTTTAGTTATTTATTTTTAAAATTTTAATGTTATCTTTTAAATGCTGTGTTTAATCTATAGCTTTTACGTGCAGACTTATGGTTAGCTTGCCCGACGCTCACAACAGAGAAAAGATACTGCAAGTAATTTTGGCTAAAGAAGAACTTGGCTCTAATGTTGATTTGGGAGCAGTTGCAAACATGGCTGAGGGCTACTCCGGAAGTGATTTGAAGGTGTTTTCTTTAATTTGGTTAACTTAAAGAAAACATTTTTAATTTCTCTTGTTGGAAGGTAATCAACTTATCGTAGCTATTTTTCTGTGCTACAGAATCTGTGTGTTAGTGCCGCACACTGCCCAATTAGAGAAATTCTTGAGAAGGAAAAGAAGGTTTGCTATCTTTCTGCAGAAGCTTACTCTTTCTTACAAATGGTCATTCATTTCAATCATCCTGGACTTGCTAAAAAAAAATTCTCAACATGCTGTATGAAGTTCATTTTTCTTTAAGTTTGTAGATATAGCGGAATCACTGTTTGTGATGATTTTTCTTTGTTTTTTTTTTTCTTTCCCAGTTACTCAGAAACTTAGCATACAAAAAAAATTGTATTTTGTGGGTGTGATTTGCAGGAACAAGCAGAAGCAGTGGCAGATGGAAAGAGTGTGCCGTTGTTGTATAGCAGTGCGGATGTTCGGTCCCTGAAAATGGAGGATTTCAAGAATGCCCATGAGCAGGTATTTCAAACTCATTGTATACTCGATTTGAGAATTTCGTCCCAATATATATAGGAGGGTGATGCATACAATACACAATGAAATGGGAGTTGGGTTTGATTTGATTCAGGTGTATGCAAGTGTTTCATCGGAGTCTACAAACATGAACGAACTTCTGCAGTGGAACGAATTGTATGGAGAAGGGGGATCAAGAAAGACCAAATCTCTCAGCTATTTCATGTAGAAGAAGAAGAAGATGGCAGTTGGTTTTGGGCAATCTTCTTTATCAGAGATATTTATAAACCCCAACATCAGAGTATGAATGATGGTATGTATCAATCCATCCTTTTGCCTAGTAGTAGTAATCAATCTTGTATTGTCTAATTAAGAGCTTAGGTAAGCAAGCAAGCAAGCCTTGTGTAATTGGTATTCAGACCAACCTGCATCCTAGTGTTGTACAAAAAATGAAAATGAAAAGATTGCTAAATTATTAAGCCATAGTATTTCGGGTTAAGAACCTATAAACTGTCTGAAGTTTGCTCCATGTTCGATTTTGGTGTCTGAAGTTTAAAATGTTGAAATGGACAGTCTCAGGTTTCATTTTTGTTGAAATTTAGCGTTTCGGTGTGATTACTTTAGAATAGCTAATTTCGACGAAACCGACTGTCAAATAGAAGCTCTCATGCACGCTTCCTTCTCGTCACTTTGCCGGGATTGTCACCTAAGAAGGTGATCACATCCGCACAAGTAAATATCGCTCTATTTTCGCTGAAAATGACTACACACCACTCTGCTGGAAACATTTTCTTTCGGAGTTCAAGTTTTAGGGAAAATTTGGCGATTTTATAAAAGAGTAAAGAGCGGTGGATTATGAGTGAGTGAAATGGTCGATGAAAATGTTTGAAGGGAGAGGAAAAGATGCGCGAAGACACCAAATTTCAACTAAAATGAAATCTGGGACTGCCATTTTAACATTTTAAACTTCAGACATCAAAATCTCACGTGGAGCAAACTTCGGACTTTTTATAGGTTTTTTAACCCTTGTATGTATATGTATTATATTATTTAGTCACGTTAGTTTTACTTTTTGTTTTTGAGTTTTTCCATCTATTTGGTTATAATACAAAATTAGTATGTGCCTCTTTAAGTGGCCTGATATCTATCCAATTCTATCCTAAAGTTACTTCACAATATACATTAAAATAAAAACGTTTTTGTATTATTGATTTTAAAAAATATGACGTGAAATTGGAAATTCTAAGGTATCAGCTAAGTACTAACTGTTAGTCTTTCCGGTGATTACTATGTTAATCATCATTCATCACTTTATTATAAGTTGATAATAAAATATTTAAATATACTAATATAAATTTCTCAAGTTTATGTTTTATTTCAAAATGAGCTAATGTGTTGAGTACATATATTTTCTTGAAACTTGCGAACTTCTAAAATTTTCTCATTCTCAATTTTTTATTTGATTTATTTTAAATATTCTAGTAGATGTTAATCGCGAGTAGCGTGCATGTAAAAAAATCGAAGTAAAAATAAAATTGTATAGTTTTTTATAAATATGATTTTTTATTGAAATTTTTTATTGTGAAGTGTTTTGTTACCTATAATTATAGTTGTTATAAATAAGTACTTTATCATGAAGTGTATTTGTATTGTTACCTATAATAATAAATATATATTTCATGTGAGTGACTTTGTCTTATATTATATATATATTAATTGTCTTTAAAGTTTATATATATATATATAATGTATGTATTTTTATATTTTTTAATGTAATAGTTTTTTATTTTATAAATATTTTTTTATCACGAAGTGTCTTGTTACTTATAATAACTAGAGAATATACATGTGTATTGGACGGCGTGCAAAACATTTAATTATATTTTTATGTAAATACTCGTGTATTTGAAATGAATTGTAAAAAGAGTTCGGTTTCATCCACAAGCCTAACAACCGTCGGTATAAACGGTTTCATATTTTAGGGGTTTTTTTGGGTAAAGATAATTCTCCATATTTCACGGTTTCTTTTCAAAACATATCGTCTATTTAATATTTATGTCTACCACTTAGTAATTTATATATGCAACCGTTTTTTATTTAACCATGTACAAGTGTTTCATGCTTTTTCCCATACATAGTTCTTCTATAATATCGTCGTTCTGTCGCATTCGGAAAGGAAATAACAAAGACTATCTTCAAACTTCTCATCAAGTTTCTCAAATCGACGAGCTTAAAGAGAATAATACTTCCTCTTTTCCTTGGTTAAGAACATATAAACTGTCTGAAGTTTGCTCTATGTGAGATTTTGGTGCCTGAAGTTTAAAATGTTGAAATTGACAGTCTCATGTTTCATTTTAGTTGAAATTTGGTGTCTTCGCGCGTCTTTTCCTCTCCCTTCAAACATTTTCATCGATCATTTCACCCACTCATAATCTATCACTCTTTACTTTTTATTATAAAATCGCTAAATATATTCCAAAACTTGAACATCCGAAAGAAAAAGTTTTCAGCAGAGTGGTGTGGAGTGATTTTCAGCGACAATAGAGCGAGATTTACTTGTGCGGATGTGGCCACCTTCTTAGGTGAAGGTCCCGACAAGGTGACGAGAAGGAAGCGTGCATGAGAGCTTCTATATGACAGCAGGTTTCGTCTGGATTGGCTTCTCTAAAGTAATCACACCGAGACATCAAATTTCAACAAAAATTAAACCTGTGATTGTCAACTTTAACTTTTAATCTTCAAACACCAAAATCTCACATGGAGCAAACTTCAGACAGTTTATAGGTTCTTAACCCATAAATTAAATGTGACAATTTAGTCGTATTATGAATGATTATACTGTTTTATTATTTTAGAAATTGATAGTTCGCATTGAGAAAATGAATTTTATTTTGGATAATTTGTTTTTCTCTTTATGGGTATTAGCTCATGTTTTACGTTGAAACATATTACTAACTTGTGTTTTTTTTAATGAACAATTTGCAAATTAACAATTTGTTCATAAGTAAAATCGAGATTGCAAATTTTCTACAAATAAAAACATAAGTTAGTAAATTTTGCAATAAAAAATATCAACTAAAAATATATTCGAATGTTCAACGTGATGTATCAATTTAGTAATTAAATTTTTTTTTTTTTTTTCAAATTAATATAAATCGTGTTGCACACTTACCACTCTTTAGGTCGTTATTAACCTACAAAGGAACGGCGTCGTTAGTCAAAACCCTATCGGTTCGGTGTCAGCTCATAAACCCTAAACTAGGGCTGGAAATCAATCAATATCAAGAAGTAGAGACGGCTAGCTTCAAAGAAGAACCAGTACTACAATGGCTAGGTCGAGAAGAAAGTACAAGCAATCAAGGACGAAGGTCAAGGTAGCGCTCCCGAAGAAGAATCCTAGAGTCGTGAAACCTGCGTTCAGCCTCCCTCCGAAGCTCCGCTCCCTAATCGAAGAGTCTATCTCCGACCCTGCCGGACTCAAATGGGACGACAAGGGCACCGTCAGCCGCAACTACAAGTCCTTCGGTGTCGTCTCAAACCCTAATTCAATACATGGAGGCCCTCTCCGTGCCCCAGCTTCTGACAAGTTGGCTGAGGAAGGTGCAGAGTTTGACGTCATGGATTCCGGTAGCGATCTCGAAGAAGACGGTTAGTTCTCCTTTCTTCTCTGCTAATTAGTCTATTGGAGTGGTTGAATGTTGTTAAATTGGCATTTTATTGAGAAAAAAACTGTGAGTTTAGTAGGATTTTATTTTGTTGAGATGCTTTAGTAGAATTTGTTGGCCGGGTCCAGCAAAGCGCCCCTTAGATTAACTGGGATTGTAGAATCTGAGAGATGAGTTTGGAAGTAGGATACTAAGCAATGAAGCTATAAGGTCTCTATCTTTATCAATTTGTTACTGTCAAAGGTCTCCTTCTGAATACTAGGATCGATTAATTGAGTCATATATGTCGGCTACTCCAGTTGCTGTTATGTTCCAATTGTCTCTGTTGTGGGTGCTAGTGGATTTTCTCTATGCATTTTGCATATCACTACTTAACTGTAGAGATTTGGTATGGTACTTAAAAACAAACTTTAAGGGGAGTGCTCCTGCTGGCTGCTGTGCTTGTAATTCAATGCAGACTGTTCTGAACAATACAAACTCTTATCTTCCTTGGTAATTGATAAGAAACGCGATACAATGTAGCAGTTTTATTGTCTAATAACAAAAACAAGTCTTTTTGACACATCATATCTTTAGTCAGGTTTATGAGTATCCCCTTTTGTTCATCCAACTGGTTGAGGTCGTCCGGGATGTTCTTGGACATATATATTGAAAAAAAAAAATGTCCTTTTGATAAAACTCTTCACCTTTCGGGTTGTCCAAGGTATCATTACATTGTCAATCTTCATGTTTTGAGATTTGTTATTCTTTGTATGGAAAATAGATCTGAAATCCGCTCTTGGGAAGAAAAGAAGGGACGGTAAATCTGCCCCACTGCAACCATTGACGACAATTCAGCGTGCTCATGTTTCTCGGCTTGTTGAGAAATATGGTGATGACTATCAGGTTTGTGACTCACCTCTTTCCCTATATATATAGCTCCAATTCCAATCATTTTCAAAAGCAGCATTGGTGATTGGTCTGTTCCTCTTTATGTTTGTTCTCAGGCAATGTTCAGGGATATAAAGCTGAACACGATGCAGCATTCAGTGGCTACCTTGAGAAACTTGTGCGAGAGGTATCAGCTGCATAAGAACCGAAACCCCTTGATCGTTCGGTAAGAGTGTTGGCTTTATGTTGTTTGCCTTTCAGAAGGGATCAGTAGTCTTTATTCAACTCCTTGGTAATACAGTTTTGTGGCCATGTATCTTGTATTGTACTGCAGAACTCAAATGGATTCCCAGTCTTAATTATTCAATACAATGAGTGTTTTTTAAGACATAAGTGCTTCATGGTTTAAGTAATTTCTCTTATAATAAAGGGTTAATAGGTCTTTTGGTCCATGATATTTGACAATTTTTGAGTTTTGGTCCATGATGTTTTTTTTTTGCCTAGTTTTGGTACCATATGTATGCAGATTTTTCTAGTTTTGGTTCGACCGTTACATTCCGTCCATTTTTTCCCGTTAATTGACATGTGCAAAAGTAGGGTTTCCCCACGATTTCTATCTGACACTCAAATTAGTATAGAATTGTTAAGTCCGAGTTAGGCAATAATTAATTGAAGATTTCGGACAAAATTGAATATTCAGTAACACGTGTTATCCTCTAATTAATCAAAGGGCTACTACCAGCAGGCTAACAACAGACAATAATCCCTAGGCCTGTCAATTTCGGACCCAACCCGAAATTGACCCGGGCTCGTGTCTGGTTCGAATTCCAACTTTCGGGTCAGTTTCGGGTTGTTCCAAATCTGATTCGGGAAAAAACT
Organism: Clarkia xantiana subsp. parviflora; assembly: GCA_036873135.1. NCBI lineage: Eukaryota > Viridiplantae > Streptophyta > Magnoliopsida > Myrtales > Onagraceae > Clarkia > Clarkia xantiana. Next base: position 1,747,234 of record JAPTYO010000010.1, on the reverse strand, counting down.
GGTCGGGTTTGGGTCTCGATATTGGATCTGAACCCGATGAGTCTGACTCGAAAATAATTAAATTATGGATATTAATATACTAAATATATATAATGTTAAAAACTAAAAGTAAAATCAAACAAATAACAAAGTAGAAACTCTAGCGTCATTAATTTTTGTATTCTCCCAACTAGTCTTCTTCTCCTTAATTTTAAAGGCTCAACCGACGCTTAGACATATTCACAACTGAGGGTTCATTTAGGTGTGGTAGTTCGTGGCATCCGTGTCTAGTTGGACATCTGAGGTTTCAACCTCTGTTCTGGAGCCAGACATTGGATTGAACATCATAATAGATCGAGCAGAGGAAATATAAATAAAATAAAAAGTATAATAAGAGGAAATATAAATAAAATAAAAAGTATAATAGTAGGTGTACATTCTGGTCAACAACAACGTTGCTAAACAACATCGTTTAGTTATAAAAATTTTACATATGTTAATATTTATAAGAAAAACCAGGCATAATAAGGAACATGGCCTAATCGGACGCATGGTTACTGCTAGAGTACAGTTCATATACTGATTATTACAGGCAAAAGTAAGAACTAGCATCTTAATTTGTTGGTAATCTTAATAATTGATGGATATTTATAGCTCTCTTTATTCAAATGCTTAAGGTCAAATGACCCTTTTTTGAATGTGGCTGAAGAGAGTTAGAAGCTTATGATTTGAATTGGTAGGCTCTTTCCTCTATACTGCACCTTAAAATCGTAGATGATGTGAGATCTTGAAATGTCAGAATTTACCGTGCGAATATAGGTTTTTAAGTGGAAACGGTGATCTGAGCAAAACTCATAGTAAACTTTGGGGTTTGACGGTTTTAGGCCAAATTCATTCGTCTAGATGGTCAAATTTGCAGTTTTATGTTACTTTCAGTCTTTTTTTATAATTTGTCAGTTTTGTTTGGGACTTTATTGTTAATTTCAGATTTTGTCTTAGGATTAGGGTTTTAGATTTCTCTATTAAAACTCTGTTAGCCATCATTTATATTCAGTTTATTGATATATGAAAAAAATTGAGGTTTTCCTCTACCCTGCATTAATTCCTCGGCATTCTTCTGAATCAACGAGTTCTTACGCCCTCTATCCATCAAATTCTCGGTATTTCCTTTCGAATCAACGAGTTTTTGATCCATCTATCTCATCACTCCGATTTGATGGATGCTATGCCATTATTAATAGTGGGCTGTGGAATAAAACCATGTTAAGTGTTGTAGATGGTTTATTGTTGTTGAATAAAACCACTTATTAAGGAAATGACAATATATATCTCTATACGTGTCGGGAAAGTTCATATTCGTCTATATAGAATAAGTTGCAATATATTTGCTTTATTACATGATAAAACCAAGCAACATTGAATTTCAATTTTGTATACATACGTTAATCATTAAAGTTTAGCAGGTCGTCCCGTGCAACAGTTTCTAATTATTTATAATCTAACATTTCAAATGATCTTTGAATCAATCACAAACCTCCACTCTAGGAGTAACAACGGCCTTCAATGGAAACTTCATGACCATTGTAAAGTCTTGCTTCTCCGATAAGTCCACGTCATCTCCCTGAGCCGGCCTCCATTGAAAGGCCCAAACCAAGTTAGCGACGAAGAACTCCAAATGAAGCAAAGCAAGTTTATACGCCGGACACATCCGCCTCCCAACTCCAAATGGCATCATCTTGATCTCTCGGGTTCCTGTTCTTAGGCAATATATATAATAGAGAAAATATAATACCAAAAGGTATTGAAAATATATGTATTTTTAAATCTAATTTGAGCGGTATATAATAAAATATATTTTTCTTATTATATTATATCTAGGGTTAATAATATAGGAAATGTCTGAATTTTGCTTTATGTTAACTGGAGAAGTCTGAATTTTCAAAAGTTAATTTGAAGTCTGAAATTTCAACTTTATTGATTTAAGGTTTTCCGTCTATTTTTATGGTTAAATTTAACAGAATTGTGTGAAACTGACAGTTTTGCCTCTTTTAATATTTTGTTTTATTTAATGTCTTATTTGAGGAAATGTGAAATGACAAAATTATCTCTGAAGTCAAATTAAAACCACCCCGGCTCCGTCCACCGCCACCTGTCTTCGACCACCACCACCCCGACTCCGGCGACTACCACCACCCCGACTCCGGCGACCACCACCTCGGCTCCGGCGACCACCACCCGACTCTGGCGAAACCCACCACGGCTCCGATTAGGCCCAAATCGGAGCTCTGTGGCTCCGGTCGAGGCCACAGAGCTCTGACTAGAGCCACAAAGCTCCGACTAGAGCCACAGAGCTACGATCTGGAGCTCTGTGGCTATGGTCGGGGCCACAGAGCTCCGATCGGAGCTTTTTGGCTTCGATTTGGGCCCAATCAGAGCCGTGGTGGTGGTCGTCGGAGTTGGGTGGTGGTCGTCGGAGTTGGGGTGGTGGTCGCCGAGGCGGTGGTTGCCGTCGCCGGGTGGTGTTTGCCGGAGCCGGGGTGGCGGTGACCGAAGCCGTGGTGACTTAGTGACATTTTTGTCTTTTCACTTCAAACATGTGAGAGACACACTTTGATAGATTGACATTTTTGAAATTTAATTTTATTTCCGGTCACATGCCAAGCACGTGACCAACTTCCGTCAGTTTTAACGGAAAAAATTAACGAAGACCTCTTATATCCACAAAATGAAACCTCAGCCCTCTCAAATCAACACTTGGAAATTCAGACCACCATGGGCCAAAATTCAAACATTTGCTAAGTTATTAACCCTATTATCTAATACCTGTTATATCGAACCCTTCTTCATCAATTTCATCTCCACTACTGTTTAAGAACCTCTCCGGCATGAACTCCATCGGATCCTCCCACACCGTCGGATCTAACCCCATCTCCGCCACCATGAAGTTGACCCACCCGTTCTTAGGGACGATATACCCGCCTAGTTCAGTGTCCTCCGTCACCGCGTGGGGGATGACGAAGTGGGCCGGTGGGTGCCGCCGGAGACTTTCTAGAACCACCGCCTTCAAATACGTCAGCTTTTGCAGATCGTCCTCCTCGAAGACGACGGCTCTACGGCTAGAACATGCCTTGATTAATTCGTGGTAGAGTCGTGTTTGGATATGGGGGTATTTGACGAGGTTGGCCATGATCCATTGCAAGGCGGTGGCGGTGGTGTCTGTGCCGGCGCTGAGAAACTCGGAGCACAGTGATAGAATCTCCTCCTCTGTCAGCGATCTGGGCGACTTCAGATTTAGTAATGTATCGAGGTAGCAGATGTCGGGTTCGATGTTGTCTCTTTCCTTTTTTGCTTTGCCCCTACTAATTAGTTAGAGAAATTATTCCTTGGAGGTTTCGCATGCTAATGAAGACGAACCCGACAGCCAATCATTTTGTGCCTTCTGTCTATTTCTCAACCTTGGATTTTGTTTCAAATTTTCAGAAGATGCTACGTACGTGTTATTGTAAAATTGATACAAAATGTAAGGTGGAGAAATAGCACAAAATGATCTCTTGCTTTTTGAATTTATATATTTATTGAAAAAGGCTTACTTTCTTTCTCTCTCTCCTAAGAGCATCCACGATGCACAACCCCAACTCCCATTCCATTTAATGCCACATCAGCGCCACGTAATCAATATATTATTAAAAAAAATAAGTGCATTAACGTTGTCTATCACTACTCCAGTGGTGTCTACCAAGTTGGCCCTACATATTCTTTTAATATTAATAAAATTAACAATTTTTTCTTCTATACTATATAACCATATTAATGATGGGATGTGAGAAAGTGGATCCCTTCTTGGAGGGATTGGACAAGAAATCTTGTCCATCTCCAATGCAAAATGACAACCCATCTTGCCACATGGAGGAGTTGTCCTCCATTTTTTTTCTTGCATTGTGGATGCTCTAAATGGTTGACAAATTGAAAATGAATTAAGTTGTAGAAATTGCCACGTGACGCCAAATTGACTCTTGCGGTACCACTTAATTTTTATTTTTCTAATAAAAGGAATTTAGTAGTGACCCTAGGCCCACCTTATTAAGTAATGTTCGAACCGCGAGGTGATGCCGAGTTTCAAACTTAGGACTTGAAGTTAACACTTGAAAGTAAGCGTTCTCAACCACTAAACCACCACTGCCGGTAGTTACCACTTAATTGACACGTGATAAATCCAAAATACGGAAAAAGTTGTCCTACTATTCGTTGATTAAAAAGGAAAAAAACGGTGTACGTGTTTTTATCCAAAACAAGGAACAATTTGTCCTATTAGTGGTTGATTAAAGAGGAAAAAGAAAATATGTATAAGAAAGAGAATACTAGTTAGTTACTTTTGCATGCACGTAGCCAGCTCGGAGCGAGCCCTGATGAGGGGAAGCAGCACGGCGGCCTGATTTCGACGAAGTTGGTGAAACTCCTCCCACCGTCGCCGGAACACAATCTTCCCCAGCCACGGCGGCAGCAAATCCATCACATTTAACCGACCTCCGCTCACCAGCATCGCTCGCTGAACCTTCTCGATCTCTCTAATCTCTTCTTCTCCAACTCCGTCACCGAAGCACATAACCACTAGCAGACAGAACATCGCGTACTGGAAGTGCTCCATCACCTCACTCGCCGTCGCCGCCTCCGACGTCAACCGATCCAGCAGAATCTCTACCGCCCACCGCCGCGCCCGGCCGTAGGTTCGGATCCGAGAAGGGTGGAGGATCTCCGCCGTCAAGTTGCGGCGGAGGACCCGCCACGTCGGGCCGTAGTGGGCGGAGCTTACAGTGTGTTGGTTAGCGCTTGCGATCTTCAGAGTGGGGAGAGCTGGCGGACGGTCTGCGAAGACGGCGCCGTTTTGGATGAGTGCCTGATGGGCCAGCGACCGGGAGGAGATGAAGACGGCGGTACGGGGGCCGAGATGGAGGGCCACGATGGGGCCGAACTTGCGGTTGAGGCGGCGGAGGATGGGCTCCAGCTCTGCGAAGGGTTTACGGAAAAGCATGAGGTTGCCGATGAAAGGGAGCGTGAGTGGCGCCGGAGGGAGCATTGACTTTGCACCGGCCGGTATGAAGTTGAGGATGGATTTGATTAGAGCGGCGGTGCAGACGGTGACGACAATGGAGAACCAAAACTCCATGGGAGCTGCTGAGATAGAGCTCGATACTTGCAAATAAATTGAGATTATGGAGACTGGTCATGTGGCTGTGGATGGGGAAAGTCTTGTGTAGGGGCGGTGTAAACACCGCCCCTATCACAGCTCGACACGTGGCTATATATTATAGCTTTTTTTTTTTTTTCTCTGTCTCTCACCTCTCTCCTTTTTTCTTTGCTCTCCTCTTTTCTCATTTTAATTAATAATAAATATTTTATCTTTTCTTTTCTCTATTATAAATAATTACTATTGTGAAAATTCTATGTTAGTTTGGGTTTAATATATACAATAATTAAGTGTCACATTAGTTTTATTATAGCTTTTTTTTCCTCTAAAAATTATTAAACTTGGTGAACTTTTGAGAGTAAATGCTATAATTATTAAATTGTGATTAAGTAAACTTAATTATAATTTGGGAAGTGTACCAAATCGAAAATTAAGATTTTATAGGAGTGAGTGAACTACCATGTGTCAAGGTGATAGGGGCGGTGTAAATACTGCCCATACACAAGAATTTTTCCTGTGGATGAGGTTTTCTTTAGTGCCTCCTCGGCTTTAATACGTTGTTGCATCTACAGCTAACTATCCAACCATGGTGTGGGACCCAACAAGCTGAATTTTTTTTTTTTAAATTATATATATGTATAATAAGTCATATTAAAATAATTGTATCTAAACCTAACATGATTTAATTTTACAATCATATTTTATAAAGTTTGGATTAAGCTCTTTATATTGAATAATCTTTTAAATTTTAGTTTAGAAATTTGTTATGCGTGAATTTATTACTCAATTTACTACGCTAGAAGTTTATCTAAAACATAAGCTTAGTCTTACGTCATTATATCACTATTTCTTCATTATAAGAATGGATCCGGTGGTAATGCTACCCATAGTGATCACAATCACTCTTGTGAATAGGTTGTCTCATTGAGATTTTGGAATCTTCAGTCAACATGGTTGGATTTTCCTTCTCAAGAGTGTTTTACTCCATGAGCATAGTCACATTCCCTTTAATGATTTATCAACTCGCTTTCTTTAAACCTTTACGATTAGCGAATACACAATTTTTTTAATCATGTCACCATTAGACTTCACAAAGCCACTGATAAAGTTTATCTAAGAGCAGTTTCTAAGTAGTGCATCATACCACTTGACTACGGCTATAACACTTACATGCTTTCACTAGACACTCTCATATATTCAATTATAAATGTGAAAGTTTCGTTACCTTGCACAATTTATGGTGAGTTCTCTAACATTATTCGGTGTAACTTTAATAAAGGGATCTGCTATTTAATTAACAATCCCCCCCCCATTAATTGTGACAAAAAAAAAACATGGTCTCAACCATGTTATTCAATTTCTTCCGAAAATTTAATGCGATACCACACGAGTTGGGTCTGGAGTTTTTACAAACTCTTAGCCACCACAACATCAATAATGATCCTCATATTATCATTTTATTATCATAAGTCCTAAGACCGCCATAACATCAATTTTGGCCATCAAACCATCATAATATCAGCATTTATAATTAGAGCGTCAGAGTCATCAAATTGTTATGATCTTTATCAAATATACTTATCATCAACAACAGTCTCTCTTAACCAACAAGAGACGCCACCACCGCCCTATAATAGCCAATCATACATAAGGAATAATCGCCCTAAAATGGTGAAATCTCCTATAATAGTAAGTTTATTGCATTCATTATTAAGATTACCACTTCTAATAACTTAATACTAACTTGAGCGTCATAGAAGAATTATATATGAGGTGAAATACAACCCTTTTTTCTTATAGGGGTTAGTGGCAGTGGAGTTAAGTAGCACAAACTTTCACTATATAATAAGCCATATGTTCATCTTCACAACTTTCTTTGCTAGTAGGTAGTCTCCAACAGATAAAATATATAATGGTAACAGGCAGATAAAACCATCTCAAAACAATATAGTTAATTAATTACAAAAAGAAACAAGATATATAATTTGTCTAGCTACTTCCTAAACAAGAGGGAAATCTCATATGATTAGAGTTTAAAGTTTTGATCCAACAAAACCAACATATGAGATTATGCCATAGTAATTTCTGTGATAGCTGAGATGATTACTATGATGGTGCTTATAGAAGCCTGCCAATCAAAAACAAAACACATTAATTTTAGGGAAAAAACATATTTACTGTTTTGCCTTATATTTCAGTTTGGTGTCTGAAGTTTAAAATGTTAAAATAGACTGTCCCAAGTTTCATTTTTGTTAAAATTTGGTGTCTCCGCCCGTCTTTTCCTCTTCTTTCAACCATTTCCATCAACCGACTCACCCACTTATAATCCATCAATTTTTACTTTTCACAAAATCGTCAAATTTCACCCAAAAGTTGAACATAAAAAAAAAGTTTCCAATAGAGCGATTTCGAACGACAACAAAGCATGATTTACTTGGGCAAATGTGGCCAGCTTCTTAGGTGATGGTCCCGACAAAGTGGCGAGAATAGAGCATGCTTGGGAGCTCGGATATGATATGACAGTCGGTTTCGTCGGGATTGACTTCTCTAAAGTAATCACAATGAGACAAAATTTCAACCAAAATGAAACCCGAGACACTCAATTTAAACGTCAGACACCAAACTGAAACATGAGGCAAAGACAGTAAATATGTTCTTTTTCCCTTAATTTTATTGATTTATCAGTAACAAAAACAATTAACCATCAAATATAGTAGCTACAAAAGGTAGGTAACAGTTTGATGATGCATGTACTTACAGCAATTGCACAGGCCATGTATCCTGGTTTCTCTTTCTCATTCTGGGTACATAGTAAAGTGAATCCTCCAATATACCATGGGATGCCACCCAGGAAGAAGCCGAGCACAAACCTTCAATTATTATAAACATAACAATTCATTTTATGCAAAACCTATATAATAATAAGGTTAATTAGCCAACTGCACCCACATGTTTTAATTATGTTGCCAAATGCACTCATATGCTATGTTACTAAATGCACCGATATGTATTGTTTTGTTGCTCAATACACCTTTAGTCTAAGTTCCGTTTACTTTCGTCGTTAGTTATTCACGTGCTACTCACATGCAAACATTTTTTTAATTTAAAAAAATAAATGATTTTGCTAATGATAGATATAACCTCCATTCTCATCTTCGACGGTCGTGATGAAATTAATTACCCTAAACCTAAACCTCTGCGGACATGCTTCTTTGCATCGCTACTCGCCTTTACTGCGTTGTCGTGTATCTTCGTGGTTGGTGGGCTGCTACTCGCCCATCGCGGTGATTTGGTCGTCGCCGCGGTAGTTGGTTGTTGTGGGTGCATTCAGGTGCATGTGTTGCGCATATGTATTTAACTAACGGTGTTAGAGTTTTAGGTGCATTCACCAACATAGAAAAACGTATGGGTGCATTCAACATACGTGGTGCATCCAGCAACATGCAGAAACGTACGGTGCATTAAGCTAATTAACCCATAATAAAATTTCGAATATACTCCTTTAATATTAATTAATTAATTTAATTTAAGAATACATTTAAATTCAATTACGATTTTTTTTAATAGGTAAAATTTTACTCATTGTGCAAATTAATTAAAGACTTACATAACCCAACCAGTTCCGAGACCACCACAACACAACTTGTCGTCTGGATTGGTGTCGATTGAACGGCCTTTCTCTATATCCATCTCACCCATCTGAAGTGCTTTTGAATTATTATTATTTTATATGTTCTATAAAAGAACAGGATGATCAGTAACAATGGAGGCGGTTTAGTTATTTAAGATATCACCAGCACCTCCTCAAGTCCCGACCAGATGATGTTTTTAGTTTACAATAACGTAAGAACGACATATACGTACATGCATGTCGGAAAATAGATAGATATATAGATAGATAGAGAAAAAGAGTCAATGGCAGCCACTGAGCTATTTTTGGGCACCTCCTCTGTGCATGCCGCTCTCCGTTACTCTCTCTCGCTCTCTTGTTTTTCATGTTGAAATTCAATGCTAGATGTGCCCAAAAAAATACAATAAGATTATTCTTCTATAATAATAACTAATATATATAAACCTTTTGCTTTTTGTTTTTACAAAACTATAATAATCTGTCTATTAAAGTATATTAATTAATTCGATTTATTAACAACTAGTTATTTTGCATAATTAGTGTTTTTTAATTTAATCGGAACTTTATAAAAGTATATTAATTCGATTTGTTAACAACTAGGTGTTTTGCATAATCAGTGTTTTCTAATTTAATCAGAACTTTATAAATTAAGATGCAAAATATTGATTGACATAAATTAAGAAATAATTTTATCACTTATTTTAGTATTTATGTAAAATAAAGAAACAAATATTTACAAGTTTCTATTTAAATAATATATCAATACAGTTCGATTGCGAAAGCTTTGATAGACCGCCATAAGCAATTAAAACTCCTGAAACTCTAATTGTAATTTGAATTGAATGAGGAAGAAGAAAAATGAATCTTTATAATAATTTATATCATAAGGTGTTTTTGTTAGTTTAAGTTATTTTGCCGTCGATACTGGTACGTGACCATTTTTGTAAAAAAAAACTAATGAGGTTATAGACAGAGCAACACTTTGGTCTCTTAAGTACTAAAAAATCACAAAAAATTATCTCAGGTAACAATTTGTCTTAACGTGGTATCTCAGTACCAAATCGATTAGAGCATCCACAATGATACTACATAATATTCCTTAAATGTAGGTCAAATATATTTTTTAATGTAATATATATATATATATATATATATATATATATATAAATGTACTACAATAGTTTATATAACATTCCTTAAAAATGGGACCCACCTATTTTTACAACTATTACTTAATTGTAATAAAAGCACTATGTATTATATAACAAATTTTTAAGTATAAGTTAATCCAGTTTATAATTAATGTTAATTTCTTAGTGGTGATTGTTGTAAAATTTAATAATAAAATATATTTAAGGAATATAGTTAAGTAAAGCTATTGGAGAACAAATATTATTTATGCGTTTTTTAACTTTAGGTATTACTTAAAGTGTGCATAAATGTCTATATTGTACCTATAATATAATTTATATAAAATTATTTTGAATAGTGTTATAAGTAAGTTAAAAATATATGATGTCATATGTATTTATAGGGGGTTTTATATCTACTTTCACATAAAAGTTATATCGTAAATCAAATTACTGCAGAAAAAATTACGAATTTTTTATTATATATTTAATAGTAAATAATATTATAAGAAATTAAAAGAATCAAATATATTTTGTAGATATTAACATATTATTAGGTGCAAAATAACATGACGCCTTTATTAATTTTAATGTGCTTAAAAAATTAAATTAATTAGTTTCATGTTTTAACATTTATTTTTAGGATAATTAATTTTGTGATTTTTTTAAAATGAAAATATAAATATAATAATATATGAAGAGTAGGTAGGTAATCTGAACCCGTTATTAATGTCTGAAGATGACTTGCTTCATTACTACTGTTTCCTAGTTAATCCAATTACACCAATCTAATCTCCAAATCGTTTTTCAAACATCCAATAACGGAAGCACGCGGAAAGTCAAGCTCTTGTTACAGTATCTGGTAATGTATCTATATATGCTCGGCTTGCATGTATACGAAAGATCGATAATTTCCTGATTCTCCATAGTTGTATATTCAGGTAGGTGCAGCTGCGATTCTGGTTTCGGATAGGAAAGGTCTTTGCTTTGGATCAGCTGCGATTCTGGGTTTCAATCAGCGAAAACTGTTCGCCTGAGGCGCTTCTCTGGATCTGCGAAAGAAACGCAATCATCTCATCAATCTGCCGCGGAAGACGAAGTGGAATGGATATTACTGAGGTTTCTATACTTCACCATGTATGTATCGTCTTGCTTGCGATTTGGGGGCTTTCCAAATTCGATTGCTGCCACCCAGTTGCCTATTTCATCTCATTGGTGTATCTCTACCTGGTAAGGACTCAGCCCAGTACCTTTCTTTTGGTGATCGATTGGTTTACTTATTCTTCACTGAAGAATTGATGAATCAGTTCTTTGAACAGCTCCATCAAGATTTAAGAATGAGGAGAGAGTTAGTAATAGTAGAGCTTAGTTTACCAAAACTTGTTGGGCGTGATTTGGGAGCTGGTAATGGAATGATGGTCAAGGATAGAGCGTTTATCCTTTCTAATTTTGCAGGTTCACGATGGTTACATTATGAGGTTGAGGAAGAAAGTGGAATTTGAGGAAAGAAAAAAATCAAATCAAAGAAGGGTATGCTTCTTACTTTGCTTTATAGTACTGTATATATATATACTTTAACCTAAAAAATGTTACTGATTAGTTGCATGTTGAATTAAATCATCTCGCAACTTAGTAATGGATTTATGTTTGTGTGCTTTTGGGTTACTTTTAGGTTCTTAATGATTCTGAGACAGTGCGTTGGTTAAATCATGCGGTTGAGAAGATATGGCCTATATGTATGGAGAACATTGCTTCACAGAAGTTTCTGTATCCTATTATACCTTGGTTCTTGGAGAAGTACAAACCATGGACTGCTGTAAGCTTTATATTGCGTTTGCTCACTGTAGATTTTATGCATCTTGACCATATCTGTTTACTCATTAAACAATTTACATTTCGGTCGACCAATTTATGTGGTTCGTGAAAACACGTTTGATTCGATTCAACTGGCTAGATGGTAAAGCCTTGTAGTCTCATTCATTAATTTTTTTTTCCTTTTAAATCTTTTGAATTTGCAGAAGCAAGCCATAGTGCAGCACTTATACTTGGGAAGGAACCCACCTATCTTTACTGAAATGAGGGTTCTTCGACAGGGCTCTGATGATGATCACCTGGTACATTCTTTCATACATTAGAATTGACATGCATTCTTGTGGTATTTATGCATTTAAAAAATAATAATTAAGAAGGAGACTGCCATTAATTTGCAGGTTCTGGAATTGGGCATGAATTTCCTTACCGGAGAGGATATGAGTGCAATTCTTGCTGTTCAGTTGAGGAAGAGATTGGGCGGGGTGTGGACCAAGTTACATATTACAGGAATGCATGTGGAGGGCAAGGTACGTATATATAAACTCATCATTGATTGTAAATGTAATGCCTCCAAAAAAAAAACATTATGGATGTTACATTTTTTGTTTTCCTTTCTTTTAAATGTAGGTGTTGATCGGGGTGAAGTTTATTCCAGGATGGCCTTTTCTTAGTCGATTACGGGTATGCTTTGCTGAACCACCATATTTTCAGATGACAGTGAAGCCTCTTTCCACTCATGGGATTAATGTAACAGAAGTTCCTGGTATTGCTGGTTGGCTAGTAAGTTAAAATCCTTCAGATGTTGTCTATATTGCTTGAAATATTTCTTTTAAGTATATACAGTTTTAACAAATAACTTGTCATTTAGTGAAACTTTCAAATCTCTTTCAATTTTATGTTTTGTGGTTTTTAGAAGGAAAATTAAGAACTTGGTGTCCTCCAGACTAATATTACGTAATTTTACCCTTCTTGCGTAGGATAAGCTTCTGTCAATTGCATTCGAGCAAACTTTAGTTGAGGTAAAGTCTATCTTATATTATACATCCCCTCTCCATATCATTCAAAATTCTAACATTTAACAACATTGTCCCTGAAAAAGGAGGAACATTTATAATTTTGCATAAATGTGGGTCTTATCTCTTGCAGCCCAATATGTTGGTTGTTGATGTCACGAAGTTTGCTGAAGCCGAAAAAGGTATGGCACCAAAAACATCTTTCCATTGTATGTTCAAGGAATCCCCGTCATCTTTACATTTCTCTGTTGTTCGATTATGATTTTCTGTTGCTTGATTTAAGGGTTAAGAACCTATAAACTGTCTGAAGTTTGCTCCATGTGAAATTTTGGTGTCTGAAGTTTAAAATGTTAAAATGGACAGTCCCAGGTTTCATTTTTGTTGAAATTTAGTGTCTCGGTGTGATTACTTTAGAGAAGCTAATCCTGACGAAAACGGCTGTCAAATAGGAGCTTTCATGCACGCTCCCTTCTCCTCACCTTGCCGGGACCGTCACCTAACAAGGTGGCCACATCCACACAAGTAAATCTCACTATATTATCGCTGAAAATCACTCCACACCACTCCGCTGGTAATAAAAAGTAAAGAGTGGTGGATTATGAGTGGGTTAAAGGGTCGATGAAAATGTTGGAATGGAGAGGAAAATACGCCAAATTTCAACAAAAATGAAACCTTGAACTGTTCATTTCAACATTTGTGATGAATCCACAAATATAAACATAGAATGTAACTGGTTCTCAGGTGATTGGTTCTCTGTGGATGTAAAGGACCCTGTTGCTCATGTGAGAGTAGAAATCATTGAAGCAGCTGACATGAAGCCATCAGATATGAATGGTTAGTTTCTCACAACTTATAGTTTTCATATTTCTATTGAAGACATGAACTTACTCTTATTCAACTACAGGGTTAGCCGATCCGTATGTGAAGGGACAGCTCGGACCATACAGATTCAGGACTAAAATTCAAAAGAAAACTTTATCTCCAAAGTGGCTTGAGGAGTTCCGAATCCCTCTTGTTACATGGGAAGCAGATATTGAGTTGAAACTCGAAGTCTGCGACAAGGATCACATATTTGATGATTCTCTCGGGTACATCTAAGTCAATTTAAAAAAGGGACATAGTAACATGTAAACCATTATATAGCTCGAGTAAAAATCTGAAATTTTCATTTGCAGGAACTATTCGATAAACCTTAACGAGCTTCTAGTCGGAGAAAGACAGGACATGTGGGTCGCTCTTCAGAATGTTAAGTTGGGGAGGTTGCATATCGCGCTAACTGTCGAACATAATGAAAATGCAGACCCAAACCCAAACCCACATCAAAATCAAGTTCCTGAGGAGGAAAATCCTAAACTTGGAGAATTTCCATCCAACCAAACTTCGTTCTCATCCCGAGGCTCGTTTTCATCAGATAGATCTCCTAAGGTGGCGGATAAACTCGACCCCATAGACATTGACGGGCAAAAACACACTGGAATATGGGCTTGTGAGCCCGGATCCGAAATCTCACAGACATGGGAACCGAGGAAGGGGAAGAGCCGGCGTGCTGATACCGAGATTCTCGGGGAGCAAACCGATTCTAAAAGGGATGAGAATCCAGAAGGGAGGAGTTCAAAGTTCAAGGATGGGCTTAGGAAGTTCGGTTCGGTGTTTCACAGAAGTCCAAAGGAGGAACCCGATGAGAGTGAAGCAGGCCATCCATCTCCTTACATGAATGTAACGGAAATTCATTCCAGCAATATCGGTGTAAATTACGTAGTTGATAAAGATGAGATTTTGAGACCTGGGCAGCTGACCCCTAGAAATGGAAAAGTGAAGGATAAGGCCAAGAAGTTCTTGAAGCATGTGTTATCAAGAAAAGATTCAAGAAAAGGCAATTCGACGAAGAGCTCAAGTACGGCATCTGAGTCGGATTCTACTGACGAGGACTTGATCCCACCATCACTCATGCATAAAGTTCAACGGACGGGTGATACCATCCCAATTGCCTCCCGACCCATTTCTAGCGACGAATATGGTGCTGGTGATTCTTCCAAGTTAATGGAGAAAAGAGTCTCAACAGATTCAATTTCAGCTGATGATAGAGTGGAGCTGGGGAATCTGAACAATGATAGTTCGAGTTTCCGGGCATCTAGTGGTGCAGATTCAGGTGAGGATATGGATGAACTGAAGCATGCTGTGCCTAGTACTGTTGCTGCAGAAGAAAAGATTCCAAAGGAGTAGTAGTAGCTGATGCTGCTGTTAAATTGCAGGTGAATATTATAGAGTTGAAGTTGTTGTTCAGTTTCTTTCTGGTTGGGGTTGTTTTATTTGTTCATAGCAGTTTGTTATTTCTTCTGCTGAAAGTTGAGGTGGAGGAGGAGATGTGAGGTACAAAACAATGTGAATGTGATTTACTGTCTATATGTAAAACAAAATCAAGTTTATATTTGATATTTCATATTTGATATTTCATAAGGTGAAGCTATTTCATAAAATTGGGGCTAGGTCCCAATTGACCTAACCGTACCTAGTCTAGGGTTAGGTCCGACCCTGGGTTCAGGGTCGTCTGGGTCTGGTGATCCCGACTCAGGGTCGGACCTAGCCCATAACTAGGTCCGGTTAGGTCAATTTGGGTGAAGGGTTTGGTTTTGAAATTTTAGGACTAAATTGAACAAAATAAAAGTTAGGGATGTATTAAAGAGACTAAATTGAACAAAATTGAAAGTTTTGGGTTGCTCATGTGTATGACACATGCCATTTAAATGTCATTTTTTACGGAATACTAACAGTGGTATGAAAACGGTACAAAATGGAAACCGTTAACACTAAATTGATACAAAAAAAAAACATATAATATAAACAGTGGATTTAGCGTAAACATGTGATACCAAAAGTACGATTAACCCTATATTATAGTATCCATAGTCTCCAACCTAAAAAGATGATTGATGTGGATAATATCGATACCTATTATCCATATGGATTTTTATAATAATGTTAAGTATTATATTTATAATATTAAGGTTAATAACTAAAAACTGTTCAAGGTTTACCATATGTTAAAATTAGGTGTCTGAAATTTTAAATGTTAAAATGGACTGTCCCAAGTTTCATTTTTGTTGAAATTTGGTGTCTCTACGCGTCTTTTCATGAGAGTATGTATGAGAGCTCGACTTTGACAGACGGTTTCGTCGGAATTGACTTCTCTAAAGTAATCACACCGAGACACCACATTTTAACAAATTTGAAACCTTGGACACTACAATTTAACATTTGAAACTTCAAACACCTAATTTTAACATAGGATAAACCTTGGACAGTTTTTTAGTTATTAACCCTAATATTAATAACTTTAAATTTTGTTGATAAAATTTTCAGATTCCCATCTCCTCTTGATTCAATCTGATTATTAGACAATAATAATTCGAGTTGAATTTGCTCGACTCTTTTATTATTAACAATGCAGTAACATCTAACATGTTTGGTAAAAGAAATTTTTTTATCATACAATTATATTGAAAATAAATATTAACATCGCGGTTAACCGCTGCTAAACAACTCTACTAGTTTGATTTATTGTATTGATGATGTTTATTTCTGTTTAATAATTTTAATCCACCACCTCCATTGGATCTGCTGAACAGAAACAAACCAGGGAAGATGAACGCGGCCATAGCTTTTTCGCCATCGAAACTACACAAAGCTAATCATCAACACCAGCTCCCTAAATTCACCTCCACCGCCGCTTCTTCCACTCAGCTCTCGTTCCCTTCCAAGTTCAACAATATCCAGTTTAACCAAAGGAACGCTTTCCCTTCCTTCGCCCTCAACTCCGCCGCATCAGACCAACCGCCTCTTGTCGTCGTCGGGTCCGCTAATGCCGACGTTTACGTGGAGATCGAACGTCTACCAAAGGAAGGGGAAACCATCGCCGCCAAGTCTGGCCAGACACTCGCCGGCGGTAAGGGAGCCAATCAGGCCGCCTGCGGCGGCAAGCTCTCCTACCCTACTTACTTCGTCGGCCAGGTGAGGTGATCGCAGCTCTTGTAGCCTCAATTGTTACTTGTCGCCTTAATTTGCGCGCAGTTCAATTCTCTTTTCAATATTTATTTCCCTAAACCTGTTAATTTTACCATCAGTAGCTAGCTGCTCTTGTGCTTGCCTGCAGCAGAAATTGGGATTATTGAGCCGAAAATTCAATGAAATTAGTAGCTTTGCTAAATATATATGAGTTATTTGATGAATCTTGCTTTTGCTGTAATTTCATTTGCATGCCTCCACTCCATGTTTAGCTTCATATATCGATTTATCATTCCTGGTATGAGTAAATAGTTTGCAAAGTGTCTTAATTTGATGATGCTCTGATCTGTTGTGCTCAATGATGGTTATATCAAGTTAAATTCATTTTCATTCAATTTCCTTTATGCAGATTCTTACAGTGCTTAATGTAAACCCAGGTGGGTGAGGATGCCAATGGAAATTTGATTAGAGATGCATTGGCAGCAAGTGGTGGTGTGCAGTTGGACTACGTGACTGGACTCCGAGGCACACCAACAGGACATGCAGTGGTAATGCTAATGTCTAATGGAGAGAACTCGATTATAATTGTCGGTGGTGCGAACATGTCTGGATGGCCTACTGTTTTAGGGGACAAAGAAGGTCTAGAAGTTGTTAAAAGAGCTGGGGCAGTTCTACTCCAGAGGGAGATTCCTGATTCTGTCAATATTCAGGTTGCAAAGGTTAGTTTTTGTTAAGGACTTGATAGGTGGTAGTAGATTTAGTACCTTGTTTTTTAACCAATAGTTATGAATTCCCCTTGGCACGATATTTGAAAGACTAAACTTTATATGTATTTCTTGAACCTTAGCAACCAACAATGTATCAATCAATGTTATCTGTACTAGCATTTTTTGTTGTTGCCGATACTTGTTTACTGGAAGGCGGCTAGGAGTGCTGGTGTCCCAGTGATCTTGGATGCTGGTGGAATGGACACGCCGATACCTAGCGAGCTGCGGAGTTGTGTAGACATTTTTAGTCCTAACGAAACCGAGCTTGGTCGTTTAACTGGAATGCCTACTGAAGATTTCCAACAAATTGGTGTAGCTGTAAAGAAGTTCCATCAAGCAGTAATTTTCTTTCCTGTAACAGCAGCTCTCAGTAGCAAGCAACAATTGCTGTTATATTATACATTGGTTCTCTTCTAACAAGGCAATTAATTGTGGTTTCAGGGAGTTAAGCAAGTATTAGTGAAACTTGGGTCAGAAGGGTCAGCATTGTTTGTTGAAGGGGAGGAAGCGATAAAGCAACGCATAATACCCGCTGCTTCAAAAGCGGTTGATACAACAGGTGCTGGCGATACATTTACTTCCGCATTTGCAGTAGCTCTTATCGAAGGCAAGTCCAAAAAGGAATGCCTTAGATTTGCTGCTGCAGCAGCTTCTTTGTGTGTTCAAGTGAAGGGAGCAATCCCTAGCATGCCTTCAAGGGAATCAGTAATGAGTCTTCTACAATCTTCAAGCTAGGCAGTTCCTTTTGAAGAACAAGTAATGATCTCTGTTTTAATTTTTAGGTTAACAACCTATAAACTGTCCAAAGTTTGGCCATTGTGAAATTTTGGTGTCTGAAGTTTCAAATGTTGATATGAACTGTCTGAGGTTTCAGTTTTGTTGAAATTTGGTGTCTCCGTCTGTTTTTTTATGTTAACTCAAACATAAATTGGTCATGCGATAACCACGTGACCTGAACAAAAAACTGTACAGTACCACAATTGATACAAGATGGTCAGAATGGAAAACAAGTATCAAAGAAGTCGAGATCATTGCAGAGTACATGATCGATCGGCAGCTCACAGTGGTAAGGCTGTGTCAGTATTTTGATCTTACTTCCATTTGTGCTTCTCACATTCATGTGCTAGCTATTAGGTTTCTATTAGGTTGCTGCTAGTTATTTCAGCTCAAAAGGGCTTGAATTTTTTTTCAAATGGATATCATGTCAGCACTTGTAAATGGTGTTTTGTAAGAAGATATTTTTGTTGAACAACCATATGGTTTTTAGAAAAAGGTTAAAGAACACAAAGTGTACTTGCTAAAGAAGAAACTTTATGGTTTGAAGCAAGCACTAAGGGGGCGTTTGGATGGACGTAATGTGAGATTACTTGAAATGTTAAAATAGCCTGTCACATGTTTCATTATTGTTAAAATTTGGTAATTTGCGCGTCTTTTCATCTCCCATCAACCATTCTCATCAATCAACTCACCCAATCATAATCCATCACTCCTTACTTTTTACAAAATCGTCAAATTTAACCTAAAAGTTGAACATCCAACAGAAAAGGTTTTTAGCAAAGTGGTATGGAGAGATTTCCAACGGCAACGGAGCGGGATTTACTTGCGCGGATGTGGCCAGCTTCTTAGGTGACGGTCCCGACAAGATGACGAGAATGGAGTGTGTATGGGAGCTCGAATTTGACAGTCGGTTTCGTCAAAATTGACATATATAAAGTAATCACACCGAGACACCATGTTTTAACAAAATTGAAACCTTGGACACTACAGTTTAACATTTGAAACTTCGGACACCTATTTTTATCATAGGGTAAATCTTGAACAGTTTTTCAGTTATTAACCCAATTATTTAACATACCTAGATTACAAAACCTAATACTTTAAGGGTATACAAAGAATTTCACAGTTGATGGGTACTAATAGTTGTTTAATAATAGGGAGGATTTGCTGCAATTTTAATCACTGATTTGTTGTCTATTTGTCTGTCACAGTGCAAGCTCAGCTGCTTAAACAATTCCTATTTCCTAAATCAACAATAAATGATAACTTTCACATTCCCAAATATTGTAGCATTCCCAATCTAACAGAGTTACAAACAGGCCAGAATAATAAATAAGGTAACTTTCATCAAGTAGAAGAAATTCATCAAAATTTTACTGAAAATAGTTTAAAATGCCGTATTTGAAGAATAGTAAATATACAACCCTTCTAAGATATTCCTCAATTATACAAGGGAAGGGGAAATGAAGACGAGTTATTCAATGAGTATATTGACATTCTTACTTGTAGTCACCAAACTTACTCATTCATATGATTCTATCAATGGTTCCCTTGTGCTTTCACCATCCATGCGCTTGCAGTAATAAGAGTACAAAATCAACTGAGTAATCCCTAGAGCAGTTCCTATACCATTTGGGACCTGAGATATCAAAACAATCCCACTTTATCTCTTAATTGAAAAATAAACATGCATTGTTAGTTCAGATCCACAAAATTTAGCAACTTACATATATGAAGACGTCCCAATTAAAGATCCCATATAGCAGGAAAGATGTGCTCATTAGGAATGTGGAGAGTGAAAGATAAAATGGCATGAATTCAACACTCCGAGTCCGAATCACCAAATTCTGAAAACCAAGAGGACTAAATAAACCAGGGTTTTAACTAATAATGATTGCTGGGAAATAAAACAGAAAAAAAGGTGTCATCTTCAAGTTAAAACATGCCTGGTTAAAGATTCATAGTTGGCCTCCACAATGCTCTTATATATAGACTCTTGACAATGATGATCCGAACTAATTTATAAATAGTTACTTACAATGATAAACAATGGGGAGGCAAACATGGATATTAGAGACACGCCGCTCAACACCCCAACAACAATCCTTCGCGTGTCGAAGTTGACAATTTGCAGGGTTCCCACTACTATGGCTGAGAACAGAAGAAGAACAGCCACAAGCAATCCTACCATTTTAATCTGCTAGACACATTCAAGGGGAGATGATGATTAACTCTGATAGGTCACAACAAACAAGCCACTTAACCCACAAATGTATGGGAAAGATGATATATTATAGAAAGGGACAATATACCTTTTTCCCTTTATCAGCATACAAGAGAAAGAGAACTATATATGCTAACTGAAAAACTGCTCCGACAGAATTGACAGTCATGACCAATGTGTTCCCATTTGATACAAGAGGCATCCCATACCACATACAAATTAAACAGTTCAAGAAGGCATAGATGTATGGCAACCCTGAGAAGTGTTCTGTTGATTGGTTTCTTATAATCCTTCGAAATGTCGGTCTGTGAATTTAGAGAAGGCTCATCAGGGAAAGAAACAATGTATTCAGTGTATGTTACAAGTTAAGTGGTAAAGAGTATGACTTACATTGGCGATAGAAAGAGGCCCAATGCAAATACATTTCCTGCAAAGAAATACAAAGGGTTGTGTTAACAGCTTCAGTACAATTGATTACTATCTTAGAATAACTAGTTCTCTTCTAATGCAAATTTAGTACAATCATTAAGGACAACAGTAGAAAATAGTTTGCATTCACATCTGTGTCGTCTTTCTTATGAATAATACCATTAAACAATTTTTCACCATTTCTTCATGGAAGCTGAAGGAGTATGGGAGAAAACAGATGTTTCATCCACAGCTAGTATAGTTAACTTTGAATCCACATAATATTGCAGGAAAATAGACATTACAGACTTGATTTTGTGTTTGGAAATACAAGCTAGGCCACCTCAACTATTAGAAGTTCGAATTTCTAGAAAGAAAATTTAGCTCCATTCGGATGGTTCCCCTCTAATTAGATAATTTCACACTTCTGCCAATTGGATCAATGATTCTAGAGTGCAATACAGGAATTTTTTAATTTGTTTTTCAACACGAATCAGGTAAACCAACAATCATACAGTTTCAAGGCATTCTGGAGGCAATTTCATGGACAGGCTCGAATCTAGACCCAGCTACACACAAAACCATCCAATTCAACAATTAAAGAGATCGGTAACAACAATTGACAGTAACAACCCTAAAAAACGAAAATAGAGCTAGGGAGAGAAAGCAAGAACCTGCTACTCCAGCTACAACTTTACAAATGGTCAAACTGGTAACTGCAGTGAAATGAATCATGAATCCTGTAGTATGGTCTGCGCGCATTGAGCAAGTAATCAATGGTGTTGCGTTCGCGTTATCTTCCTCCCTCTGTCTGCATTTTCTTCATAAGTAGAGTAGAAGATGGAAGAATTCTCCATAAGAGTCAAGACAGAATAACGAACAGTCGTTTCCCTGCCCACACATTCAATTCAAGTGCAGTTGTATAAGATTGCGAACTAAGCACGACGATGGAGTTGGCTAGTTGGAAGGTAATGCAGAGAGATCTAGGATGCGGATACGCCAACCATGTATTAGCTGTCATCTCTAATTTATTTATTTATTTTTTGCCATAGCTGTCATCTTTAATTAAACACACGTCTTGGTTTAAAATCCGCTTGGTTAAAAATTCTTAAACCATGTATGTATATATGGGACATTAAATTAAGTAGGGTTGTTAACGGGGCGGGTCGGGACGGGTATTGCTTGCCCTGTATCCGCCCCGCGGGTCGAGATGGTCGACACGTATTCGCCCCACATAGTTCGCGGGGCGGGCGGGTCACCTATTAGTAGTACATAATATATTATTAGCAATTTAAACACTAAATTCTATATTTACTATACAAATTCAATTTAAAATTTAAAGTACAAATAATAAATTTAACTTCAAATCCTAATACAAGTCACAAATCCTAATTATTTTAACTATGTATTATATTACTTATATAGTTTTATATAAATACGTGTAATATATATATAAATTATCCACATACGGGGCGGGTCAATAGGGCAGGGCGACCACAAAACCGTACCCGCCCCACGGGTCACGGATCGCGGGTCAATGGGTCAAAATCGTGGCGGGCCCCTGCGGGTCACGGATTATCCGCGACCCGTTGCCACCCCTTTGCCCAATGTTAAAATTTAGTGTCTGAAGTGTTAAAATGTAGTGTCCTATGTTTCATTTTGAAATTTGGTGTTTCGGTGTGATTACTTTAGAGAACCCAATCCTGACATAAACTGATTGTCAAATTCAAGCACCCATGCACACTCCATTCTCCTCACCTTGCCGGGACCGTCACCTAAGAAGTTAGCCACATCCGCGCAAGTAAATCCAACTCCGTTGTCGTTGGAAAGTGCTCCACGCCACTTTGCTGGAGACGTTTTCTTTTTAAAGTTCAAATTTTTGGGGAAATTGGCGATTTTCTATAAAGTAAAGAGTGATGGATTATGAGTGGGTAAGTGAATCGATGAAAATGATTGAAGAGATAAAAAAAACGCGTAGAGACACCAAATTTCAACAAAAATGAAACCTGATACACTTCATTATAACATTTTAATCTTCAGACACCAAATGTTAACATTGAGCAAACCTTGTACAGTTTATAGGTTAACCCTAAAATTAACAAAAACAAACTAGGTTTAGGGGATATCGATCCTTAAATTAGACAGCTAGCTAGCACATGCACCTCTAATAATAAAACATAATGTAGGCACGTATTATCACCTCTCTTTCCTTTCCTATAAAAGAAGAGCCATCGCCCTCTTATCCTAATCCTAATAATTTAAAAAATAAAAACTACAAAATCAATCAATCAAGAGAACAACATGGGAAAAGCTTTATACATCACCAATGCCTTGTTTCTCTCGACCATTGTCGGCTTCGTCCTGTGTCGTAATGCAGTTGAAGAATTTTCCGTTGAAGGAAGAGTGTATTGCGATACGTGTCGAGTGGGGTTTGAGACATCACTTAGCTATCCAATCGCCGGTAATTTTAATTAATCTCTTATTATTATTATGCCTGCATGCATGCATATATCGTATTCTTTTTTACCCGAAATTCCTACGATAATGAGAAGAGTCACTTAAAAAGCAAGCGTATGTAAGAAAATACGTCGAGAATGGATAAATATGTATGTGTAAGGAGAGGTTTTGACAAATTATTCATTGTTATCGTTCCAACCGGTGGCAATTAGGTGGTGGCGGTTCTTTAGCCAATTACCATCTGCCATGTGTTAATCTAACACACTCGTTTTGCCACTTGTCTAAATATTATTGGCTCCAGAGCCACCACATACTTACCATATGCTAAGGCGGTGACAAGCAATAATTTCTCTATGCTTTATAGGTAGGTGGTGGTTTAGAAAATTTTCTCATATGCCGTTTTTTTTATTAAAAAAAAAGGAATGGACTAGTAGTGACGACCCTAGGCTTATCCCGCTACGTAATGTCCGGACTTTCGTGTTCAGTTTGCGAGCATATCATACTTATGAACAACCAGCGCATGCACCAGCCCCGTCAACGTAGCACCACTAACACCCTAGTATAGTCGAGAGGCCGGCCCATTTGGCACGAGACCTCATTTTCCCAGAAAATGGTTTTAATCAAGTCACTGGGGAGATTCGAACTCGTGACCCCGAAGCCATACGCCGTTTCGTAATATTGTGTCTTATTTATTCTCGTTTACCATATACTTCAATTAGTAAAGAGTGGGTGACATTTCAAGGCCTTCCATTAGGCCCGTTTTAAACTAACAAGCTTATCCAATATTGGGCCTAGCCCAATGATGATTTATCATGGCAATTTCTTATGCGCATATGGAGGAAAGTTTTTTTTTTTTTTTCGGGTGGTCTTAGACTAATCTCCACTCGGTCACTAGCAGGTATAGAATCTCTGACATCTGGTTAAGGGATGAAAAGCCGAACCGTTTCACCCTATTGACATGTTTTAGTACTTTAGGGCAACTCTTGGGGAATCATGTTAACAACATATGTGATTTACAATACAATGTAGGTGCCAAGTTGAAGTTAGAATGCAAAAATGTAACCACTAATGTGACCACCCTCAAGATGGACGGTGTGTCGGAAAAGAACGGGTCGTACAAGATAGTCGTGACCGACGGGAACCATGCGGAGGAGGTGTGTGAGATTTCTCTAGTCGAAAGCAGGGACCCTGAGTGCAGTGAGGTCCTTAAAGATGTAGTCCACTTCGACATTGTGACCCTAAAAAACAAGGGTGACACCAACCCACTTGGGTTCGCCACAAAGAAGGCAGCACAAAATTGCACCAAAGGCCTTTTCGATATGGGTGTCCTTCCTTTGAGATTTTTTGATCAATAGTTAGAAACCCTAGAATTCAACACCAAACAATTAGTATGTGGCTAGCTAAACAGTATTGTGTATATTTATTTAGTCTCCTTCTGTAAATATATATATATTGAATTTCTTAGTTACTATGATATTGTAATATTGCTCATTTTGAGAGGTTAGAGCTACTCGGAGGTATTGGGTAGATATATAAAGCCCACTTTCGGCACGTATCACGGTGAATACATTTTTTTTTTTGGTAGGATCTTGTAATATATATATATATATATATATATATATATATATATATTCAATCGTGTGAAATTTAGAGCCGTTTAATTGAATATATTAGTTAATACATAGATTAACTAAGCATCAAATAAATAAGGTATCAAATATTCGGTGCTTAACTAATACTATCTTTGAAAAAAAATCATTTATTAAAAATCCTAATTAACTTTGTATAATGTATCCCCGTGCATAAATTATACATATGTATGTATATATTATATAAAATTATATGGATAATATAAAACATAATCAAAATAATAAGGGTAATAATGAGTTTGGTGATTTGTATTTTAAATTTGAAATTAAAATTTTAATTTGTAATTCAAATTTGAATACGGTGAACATAGAGATTAGGGTTTATAATAATAGATTATGTTCCACGTGAGGCGACCCGTCCGCGAAATGTATGAAACGGGTACGAGTTGATCATATGGACACGCGGGCGGGTCAGACGATAGCCGCTCCATTGACACCCCTACCATATTCGCACTACATATTTTTCATGTCATCCATATCGGTATAAATTTTATGGATCAATCGTATCTACATATTGGACGTGACGTAGATATGAATGATCCATAAAATTTATATAGATATGGATGACATGAAAAGTATGTAGTGTGAATATGGTAGGGGTGTCAATGGGGCGGCTATCGCCGGACCCGCCCCACAGGTCCATATGATCGACTCGTACCCGTCTCATACATATCGCGTGGCGGGTCAACCCCATGTCGCCCCACGTAGGACATAATCTATTATTACAAATCCTAAACTCTATGTTCACCATATTCAACTCCAAATTCGAATCACAAATTTAACTCCAAATACAAATCATCAAACTCATTAGAACCCTGTCATTTTGACTATGTTTTATATTTACCCATATAATTTTATACAGTGTACATATGTTATATATATATATATAATACATGTGAGGGGCGGGTCCATCCAGACGACCCCAAACCCGGACCCGTCCCATCTCCCGCGGGTCACGAGTTGCAAAATCGAGGCGGGTACTCATGGGTCGACAAATACCCATAATCCGTTGACACCCTAGATATGGATGTGGGTAAAAACCGTAAGTTTTGTGCTATTTCCATCCCTAAACTGGTTCATAGGATGAAACCAGATCCCCTAAAAATATACATCTCATCTACCTCATTAATTATCATGACAAACTCTCACACTCATTTCCTCTCTATAGTCTATATTAGACATACATTCTAACTTAAGCATCAGAAAGGGTCGCAGGATCCATCACAAAAGATCAGCTAGCAATTTGGTATCTAAGCCATCCTTTAAACTCGTAGTACGATTCACTAAAAATAATACTGGTCTCGTATGAATCTCAAATTTTAATTTCGACCGTTGAATCATCTATCTGGCCTAAGACCAACTATGAACTAATAATTTTCCTATTTTTATACTCTAGCAGGAGACGATAAATTTCAACAATGATTTGAAAGAATGAAAAGTTTATATGTATTTTGTAAGTACAACTCTAATTACAATTCTAACAACTAAAGTAACTTTTTACTAAGAAAGAATATTTCAAGAGGCGCTATGCTTGTTGCCCATCTAGTTGGAACAGACATATCATCATTGTAGTAAAGAGAAGAATGTTTAGAAAATAAGGGGCTATAGTCATGATACCGCGGTAACAGCGCCATTAATTAGCCAAGAGGAAGCTAGTCTTCGGGCTCCATGGTCGGACTCTTTGCACAAATCCGTTTCTGATGAAGTTCTAGTAATTTCTTTTCTGGTTCACATAGACCTGAATGGGTAAAGAAATACATTAACCTCCAAGGGTAAATGAATGTGGTACTGCAGTAAAAACAATAACTACATTACATGATCTGCTGTAGTAAAACTAACCTGAACATTTAGGTAAGTCCCAAACAGCAATAGACGACGGTGTGCATTCTGTTTGACAAAGCATTTTCTCATTTTCGTGGTTTACATTCATGGCAAGCATCCATGCACCGATTGTCACATCCTCATTGCTGAACATCCGGAAACTGTATAACATAAAAAATTATATAATGAAATCAATGTCTCGAAATAGTGGTGCCAGTGAGGAACCGAATTAATGAAGTGTGCCCTATAGCAAAGAGAGAGTTAATGCAAATTCACCTGTTGTTTCTTAGAGCAACCAAGCTTGCAACTACATCGGCTGAAAGTGCGTAGATTGGACCATAGGCATGAAGGAAGTACTCACTCCCAAGCATGTAGCCTTTCGGTTCATACCTTCATGGACATTTGCTTCATCAAATCATGAAAAATACAGAGAGATGACAACAATTTTGGTTTCACCAAGAAGTTTTTAGAATGGGTTTTCTCTCAGAAACTTGATTTCATTCCTTCAATTTTAGGAAGTGAGTATCTTGGAACAATAATAGATTTGAGTCGTCAGCTATCCAAAATTCAAGGATAAATTGCCCACCTCAAAGGCTGCTTCTAAGACTAACAATTTGTTGGTACCAATAGAGGAAAAGATACTATTAATCACCAGAAACAGCAGTAGAGAGGCCATCATGCCTTGTTATTGAACACTAAGCAGAATAACGAAACAGTATACTAAGAAAGCTTTATGACTAACCATTTGAGCTTAGGATCAGTGAAGACTGGGCCCTTCTTCATGCATCCAATATAGGTTTGAGAATGACTTCTTTCTTTTGCCAAGAGTAGTGAAAGGCGATCTAACAATTATTCAGACACTATGGTTACAAAACTGCATATAAGCAAGATGATGAACAATATGCAACTTTGATTTAAAAATTATACCTGGTCTCAAGTATATATCATCATCAGCCTTGACATAAAACTCGGACTCAAAAAGTGCGTGTGCAGCTTTGAAAAATGCCAATCTGCAATTTAACTCACATGAGCACATGAAATGGCAAGGGACAGGAGACAACAAGTTGATTATCTCACACTTACGTTTTGTATGGGAGCAAACTGTATTGCTCTTCAATATCCAATAGCAAGAAGTCATCATACTCTGCCACTTCCTTTTTCAGCTCTGCCATTTTGGATTGATCTTTGGTTCTTCCAATGACAAACCTGAAAGCCAATCCAGTGGCTTCTTCCAAGCTGCAATAGTTCAAAGTGAAGCTTTAACAGAGGATCCTGGTGTATATAACCTTATAGAGATGGTCAATTTAAATTTAATAAGCAAGATCTGAAGACATTGTTCGCTAATCAAAGGTTTCTCCACTAGATCTCTCCATTAATTTACCAGCAGCTGAATTCAGATAATATGACAAGTGGATTAGAAAATTGAAATTCCATGTTCTTAATTGATCAATGAACAGGTATCTGATTAATCACCGCAGAGGCCAGAGCAGACATATCACAGATCAGAATCTTAATGATTCACTCCTCAAATTCCGCTCATCTTATTTAAAAATCTACAGTAAACTACAATCGTATTAGACTTAGCAGGACACCATCAAATTATGTACGCATCGCATGGACTACTACAAGTAACAGGAGTGATTATCTAGTAGGATATAGCAAAGATGATTGATCTGTGCAGAGCATGCACTTAGAAATTAATGTAGAGTACATTAGAGTTTCACGCATGAAAGCATGGACACTGACCTTTGAAGGCCTTGTCGATCGGACGGCATCCAAGTCTGCCGAAGAGATCTCCGACGCCCAACGGATCCAAAACCAGTCTGAATACCAACAAATCCCATCACCTTATGTCGCTTCGTGTTCTGAAGTCCAACGTCCGTGAACAATCCACCACTGCTACCGCCCTCCTTCTCCCAAACTACGCGCACAGATCGCGGCTCACTATTGGAGCATTTCTGTCTCGAGCTACTAATAATCGCGGTAAGACCAAAAATGAATCCAGTCAATCCAATCAGGATGCAGGTGCAGAGGATCAGAACTGTCGATCTGCGAGGCTGCTGGCGGCTATGGTGGAGTAGCTTGGGAGACGACGGCATGATTTCTGGAGGAATGGGAGTCCTAGAGAGAGAGATCTAGGTTTGAGGCTCTAGCATTGCAGTGAGCTGAGCTGAGGACGCGAACGGAGCAACTCAGTCAGCCGCCGGGGTAAATCGTTGTGGCGATAGTGGAACTAGAAAGACTCCGGTGGTTGGTTCTTCGATCTTCTTCTGTCAACGGTTAAGGCAAACAACAGCCAAACAGTCGATGTTTCCGTGGGAAAGGAAGAGGGGGGGTAAGTAACGGCGGCAAGTAACCCGTCGTCAAATTAAACGGTGGCCGGACACGAATTGGACAGAATAACTTTCCGTCCCTTGTACTTCACAATTGCTCCCGGTAACGTAACGGGAAGTTTCATTACCAAATTCGCTCCCAACTATTTTAGCCTCTCATTTTGTCCAGAGTTATTTATGAACTAAGATCATTACGTAAATATGGGTCTACATGTTTATTTAAGTAAAACGAAAAAAAAATTCTACAGTGGTTTTATATAGCATTCTTTAAAAATGGGACCCACACGTAAATTTTACATAAAACATTTCTTAAATATAAGGAATGCACTATGTATTACGTAAACAATTTTTAATTATATATTAATTCATTTTATAATTAATGCTAATATCTTATTGGTGGTTGTTGAAAATTTTAATAATTAAATATATTTAAGGAATATGTTTAAGTAATACGATTGCAGAACAAATATTTTTTACATGTGTCTTAACTTTACGTATTACTTAAAGTGTACATAAATGTCTACGTGGCAACTTTAAAGAATACGATTTATGTAAAACCATTGTGGACGCTCTAAGTCACTTTTTTTTACCAGCTCGTTGCGTGTGAAGTTTTTTTTTTTTTTTTTAATAGAATTGTTTGGAATATATATACATGATAAACTGAAATTACGAATAAGTAATATGCAGTTGATTTTAAGAAATAAACAATTCATTACATTATATACTTTTTTTCTTATTATGATGAAGCCTAATTACATTATATAGCTTTTGTGATTCTACTATATATAAACAACGAGACATGATCTTGTTTTGAAACTTTGAATTCGTGTTTATAAGATTAGATTAGGTTCATACAATGTAGATAGATTTAAAAAGGGTTAATACATAATTTAATTACTTATATTTGCTTATGTGATCGTTTGATTCAAACGTGTACTTTTTTAGTTACTTATGTTTGTAAAATGTGACTGTTTGGTTACATTTTCATGAAATTTAGGATATATAATATATTTATCAATGTAACGTTTAAATAATAATAGGTCTCCAATTGTTTTACTTAAACATATTTTATCATTAAATCTACAACTACTTAAAAAGTTGTTAGCGTTAATTGTATTTGAAATTGTATTGTTACTATTTATTATTGTAGTTTAAGATATTGTCGTTATACATTCCATCTATATATACATATATTTTCATCTCATATCTAAAAGTTGTTTCAATCTCACATTATATGATTCATTGTGTTTCACAATTCATTATTGTTGATATATTATCATGTTTAACGAGCTAATTCGGTGAAGAATAAACTGATATTGCAACATAGCATAGAATCCGAGTCTAGCAAGTAGCTAATTTGTTATTAATAATTATGCATCAGGGCCATCAGCTCATACGATTAAGAGAAGAAAAAAAACGCTACATATATCTTGAATGTGAAAAATATATTGGATCCATATATATATGAGTTAATAACTAAAAAATTGTATAAGGTTAGTCCTATGTTAAAAGTATGTGTTTGAAGTTTGAAATGTTAAAATGGACCGTTACAGGTTTCATTATTGTTGAAATTTGGTGTCTCTGCGCGTCTTTCATCTCCCTTACTCAGTCACCCACTCATAATCCATCGCTACTTACTTTTCACAAAATCGTCAAATTTCACACAAACGTTGAACAATCCAAAAGAAAATGTCACTAGCAGAGTGGTGTGGAGCGATTTCCAATGAGAACGAAGCGGAATTTACTTACACGGATGTGACCAACTTCTTATATGACGGTCCCGATAAGATGATAAGAAGGGAGTGTGTATGACAGTCAGTTTCGTCGGAATTGACTTCTCTAAAGTAATCACACGCACCACATTTTAACAAAATTGAAAACTTGGACATTAGATTTTAATATTTGAAAATTCATACACCCACTTTTAACATATGATAAACATTAGACAGTTTTTAAGTTATTAACCCTATATATTATTATAGGGTTAATTAGCAAATTGCTAGCCAAGCTTTACATGAATGTGCAATTTGCTAGCTAATTTTTTTTTTTAAGCAAAGTGCTAGCTGAACTTTCAATATTGTGCAAAAAAACTAGCTCCGTCAATTTTTCCGTTAGTTTTGGATGGAAAATACTTTCAAATATTGCTAAAAACACCCTAAAATAATAAATAATAAATGTTTAAAAATATACTAAAGAAAAAGCGCACCTTAAAAATGCAAAAAATTATTTTATTAAAATATTTTTAAAAATTATATAAAAACATACAATTTTAAAAATATTTATTTTTAATTTTTTAAACTTTGGGATTATATATTTATCTTATATATATTTATTGTATAATATATAATTATAAATTTTATTCTTAATATTTGCTTTTATATAAAATTTGAGGTTATTTTACAATAATAATAGAACTCCAGGGCATTTTTAGTAAGGAAAATGATGTAAAGTCCGACACTTTAGTGCCGACTAGTTCCGACTGTGTCATGCAATGAAAATGACCCAAAAGTTGTTATTATTTACGATGTATGCCACAGTGGTAGGAATCAGAATTCCTGTGTTCCGAGTGTCGGATCGTGTATCAAAACCCTTTTTAGTAATTTTAGAAAGTATATTCCGTTCATAATTACCGGAAAAATTGAAGAAGCTAGCAAATTGCACATTAACAAAAGTTCAGCTAGTGATTTGCTACAAAAATAAATTCGGCTAATAAATTGCACTTTCACATAAAATTAGTTAACTATTTGGTAATTAACCCATTATTATATGTTAGCATTGTGGATGGTCTCAGAAAGTAGGCATAAAAGTTTCCCGGAGTTGACCGCAAAGGAAACATAGAAAACTTGCAACTTCATTAAACCCCGAAATTAAATTATTACAAGATCGAGGGGAGATCCGCCATTGGTGGCAGGCAACCCCCATTAATTAACTTGACGCAGAACAATCCAACCATCCACATCAAAGATTGATTGAAGAAGAAAGAGATTTAACTCTCTAAACTCACTTGCTTATGGAAATGGGGTTGAAGCACCATCAAAACGGTAGAAACTCATCATCATCAAGATTCATCTGCTTCACATACATCACAACCCTAGTCACTACAGCTCTCTTCTTCACTTACCTCATCCTCTTGCTTCTTCAATCCAGAGAACTATCCAATGCTTCCTCCTTCAATGGTGTCGCCAGTCGGCCCAACTTCGACGGTGATCTTCGAGCCGCTAACTTCCCCTGGAACAAGCTATGTTTCGGCCCCACCACCGAGAAGCTCAAGCTCGCCGCTTTTTCAAAATCCTGGCCGATAGGTACTGTTTCCAGATCTAATTTAGCAAATGAATAAAGTGGAATCTTTTACCGGAATGGGTATCTAGCATGTTGTAAATACTGAAATGTAAAAATGGGGTCGGTGCAATTTGAGAGTGCGGAGCTACCGGGCTCCACTCTCTCAAAGAGCGGAGCAGCGAGGAACAATACAGTTTCCTGCTACGTCGCTCTGCTCTTTCTTTTTTTTTTTAAATAAAATAACTTTTTATTTGCATTGACTTGTTACTAATTCACGCTTCACAATGAAATTTTGGTTTTAAATTAATATATATATATTTTTAGAAAAATATACAGCTTATTTTTTTATTATTAATTTATTGAAATATTATACGTAAACTAAAATTATATAATTTAAATGTAATTGGAAAGCTTTTCGATTCTATTTTAATATGAAAAAAAAATGTTTCTAAAATAGAGTATTATAGAAAAAGTTATGAATATTTAATTGCAATATTAAAGATTATATAATGTTATAGTAAATTAAAATAAATAAATGTCCTTAGGCATTAAAATTATCTAATATTATTTGAGAGAAAAAAAAAATTGCTGGTTTCAACACGACATTATCTAGCTTAATAAGTAGAATCATCATATACGTTTAGATTGTGGCTTTTTTATAGTTTGGTTTATTAATGTTTTTTTTTATTATTTTAAAATTGTGCACATTTGTTTTATAATAGGGGTTGGCTAATTTGTTGTCAAGTTTACTTAAACTTGAATTTATGACCATTTGATCAACACTTTTAAAACTCTCTCAGCTGAAAAAGAAGAAAGTGAGGAAGTGTGCACGAATTTTGATACTTTGATCTAATTGTCATAAATTTAAGTTTAAATAAACTTGACAACAAATTAGACAGCCCCTAATAGTAATAAGTGAATCGACAGGTACAAGCCCGGGTGGGATGGAGCGGCACGCAGCGACGTTGTACCGTGCGCTAGCGGCAAGAGGGCACGAGGTGCACGTGTTCACGGTGCCTTCGGATCGGAAAAGTCACGAAGAGATACGCGAAGGGACGATGCACGTCCATTTTGCATCCAACGATCACGGCTCAGTCAACTTGTCTCTCGCGTTCGAGATATTTAACCGGGTCAACTCGGTAGGTGATTCCTTCGATTACGTGCATACGGAGAGCGTGTCTCTATCACATTATCGTGCCAAGAATTTGAATGTTGCGGTCACGTGGCACGGCATCTGGTACGAGATCATGCACTCCAAGCTCTTTCGGGTAAGAAACAAACAAATGAAGCTCTCTCTATTTATTATTATATATAAACATTTTACTCATTCTAGGGTTAACATGTTTTTTAGTCCATCATGTTTGACCACTTTTAGGTTTTGGTCCATAATGTTTTTTTTTTGTATAGTTTTGGTACTGTATGTTTGCAGTTTTTTTTTTCTAGTTTTGGTCCGACCGTTACATTCCGTCCATTTTTTTCGTTAAGTGACATGTGAAAGTCACGTGATCCACCATAAACTTTCAATTTTGTTCAGATTTGTGGTGAATTAACTAGGGTTGTCAACGGAGCGGGTCGGGGCGGGTATCGGTTGCCCCGTACCCGCCCCACACAGTTGGCGGGGCGGGGCGGGTCACCTATTAGTGGTACATAATATATTATTAGCAGTTTAAACCCTAAATTCTATATTTACCATATACAAATTCAATTTAAAATTTAAATTACAAATAATAAATTTAACTTCAAATCCAAATACAAGTCTCAAATCCTAATTATTTTAACTATGTATTATATTAACTATATATTTTTATATAAATACGTGTAATATATATATATATAAATTATCCACATATGGGGCAGGGCGGGGCGGTGCGGGGCGACCCCAAAACCGTACCCGCCCTACGGTCACGAAGCGCGGGTCAACGGGTCAAAATCGGGGCGGGACCCGCGGGTCACGGATTACCCGTGACCCGTTGCCACCCCTAGAATTAACCCATTGACATTCTCTCCCTAATATTTGCTTTCAATCACGGTTTTTGCCTACATCTTCTAAAATCCCTTTATGGTATCGTATGAGAGTAAAAATTAGGGATCATTTCTCAATTATATATTTGCCTAACAACGGAGACCATACATGTCTCTGTTAGTCCATATGCTGACGTGGCGGACTGAGTTCATATAATAATTTCTCATGCATCTAATATACTTTTTTTGTAGGAACTTCACACGAACCTTGACGGCAACCTTCCGGGCCCTGCCAGCGAGCTTCAAGAAGCCATGCCGAGGCTCTTAGACGAGATCCGGTTCTTCCCGAGCTACACCCAACACATCAGCATCAGCAATAGCATGGCCGAGGCGTTGGTCAACATCTACCAATTGCCACAAAGGAATGTCCACATCATCCTTAACGGAGTCGACGAGTCGAAATTTGAGCACGACCCTAACCTGGGCGCTCGATTCAGGCTAAAGCACGGCATCCCCACAAACGCGAGTGTCGTGATGGGAGTGGCCGGAAGATTGGTCCGAGACAAGGGCCACCCGCTTCTCTACCACGCCTTGTCGTCGCTAACAAAGCGCCACCCGGGCTTGTTCCTCCTCGTAGCGGGCTCAGGCCCATGGGCCGGTAGGTACGCCGAGTTGGGCCCGACCGTGAAGGTTCTAGGCCCGTTAGGGTCGTCCGAGCTATCGGGGTTTTATAACGCGCTCGATGTGTTCGTGAACCCTACGATGAGACCGCAAGGGCTCGACTTGACGTTAATCGAGGCGATGCATTGCGGAAAGACGGTTTTAGCCCCGAACTTCCCTAGCATTGTAGGGAATGTGATATTGAATGAGGAGTTTGGGTACTCTTTCTCTCCAAACGTTAGGTCACTTGTTGAAGCCCTAGAGATGGCCCTTAGAGATGGGCCGGAGAAACTTAAGAGAAAAGGCATGGCTTGTAAGGAATATGCACGTACCATGTTTACGTCCACCAAGATGGCTTCGGCTTATGAGAGGTTCTTTCTCTGCATGAAGAACCCACGCTACTGTCAATATCCTCTTTCCTCGGATTGTTAACTTTCTCTTCAAAAGTTACTATTCATTTCGATTTCTATTTTGGACAGAATTTTACTATATAGATCGATATTGGAGTTACATTTGTATATTTCGTTGATGATGAATGATATTTAATGGAAACATAAGCTGATATGGGCAAAGTTTCGGATTTGGGCGTGCGAGTACATTTTTTCATGCGGAAACGGCGATCTGAGCAAGACCCATAGTTTATGGCGTTTAATGTTTTTCGGCCAAATTCCTTCATTTAGAGGTCGAAAATTGCAGATTTGTGTTTATTCGGGTCTTTTTATAATTTATCGATTTTGATAGGGTATGTTAGCAAGTTTCGGTTTTTGACCTAGGGTTATGGTTTTTCTTTTCAGTATTTAAGTTATGTTAGCTGTCATTTACATTCAGATT
The DNA here is from genome assembly GCA_036873135.1 of Clarkia xantiana subsp. parviflora. Lineage (NCBI taxonomy): Eukaryota > Viridiplantae > Streptophyta > Magnoliopsida > Myrtales > Onagraceae > Clarkia > Clarkia xantiana. The sequence goes on along the minus strand of JAPTYO010000010.1, from coordinate 1,711,314 downwards.
ATTAATTAATGAAAAAATTTTGAGGTTTTCCTCTACCCTGCGTCAATTCTTCGGTATTCTGCGGAATCAACGAATTCTTGCGCCTTTATTCAACAAATTCTCGGCATTCTTTGAATCAACGAGTTTTTGTCCCATCTATCCCCATCATGCTGCATCATAAGCACTATTATAATTGTTTTTAAACTTGATTCTAGATCGTAGAAACGTTCGTTTTTAACGTATTTAGCATAAAAAACGAGTTTAAACTTATCTACAAAACCCACAAGAGTTTTATCATGACGAAATTTGTGGGTTAAATCATCTTTTATTAATCCAAACATATTCTTATTTCGTTCAAGTTCAATATTCATTAATCATTTAATAATATCCAAGAGTTTTAGACCCCGTCAACATCTTTTTCTCTTTTAAGTTTCTCTAAACTTAAAATCTAAATTGAGAATAGGCCCACACTTCAATGGACCCGTCAATCTTCTCACGATTTCACAACGATTGCTCACCGTAACGACTGACATGACTACTGGTGGGCCCATATCTTTTATTGAAAAAAATGTATAGGCTATTAATGAGTATATTTACTATTTTCATGTTTTTTGCATAATTATAAATATGTACATTTATAAATTTCATTAATGGTGTAATTTTAGTATATAGATAAAACTTTACGTTTTTATGTTCCGTCTTTACGACTCGAATTTACCTACCATTTTTATTCTCTTCGTAGAAACTCGTTTTTAACTGCATGGGTTTTGATATTTAATTTGTGTGTATATGTACGATTTGCTAGGCCAGATTCTGATTCCTGCAAGTCACCTGCAAAAGGGGTCGACTGAGTTTGTTTTCGGTGATCCCTAAAAAAAAAAAATTCAGTGTCGTAGTTATACTTATACCTTTGCAGCTACGGATGTCAATGGGGCGCGGATTCCCAAACCCCGCGGTGCACTGTCCGCAAAATGTCCCGCGTAAGTTCTTATCGCGGTTTACAAGACAACTTTGGTATAAAGAACCGTGGGGCAAGGCAATAGATGGTAAATGTGTTATTCACCTAATTTCCGCCCAGGGTTATATATGTTGTTTTAGAAAATTATAGTGGTCATTATGTTATAGTAAGAAGTTAGTGAACAAAGAAAGACATTTAAATAAAAAGTTAGATGGAATTAATAATTTTACTTCGTTTATATATTATTTAGAGCAGTTAATAACTAAAAAACTTTATAAGGTTTATCTTATATTAAAATTAGCGTCTGAAGTTTTAAATGTTAAACTGAACTGTACAAGATTTCAAATTTGTTAAAATTCATATATATTATATATTCTATATTATATATTCTCTGAAGTTTCTTTCCTCACTAGCTTCTTCTCTCTCCGGTCCCTAAACCCTAAATCCTCATCTGCTGTTGCCGGTAGAGAAGCTGCTCAGAACTTCTGCCTTTTGGAAGAATTCTTCGACCTGAGAATGAGGGTTCATGAAGGTTAGTTCGTGACTTCAACTGCTTCCGTATCCATGGCGGAACCTTCATCTTCCGTTCTTATCCAAAATTGTCCTTTCAACTCTTGTTGAAATATATGTATTCTTTCAGCTGCAGAGCCCAGGAGTGGCAGAAAGTCCGGGAAGAAACGCGCTGCTTCTGACCCAGATACTGCAACTGGAGCTAAGGGTGAGTCAAACTCATCAATCTCGACCCTTTGGGCTGCTATTGTTATCGAATTGCAATTTGGTTATTGTGGAGTACACACAGTTCACAAAAATGTTGGATTCAAATGCTGACACAAGATTGACAGCTTTGGTTTGGTTTCATATGCTGTAGAATGTACTTCATTGGCCTGTTTCTTGCTTCTGCAATTGTTGCTCAGTTATATATATATATATGTCATGTGCATTAGGAAAGGAAGAACCTATTAGTGGAGGTTTCGTTGAAGATGATATCAACGAGCCCACCATTGGAGAAAAAATCGAAAAACTAAACCTTGTAGATGGTGAGACAAAGATGATCGACAAAGATCCTCAGATGTCTACTGCGCAGCCTCCCAGTGCTGACTCTGTGATTGTTCTGCTGAGGCAAGCTCTTCGTGCTGATGATCGTGCCCTCCTGTTAGATTGCATGTACACCCAAGATGAAAAGGTTGCTCCTTTTTACTCCTGAAATCTACAATGCTGCTTGGTCTGAACTTGCTCTGTTTGCAGGTTATTGCTAATTCAGTATCGCGGTTAAACCCATCTGATGTTCTCAAGCTTTTAGCATTCCTTGTATCGATTGTACAATCAAGGTATGTTGTTTTATTTATACATTAATCATTTAAATCAAATTGTTGATGTGACAGAATCTCATCCAAATAAACAGAAATTAGGAGGTAATAGTTATCAGATTTTGGCAACCTTCACTTGGAGTGATTTTAATTTATGAATTTAAAATGTCTGATCAGATTTTTGGTGTAGGGGTGCTGTGGCAGCGTGTGCTCTTCCATGGCTAAGACGGCTGCTTCTACAACATGCCAGTGGAATAATGTCTCAGGAATCTTCCTTTGTTGGGTTGAATTCCTTGTATCAGGTTTGTTCACACTACCTCTAGCCTCTACACTTCTTGTTGGAAGTGCAATTAGCTGATTGATGTTACGGTTTTATAGATAATGTCTTCTTAGTCCTATTAATGCAGCTTTGATAGTCATATTTCTTGTCAGTTGGGAAGTGCATGCAAAACATGTCAATAGTATCTCTCAGATGCCTCATTTTCGAGTTATCAATCAATTTGCTATTTCCCATTTGTTTTCTTGTTGTGTTTGTGTGATTGAGGTTCTCTTTTGGAACTGTTTTGATGAATTGTTGGCATGTTATGCAGATTGCTGAATCTAGGATTGCCACATTCGGTTCTGCCCTTCAGTTATCGAGTTGTTTGGATCTCCTCTTTTCAGGGGTATGTTTTGTTTGATTGTTGAGCACTGTTGCTGATTCGTAAGACTCAAATCGTGGAACACTAGTTCTGATTCCTAAGATTGTGTTATATTTTTCATGAGCAGGACATTATTGGCTTTGGAGATGATGATGAAGATGTTGCTGTGAAACCAGTGATTTTTGAAGACAAAGACAGTGATGAAGACGAGTCGTCAGAAGGGGAGGCAATGGAGACGGTGAGCGAAGAGGAGGAGCCGACTGGAGTTCTGTCGGATGGACTTAGCGACGATGAATTAGCACTTGAAAATATGAGCGAGTAATTATCGACCAAGTGTTGGTCTACTTATCTCAATGTTAGTAAGCAATTTTGGGTATTGTAATGAAAGATTAGATTTTACTTGATGGAAAACAAGTTTTGGTTTATGGGTCTTGGTAAATGGATTAGGAATATGTATGGGTAGTTCATTAGTGAAGGCTATGAGGATTTTAATTTTAATTCACATGATCCAACATGTCCAATTACAAATATGACCAAACATCTACCTTTTCAATGCATATCTTTCAGTCTGCCAGAGACAAATGTTACAATTGCATAATGCTTAACAAACATTCAAGAAACAAACTCAACATAGGGCACAAATTGTCTACTATTTCTCTACAATACATGAAAGACATTCAATTGTAGTAATCTGTCAACTGAGAATACAACATCAATATTGCAAGTTTAGGGTACAAAAATTTCACAAACGAAAAAAATGAACGAATCCGGATCAGTACATTTATACTGGTTCCTTGACTTAGCTCTAAGAACCTACGGTCAATAATATATAAGACACATTTTGGAACGAACTACATTATGAAACACGAGAAATTATTACCTACCTCAGTCCCAACAGCTGGCATCCAGCTGTTGGCACGCTGACCAATAGGACACTGACAAATGGCAATTCATTTGACAAATGTGCAGACAAAGTGACACATGTCAGTGTCCCATTGGTTGCGTGCCAACAGCTGGATGCCAGCTGTTGGGACTGAGGTAGGTAAGAATTTCTCATGAAACACATAACCTTGGTGGAGCCAAATTCTCATAATTAGGTGATGGAAGCTTCACTTTGTGAGATGGTTTACATCCTTACCTGCAATTATCCATCAAGTAAATTGAGTAAATGGTATAATTAGAAGAAAACAAGGCATATCCTATCCATTCATCAATTTCATGAATAAGAATGGAGAAATAATCAAATCAACTTAGATATTATCTATGCAAGTAATATAATCAGTATGCCACTACTCACCTGGTGCTTAGAACTGCCAAGAGTGAGCTCCAGATCATCGGATCCAGATTCTTCATGGATTCTCTCGCCCTCCCATGGCTTGACGGGCCCCATTTTGGTAACACCGAAAGCAAATTCATCGGACCTTGCTGCAGGAGAGATTGGAATATCAGTAGCTGCAATGGCAGGAGAGCACGTCCCACTTTGCCCCGGAGTATACATCCGGGACCCACCAGCAACGACAAGGCTGAAAGTTGGAGAAGTGGAGCCTACTTGGGGTTGAGGCATTCGAATTCCAGAAAACCATTCTGGATCGGGTAGAATTTGGCGACCTGGACTGGGTGGAGTCGATAATGGTAGGAAGGAGTAATTCTTCCCTCCCCAGTTGGTTATGCCTCGGGGGCTTTGGCAGCTTGGGGAGCTTAAAGGAGGAGTTACAGGTGCACTGATTGAGCCACCGGGAATGTAGAGATGAGCGAGCTTGGAAGATGAAGAAGCCGAAGATAGATTCTTCAGCCATGGAATGAGGGAGCTGCCATCAACATGGCCATTAGCAAATGTGGAGATGGGGCTTGGGATAGATGAGGAAGCAGGGCTAGGGTTGTACGATAGAGAGGTCGGGAGGTAGGACGAACAAGGGCTAACAGTTGCAGATTCACCACCTACATCCATGCGTTCGCTGGGCCTGTTTCCCTGGAGATAATCAAGCAATTATACCCAAAACATTTTAGTTAAAAAGCATTACCAATCTAACTCAAGATGAGAGTTTGCAAACACTACAGTAGTTCCATGGAAAAGTTTTCCTACAGCAAAAGTTGGATGGAACAAACAACTAAAGCAAATAATTGGACAGCTTAGGAAAATAATAGGTCCTACTACAGAGAATGGAAATGTACAGAGTCCTAAAAGGCCATAGTTGCCTTCAAGATTATTTGTTACTATGGCCATTTGTATTCTTAACATTGTCCAGCATAGACTAGGGCTCCCTAGGCAGTAGCTTAAACAGTTCCTTCCAGGCAGTGTCAGTTATGATGCATACACAGTTTTACTCACTCGATGGAAAACTCTCTTTAGTTGAACGGTATCAGTGTCACTTCTTCTAACTTCAGCATAGGGTAATAAATTCATAACCATACTAACAAGAGTTTCAATTCAATCACAAATACAATATTCACTGTGCAAATGTAGCCAGGAAATTCTTTTGAGCTCGGCCAGTCTCTTGAAAGTAAGACCTGGCCTTGATAAAATCAGTAATCACAAAGCTGATTGGAACATTTCACTTCAGTAGTATCCATCCAAAATTGGTATTTTACTCTAACTAAAGCTAGAAATTTGCACTGATTCATAGGCCTGTCATGGTGGATAATATAAGAATAATCAAAACCTATACTATTATCACCAATCATCAAGGAATATGGTCTTATACAGCTGAAAATAGAAAGGGGAATTGAGAAAAGGATTTCATTCTATGCATTTAATAAGGAGCAGGTTGCTAACCTTCCGATAGGTAGTACCGTCTTGTTCAACAGCCCAACCAGCTTCATCACAGAGAGCCTTGAGAACTTCATTGTTATCGCAGTGCTTAGGGAGCTTGTAGTTTCCATACGCCCTAAGCCCTGAAAATATCTTAGCTGCGATGGCTCTGCGCCTCCTCTCTCTCCTCTTGTTATTCTCCCGCTCCTTCCATGTCGGCATCCGCGATCCCGACGTCATCTCTATATCTCTGTGCAACTGATACTTTGATATCAAAACCGCTTTAGAGATCTTCAATAAATCTACGGATCAGAGTCAAAAAGCATGCGGAGAGAGGATTCCAAAGAAACGTTGACCAGACAACTTTTCTGGATAGCGAGGACCGAACCTTAGCTTTTTCTTGGAACCAAACAAAAAAGGATGGACGGAACAATCGCTTTTCAGCTCAAAGCTGATCTTCACTCTAAAATCAACCAAGCAGACTGTTATTCGGAACCGGAGATCCACGAAATTAACCCTAGCTTTCCTCAAATCCACAGCTCTGTATCAGCAGCTCCAGCTGAACAAATAAAGAATAAATACCAGAACTAGTGATCTAGCTGCCCAAACAACAGGGCACTGAAGATTCAACGCGATCTTCGAGTTGATCAGCGGAGCTAAGGCCTAAGAAGCAGCTTGGTCGATGTAAACAGCGGAGGAACCTGTAGTGAGCTCCACCGCTGAGCTCCGGTGACGGCAAAAAGAAAGCAGAGAACTGGTTTCACGACTGTTGATTGCTGAAGTAAGGAGTGACAGCTCCAGATCTAAGCTGCTCTACAGAACACATGCCTGGAAAGGTCGCCGGGAAATAGCTGCGATACCTGGAATGGTCGTCACGGAACTCGTGAAGTGAGAGCAGAGAAGTGGGACCCAGTACAGCCCAAGGATCGGTCAAAGAATGCAGAAAGACTGAGCTTTTGATTGGAAGCTTTTTATCCTTTTTTACACGCGCCACCCCTTCATTCCCAATTAGGATGGCAACGGGTCTCGGTAACCGCCGACCCGCGGATACCCGATCCGATTTTGACCCGACGATCCGTGACCCGCAGGGCGGATTCAGGTTTGGGTTCACGGCGACCCGCCGACCCGATCCGAGTTTTCATTTTACATATATATTTAATATATGTATATTATATAAAACTATACGGGTAATATAATACATAGTCAAAATAACAATTATTCTAATAAATGGGATGATTTATTTTTGGATTATGAGTTAATTTAATAATTTATAATTTAAATTTGGAGTTGAATTTGGATACGGTAACTTAGAATTTAAAATGATAAATTATACCTCACTCAGGCCGACCCACGGGCCGACCCGACCCAACCCGAAAGTGCATGGGACGGGTCTGGGTCGACCATATCGACCCGCGGGGCGGGTCCGGGTCTGGCGATACCCGCCCCGACCCGCCCCATTGACATCCTATTCCCAATCCGGTTTATCGTTTCTTTGTAATCCATATTTTGATATATTTTGATAGATGAGTAAAAATCATGTTATTTTATAGAGATCTTAAAATAAAAATAACATGATTTATATTCAATCTATAATATTTTCTAAATTAAGAAGTGTTCGATTTTTTTGGTATTAAAACTTTTAATTTATTTAACATAATAAAAATAAATGAAAAAATATATAACACACTTTCTAAAATGCTAATAAGTTGCCTCTTCATGACCACTCAATAAATCTAATTTAATTTAATTTTGGTGAGAAAGAACTACTCAATAATAATAATAATTAATTAAGGTGGAATTTGTAACATTTTGACGTATTCAGGAGGAACTTATAGCAGTTAGCAACCATCGGGTTGATGCAGATCACAACATGTGGAAAAGCTTCACTCCTAACACTTTGCTATGCATTGCAGCAATGTCTCTGCGAAGAACTGAAGAAGATTAAGATGTAATAATCTCCTCCGTTGAAGATTAATTTCAGGTTAATTAATTAATTAGGTGTTTCATTTCATCTCTCCATTCAATCAATATCTGTGCGTTTTACACATCCATGCATGCATGAGTTTGCTTTTTTCGTTGCCTCTTTCTTCATTCATCATCTCCCGTATCCGTTTTGAACATTGCTTTTTCATTATATATTCTACACGTTTCATTATATTTTGAGTTAACAGGTTTTTTGGTTTATGATGATTGACCACTTTTGGATTTTGGTCCATGATGTTTTTTTTTGCCTAGTTTTGGTGCCATATGTTTGCAGATTTTTCTAGTTTTGTTCCGACCGTTACATTCCGTCTTTTTTTTTTTTTCCGTTAATTGACATGTGCAAGTCACGTGATCCACCCTAAATCTTCGGTTTTGTTCAAATTTGGGGAGAATTGGCCCATTGAACTAGATTTAGGGTGTCAATTTCCCCAAATTTGAACCATACACTTAGTTCAATTCACCCAATTTGAACTAGGTTTAGGGTGTCAATTCCTCCAAATTTGAACAAAATTGAAAGTTTAGGGTGGATCACGTGACTTGCACATGTCAATTAACGGAAAAAATGGACGAAATACAACGGTCGGACCAAAACTAGAAAAATTTGCAAACATATGGTACCAAAACTAGGTAAAAAAAACATCATGGACCAAAACCCAAAAATGGTCAAACATTATGGACCAAAACCAAAACCCATAATGTTTGACCATTTTTGGGTTTTGGTCCATGATGTTTATTTTACCTAGTTTTTGTACCATATGTTTGCAGATTTTTTTAGTTTTGGTCCGTCCGTTTCATTTAGTCCATTTTTCCGTTAAGTGACATGTGCAAGTCGCGTGATCCATCCTAAACTTTCAATTTTGTTCAAATTTAGGGGAATTGGGAATTGACACCATAAACCTAGTTCAAAGGGTCAATTCCCCCAAATTTGAACAAAATTGAAAGTTTATTGTGGATCACGTGACTTGCATATGTCACTTAATGGAAAAAAGTGGACGGAATGTAACGGTCGGATCAAAACTAGAAAAATCTGCAAACATATGGTACCAAAACTAGGCAAAAAAAAAAAAACATTATAGAACAAAACCCAAAAGTGGTCAAACATCATGACCAAAACAACTGTTAACCCTTTTTCTTATATATATATACTGCTGCAGATTGTATGTTAATGGTGATAGTCCTTGCCTATAAGAATCATCCTTCATGTGAGTGAAGAAGATGAGTAGAAAGGAGAGAGTAGATACGAGGGCAGCAATGGAGGAAGACGATACCCCGAGTTGGGTAATCGACGTGAACAATCTCATGAACGAAGGGCATAAACTCGATGCAGGAAGATCATGGACTATCTATAGAGTCCCAGACAACCTCTGTGAAGTCCAAAAAAGTGCCTTTGTCCCTAAGCTTGTCTCAATTGGCCCTTTCCACTACAAAGACACCAAGTTGCATGCCATGGAAGCACACAAGATGCGGTTTCTGGTACGCCTTTTTAGAGAATCGTTTCATCTAACCGAACGAGACGACGGAGAGGTAATTCATAGTGATGCCATGAAACTGGAGGATGTCACCAAGGCGATGAAGACGCGGGAACAAAAAGCAAGGGATTGCTACTCTGAATGCTTTAGTATCTCAAGTGATGAGTTCGTCCGAATGATGGTCATCGATGGTTGCTTTGTCGTTGAATTGCTCCGCCTTTTTTACAAGATTCGGATGGGTAAGGTTAGTAATTTCTGTCAGGAGAATGTTTGAACTTGGATTTGCAGATGAAATCGCATAAGATTTGTTAAGAAGCTCAGTGCAGCAGAGATGACTTGGTGAACAGGAGAAGCTTACTTGGACTACAAGTAGCTATTAAGTTGGTTGGATTTGGATAAGTTGAATGTTGTTTAAGTGTTGGTTTGAGTCAGTTATCTTACTTGTATTTAGGAGCAGTTATTTGTGTCCTTATATAGTTGGTTTGGAGACTTATGTATCAAGTAATGGTTGTATAATGTATATGTTATGTGAATGAATGAATGTTAAGAGCAACAACAGTTGCTTTCGTTTTTCGGTTCTGCAATTCAATTTCTCAGTTGTGTTTGATTAGGGTTCTGGGTTTTGACTGCAGTTCGAACCATTGTACTGGCAAGTGGTATCAGAGTGGTATCAGAGCCGGGTTTGAATTGCAATGTAAACCAAGAGCACTAATCAAACACAACTGAAAAATCGAATTAATTGCAGAACCAAAAACGAAAGCAACTGTTCTTGCTCTTAACATTCATTCATTCACATAACATATTCATTATACAACAATTACTTGATATATAAGTCTCCAAACCAACTAGATAAGGAAACGCGTAAATGCTTCTATACTAAAAGAAGATAATTGTCGAGACTTATACAAATCTAACTAACTTAAGGCTACTTGCAGTCCACGTAAGCTTCTCTTGTTCACCAAGTCATCTCTGTTGCATTGAGATTCTTCACAAATCTTCAGCGATTTCATCTGCAAATCACTTTCTTGCGCTACAAGTTATTTGATGACAAGTTTTAGTATGTTTAGAGAGTTTTAAACTCTTATTATTTATCAAAATCTCCAATGTTACCATAAGAGATCATTAGATTTCACAAAAAATCTTACGGTACCATCCGATCATACAGGATGTGGGAGCAGACGAGCCGATTTTCGCTAGTGGTTGGATGGTACGAACGCTACAACGTGATCTACTGATGCTCGAGAACCAACTGCCCTACTTTATCCTCGAGGATCTTTTCAAACTAACAAGCAAGAACCGGAAGCAGAAACCGAAGCCGTCACTCGCCCAACTCGCTCTAACCTTCTTCCATCGCTTCCTTCCGAGATTCGAGCTCACTCCGCTCACCTCTAAAGATCACAACTACGACCATCTCCTCGACCTGTTACGATCAAGCTTCCTCTCCATGCGAAGAAGACACGAACGATGTGCTTGGAGAATATACCACCACAGCGATTGGGGCCTCGACCGAAGCCCCTCTCAAATCGAAAAAAATCCCCAGCGATGCTCATCCGTTGTTGGCCTCATTTTCTCTGCAATCCGTGGTGGAGTCGGGACTCGTGAAGAACGATCCACTCTCGTGATCCCTCAGGTCAGCGGCTCAACGCAGAACTTGTTGATATAGTATAAGAGTGTGCTGATGCCTATATCCATAAGTTGTTGTTGGTTAAAACGCACGTCTCTTATTTAACAAAACTCATATTTTACGTATATAGAAACTAATAAAACGGTTCCCTCAGGTACATTACAAGCATTTAATAAACCCAGTAGAAGAACTTCTGATAAACGGAGGCATCAACATACAGAAACACAAAGGACTTGATTTACTCGACATCCGATTCAGCGAAGGCGTCCTGAAGATCCCGCGACTGGTAATCGACGACGATACAATCCCGTTATTCTTCAACTTCGTGGCGTTGGAACAGTGCAACCTGGTAGCAGTAAACCCATTTTTCATAAGCTTCTTCGTGTTCCTGGATAGCCTGGTGTGTTCGGCTCAAGACGTGGAGACGCTGTGCCGGAAACGGGTGATTAACCATTCGTTGGAGAGCGATCAGGTGGTGGCGAGCCTGATAAATAAGCTTGGGAGAGAGATGGTTTACGATGAGAGTAAGTTTTATTTTGATGCAGTGGTGACGTTGATAAACGAGCACTACAAGGCGTATCTTAGCAGCAGATGTGCGCAGTATAGGAGGAAGTGGTCTGGGTGGTGGAGGAAGCTGATACGTGATTATTTCGGGAATCCCTGGTCCATTATTTCTCTGTTTGCTGCTGTTGTGCTTCTCATTTTGACCTTTCTGCAGACCATCTACACTATCTATGGATTCTATCAATCTTGAATTCATTTTCCTTCTAATTTGTCTTCATTATCTGCAAATGGATCTTTGAAATATATAGTTTGTGAGGTTTAGAATTTGCAGGATTGATGGATTGTTTGAGTCAATATGTTCACAACCAACTTGACAAACACTGGAGGGCAGTAAAAAGAGTACTTCGTTAAGAATCTATAAACTGTCTGAAGTTTGCTCCATGTGAGATTTTGCTGTCTGAAGTTTAAAATGTTGAAATGGATAGTCGCAGGTTTCATTTTTGTTGAAATTTGATGTCTCGGTGTGATTGAGAAGCCAATCCCGAAGAAACCGGTTGTTAAATAGGAGCTCTCATGCACGCTCCCTTCTCGTCAACTTGCCGGGACCGTCACCTAAGAAGGTGGCCACATCCGCACAAGTAAATATCGCTCTATTGTCTTTGAAAATCACTCCACACCACTCTGCTGAAACCTTTTCTTTCGGATGTTCAAGTTTTGGAAGAAATTTAGCGATTTTATAAAAAGTAAAGAGTGGTGGATTATGAGTGGGTGAAATGGTCGATGAAAATGTTTGAAGGGAGGGGAAAAGACACGTGAAGACACCGAATTTCAACTAAAATGAATCCTGGGACTGTTCCTTTCAACATTTTAAACTTCGGATACTAAAATTTCACACGGAGCAAACTTCGGACAGTTTATAGTTCTTATAATCTCTCACTTGTAGACTATTTTGATTCCAATTGGCAAATGATGCAAAAAACAAAAAGTATACATGCGGTCACTGCATTATTATAGGAAGCAATCCAATTGCTTGGTGCTCACTTAAACACGGAGTTGTTAGGTCAACTGCTGAGGCTGAATATCGATATCTTACTGAGACTATGTGTGATATGATATGATCTGAATTGTATCTATGTTATCTGATTGGTAATAAACCAACTGGTACACCAACAATGTGGTCGAGTTTTTTTTTCTTTCAAGAGTTAAAACCTGTTGTCCAAGTGCACTCAGGATTATTGATCTTTCCCAACCGAATAACCTTAACTTCCATTTTCCAATGTCTAACATAATCCCGATTCGCACCAAACCATACCGTAATAGATAAAATATTGACTACAAATATTTTTTCATTCTCAGAACTGTACAAAGTTTAAACTTATTATTAATTAATGGATGGAGCTCTAATCAGCTACACATTGATACGATTGATGGAGTGCATCTGCCTTTGTTTGATATGTTGCCTCATTTATATGTGTCTGCCTCAACATGACTAAGATAGTTTTTTTTTTTTTACCAAATTGATGCTTTTATTATGAAATAAAATGTTCAACCCGGAGTACAATCCAATAACATAATTGATAAAAGAGGAGAAGTGGGTACAACAACCCAATTAACCGGGCACATCTCCTTTCTGGATTGGATTGCAACCCAGTTCGCACAGACAAGATCATTTGGTGGTGGAATTTGTGAAAAGAAAAAGAATGATTTTTCCAGCTAGACACAAGATATTTGTTAGACATAGGGGACCATAAACATTACACACACAGATGTCTTCAAGTACAATCTAGTGGTAACCATCTGTCTGGTCTGGTATTCAGTATTCTTCTTCCATAATGTTTCTTTCTTTCTTGTATTATTATTATTATTATTATTATTATTATTATTATTATTATTATTATTATTCATCCCATCTCTTTCTTCTCTCTATCCATCCATCCATTATTTCAGATATACTCCCACTCCACTTGGAACGCCTTCAATCTACCTGTTCCAGTTGATAACTAGAAAATGTCATTTATAAATTTAAAATGAATCTAAAGTTGAACTTCAAATTTATGTAAGATGGTTAATTTGGTCCTCAAATACAAATAAATCCCTAACTTTTCGTTTATTTAATTTAATCTTTAATTTCTTTTTTAAGCCAAGAGTTAGACAAACCTAGATAGGGTCGGACCTAACTCAAGGGCCAAGGCCCGACCTTGACTCGGTCCGCCCAATCAAGGGTCCAATTGGGACCCTTGTTTAAAAAAAAATCGGAAACTAAACTAAATAAAAGAAAGTTAGAAATGTATTTATATTTGAGGTTCACACTTATCATCTTGCATAAGTTTGAGACTAAATTTAGACTCATTATAGGACAATAATATTTTCAAACTCGTTCGATCTGAACGAATAATGGATTTTTCTACTATGCTTTGGGAGCACCATGCTTTTAGTTTTCTTAATACTATGGTGGACTTAATTGTAACATAACTAAAATTTTAAAATTATGAAAAAGTATGAATTTTTTTAACTACACATAAGATGTGTATCATACTATTAATAATATCAATTTTCCTATGGGGTTCACCTTTAGTGCAATAGAAAAATAAAAAAATTAGTTGCAAAAGCATGGTGCTCCAAGAGCATTGTAGAAAGGTCCACGGATAATAGGAAATAATTAAATATTTTAAAACATAAAATAGTACAATACACAAAAACTTAAATGGAGGGCAATATACGGAAACAATCCAAATCCAACACTATTCACAAACGATGATAAAAATGGAGTTTTACCCAACCATCTTAAATGATCGAGTTGAAAGGTGAGACATGGTTAAATAATGGCATAACTGAATACAAAAAGGTTGAGAGACGTGGTTGAATCGTAGCATAATGGCATAATAATTGAATATATGAAGTTTATACAACCACTAGACAAAGTCTACTAAAAGTTTAAGTTGATAGGTGTAAGACATGCTCTAATAAATTGTGAAGTTCAGATCTATTAATTACTAGAACAACATGTTGATTTGTTACCATAACAGGTATTAACTATAAATAGTCTGATACATTGGCGGTTAATCAACTTTTAATATTCAGCTACCATAATAATAATTGCTAAAATATTCTCTTACCATAACGGTAATTGTCTATAAATGGCCTGATACCATATTGGTCGTCGCTTATAAATAAACATCGTATTATTCTTTCAAAGAGAGGATAACAAATGAATATATAAAATAACGATCTCTCTTTATATAAACAGTAACTAATTTGACCGTCAGAGACGGATCGCCGGGGTTCGCCTTGGCATTGTACTTTTTTGCAAGTGCGTGTCCGGAATTCGAAGACTAAGGAGCTCGCGACCCGGCAAATCCAGATTCCAACATCCACCATTTTCACAAATTGAGCAATTACTTGTTTTCACCAACTTAACTACAAATGTTCAACACTTGTGTTGTGTCAGGCATCCTTAATTAGGTATGCCTAAAGTGCAATATTCAATCAAACAAAGTTGATTGCTTTCCTTGTGAGTGATTGTTAATGACAAGCATAGCATAGCATTATAGCATACAACAACAACAACATATGTATTTTTCCTTGGATTTCCCTTTTAGCATAGTCAGTCAGGTAGGCCTTTTGATCTTGTCTGTCTACTACTAATTAGACAAAGAGGCCTAACCTTTTTAAATCATCATCATCATCATCATCATCATCATCAATTCTGAAGCAAATCACTCAACCATGAATGAAACAACCATAAACCCAGAAACAAACACTATTTTCACCTAAACAAGAAATCAACCATTTCAAGAAACAATAACACAAATGGCCATGAATGCCCCCATCAATTCAAACTTGAAAACAAAAACGGAAATTCAAGTAGTTCAACACCGAAAACTGTGGCAATAGATGCTACAGTGTTATTAACAACTGCTGAAAGATTAGAGAAAAAAAGGCATAGAAGGAAGAACATGACATCAGTTTTGTTCTTCCTACCATCATCATCTGCCATTCCAATTGAAAAACCCCCCCTTTCTTTCCATTCTGCTGAGTTGCTTGTACTTTCATCTCTATTGCTAATCCAGAGAACTCCTAAAAATCATATTTTTTTTAAAAAAAACTTAGATAATTAGAGGTAGAAGACATAAGTATCAATTAAGTGGGTTATTAGGGGACGCACCTGAGATGAGAAAACAGGGGAAGCTTTGAATTCAATGGTGTGGTTGTTAATGGCAAGAATCAGAGGAAGCAGAGGACAGCTGGTTTGGAATGCCGTCTCGCTCCTCTTGGTCACCTTGATTCCGTGCTTGAATCTGAAACCCAGAGAATCCACCTAGGGCAAATCCTGCGACCGGAAGTGCCGGCAGATGAGAAACTGCTGTTGGAGGGTTGTTTATCTGATGATGGTGATCTGGATCTATCCAAGCGCGAATCGAAGGTGTATCACTGGACTGAAGGGGTCCCCTCTGAAGGAAAAATTGGTTTTTTGGGCCAACCGGCTGGAGAATGTGAAGCTGCATTGACTGTGGAGACGAAAACGGGAAACCTCCGCCGCCGCCGCCGCTGACGTCATCAGCAGCGTTCCAAGCCAGTATTTTCTGAAACAGACCCATCTCTGACGGAGGGTGGTGGTGGTGGTGGTCAGAGGACCACCCACCCGCCGCAGAGGAGGATCCGTCAAAGCCCAGTTGAGTGAACATGGTTTGCTCTTGCTCTTGCTCTTGCTGTGGGTGATGGGATTGGTGAAGCATTTGTGCCGGATTGTGGTAGGATTGGAGCGAGAGCTGCAGATCTTGATTCAGGCCGCCGCCACTGGTTCTCGGAATCAGATTCTGTGGGAAGCTCTGAAAATTCAAGGAAGATGGAGATGGCTGTCCCGTCGGAAGGAAAGACTTGATGTTATCCACGCTGGGGAAGAAGCTTGAGCCGTTCAATTGATGATTATTTTCACCCATCTGCTGCTGATTCTGCAAATCGTTGATGCTCGACGGAGAGATTTCATCATCACCCATCAGACTTTGATTCATCTGCTCGTCCTTTGATCCTTCTTCGCTGGGCCCGTCGGAGGGCGGGACGGCGCTGGCCGTGGGTTTCCATGCAGGAAGCTCGGCGAGCTTGTCTATGGCAGCTTTGGCTTTCTTGATAAGCCAATCCACGGCTTTGCTGGGACGATCGAAGCCAAGGCGGTCCTGGACATCATAGAATTGGATGGCGGTCGGAGCGGAGAGCCTGACGCGGCGGTCTCTGGGACCTTTGGCCGTGCAGACCTTGCTGTGGCGGTCCTTTCTTCCGGTGGAACGAACAATGTGGCCGCCATGTACCTCCACGATTTCTCCACCGCCTCTCCTCATCCTCGGATTCGCCGCCGCCGCCTTTTCTTTTGCATGCTTATTGTTCAGCTCCGCCGCCGGAAAGTATGAGCGCTTCTTGGGCGGAGGATAATTAGATGTGTGAGTTGTTGTTACACCTCCTCCTCCTCCGTAGAGTTGGTGATGAAGCTGCTCTTCTCCGCCGGCTCCTCCGCCTCCGGCTCCTCCATAGGTGGCGGAGAGGTGGTTGTGTTGTTGATAGTAAAGGAAATGGTGATTCCTTGGAGAATCCAGACTATGAAGATGTGAGTTTGAGGGTTCCAGCTTTAGAGGGTACACTTTTTTTCTTTACTGGGTGGGTATCTCTTTACCTTGTTAGCTTTCATCATCTGCTCAATTCTGCTTCTTCACCTTCCTCAACAATTAAACAAACAAGCAAAGCAAAGCAATGGAGAAAGCAACACACTACTACTTATTAGTTCACTACTTTGAATGATATAATTCTTCTATTCTTTTCTACTAACCCATTCCTCTCTCTCTCTCTGCTTTCTTCTTGTACAAAGCTAGCTAGCTAGCCTTTAATTAGTAATAATAATCTTTCTTCTACTAAATATGTCAACCACCACTCAACCTTGTTTGTTTGCTGCTCAAAGTAGGGCTGTCAATTTGTGCGGGTCGCGGTGTTCGTGTCGTGCTAGCTTCATGTTGTGTTTTGGGTTCAGTTCAAACTAGGGATGGCAACGGGTCACGGGTACCCGACCCGATTTTGACCCGATGACCCGCGACCCGCGGGACGTGTTCGGATTTGGGTTCACGGCGACCCGCCGACCCGACCCGAGTTTTCATATAGTCAAAATAACAATTATTCTAATGAATGAGGTGATTTATATTTGGATTATGAGTTGATTTAATAATTTATGATTTAAATTTGGAGTTGTATTTGGATACGGTAACATAGAATTTAGAATTTAAGATTTAAAATGATAAATTATACATCACACGGGTCGACCCGACCCAAAAGTGTATGGGACGGGTCCGGGTCGACCATATTGACCCGCGGGGCGGGTCCGGGTCGACCATATTGACCCGCGGGGCGGGTCCGGGTTTGGCGATACCCGCCCCGACCCGCCCCATTGACATCCCTAGTTCAAACCCAGCCCAACATGAAAAATCAGCATGCAAAATTTAGAATAAATTAAATAAAAAATCAAATATAAAAAAATTTAAATTTTAAATTATCGTGCTGTATCGTGCTATCATATCGTGCCGTATCATCAATATTAAATTCAAACCCGTAATTTTCGTGTCGGCCTATCGTGCCGGGACCAAATTGCCGGCCCTAGGTCAAAGGGATGCAAATGGAGTTCAAAAACTACTGCCTTGCTTTACTTTTAGACATAATTAGGGGATTGAATTGAGTTGAATTTTGGCAAAAAAAAAAAAAAAATGAATTGAATTGAAAGAAGAGAGAGAGAAGAATTAGGGTTCTGGTTCCGGACCTTGATAATGTCACTGACGAGGGTGGCAGTGTCTTGTCAGAAATATCACTATTCTTTATTTATTCCAAATTTATTAATTATTAAATTAAATTAAATATATTTATGATATTATCAACTGAACCGAACCGACATGAATCGGTTATTACATGAATCGGTTATCTAAACATACAAAATAATCATAATAATATGTATTTATCTCATCAACATTGCAACTATTTCATCACATTAATCTGACATCACCACTATTACTTATTTGTTGATCTTTTATTATCATAATTGTTAACACACATTTTGTGTATTACATATAATTCTACTTTTTAAAGCGATAATTACTTATAAGGGTTTGAGTGATGCAATCACTCTCAAGCTACTCGAAATTTACTCAGTCAAAACTCGAATTCGACTCGAAAAATTTAGAGTCGAGCCGAGCTTTCTGATATGTCGAGTAGAGCTAGAGTCGAACTTTTTAGTCTGTCGAGCTCGAACTTTATAGTATGTCTAGCTCGAACTTTATGATATGTCGAGTCGAGCTTTTTGGTATGTCGAGCTCGAGTTTGTTAATACTTAACTCAAAGTACTCACGAGCCTAATCGATGTTTATAATATATATAATTCATCAGAGTTGAGTCGAGCTCAATTATTGTAGTCGTGAGAAATCCTAACTTATAGTAATGTATAATGAGCTTTTGAGGCGAGTTGAGTCGGGTAGTCATGATAAATGCTAACTTATTGTGATGTACAATTGACTTACGAATCGAGTCGAGTTTGATTATGCCGAGTTTATATACGAGTTGAGTTCTAGTTTCAGAAATATGAGCTCGACCGAGTTCGAACTCAGTACTTTTTAATGGATTTGAGTTGAGCTTTATAGTATTAAGCTCGACTCGGCTCACTTATACACCTAACAGAGTGTTGTCGAATATAATTATGCAAATTATTCGTTTACTAATTTATTATTTAATATCTATTTGTTGTCTTCTACAAATCAATATATATATATATATATATTGTATACATATTTTACTAATCCGTATACTTTACTTACATATTATATAAAAAATTATTCAACAATACATATTTCTATATTTTTATAATAATAACTATATTATATATATATATATATAATAATAATAAGTTTCTAATTTATTAAAAATTTATTTCATACAAAATTATTTATTTATATATAAGAAAATGTAATATAAAGTTTTATAGTGACCACCAATAGTTGCTGTCTAGTTGAGAGTGTTGATTTCTATATGATTGAGATTTATGGTCACAAGTTTGAATCCCCCAACGACTTGATTAAAATTATTTCTTGACTTGCTATTGCATGCACTGGTTATTCAAATGTAGGATATAATCGCAAGTGAACACGGGAGTTCGGATATTACGTAGCGGGATGAGTTTATAGTTGTGCATTTTTTTCATAGAAAAGAGTTTTATAGAGATGTACATTTTTATTTAAGGTACTTTATGGTTTATAAAAAGTTTATAATGATATAAATCTATATATATTATAAATTCTGAAGGAAAAATAATAACATAGTGAATGTGGAGCTGATGATTTTGTTTTTTTTACATTAATTGATGCATTTATGACAATTGAGCTAAGGGTTTTGTAGTCATTAACTCCATAACATTGATTGCACTAGGGAGCTGAGAGTTTTTAAGTTGCAATTAATCGCAATTAAAATTTCGCTGATTTCGAACCGTTCAAGATTCAATGTATACAATTAATCGCAATTAAAATTTCATACCATTCAAGATATGCAATTAATCGCAATTAAAATTTTCTTGATTTCGAACCGTTTAAGATTCAATGTATGCAACCAATCGCAATTAAAATTTCGGACCGTTCAAGATTCAATGTATGCAACCAATCGCAATTAAAATTTCGGACCGTTCAAGATTCAATGTATGTAATTAATCGAAATTAAAATTTCACTGATTTTTAACCGACGCTTGACGCGGAGCCGGCGAACGAAGATACCAGGCGGTACGGGCAGCTGACAGTCTCAGTGGCAGAGCCATCTCTATCTCCGGCGAGATATCGTCGATGGTCATCGAAGCCATATTTGTTGAAGAACAGACGCTTGACACAGATCCGACGACCAAATGTAGCATGCGGTACAGACATCTAAAATTTATTTGAAAATTTGCGCAATTGTATTTTATGGTTCAAAATTTTCAGTCTTTCGTTTACTTATTCAAATTTTACACTGATATTTTATTTAAAAATAGTGTTTCAACATATTACAAATAGCCAGTATAAATTTCATCGAATATTACTTTGTTAATTATACATATTTGATAATTCACCCCGCGCGATGCGCGGAAAATGCACCTAGTAAAATATAAAAACTTGACAAAATTATTTTTATAAAGTGACTTTTGGAAAGTAGAACTCTAACGACTTTAAGAAAATAATGCTTAAAAAAGCAATTTAAACATGTATTATCTAACGTTTTCGTTTTCGTTGAATGTACTTTTAAGTGCTTAATCACGGCCAAACTTACCTTAATAACTCCATATAATGATAAATTTAATACTATAGTAGATACAAACTTAATAAGAGTTAAAAATTGGGTTATGTGGAAAAGTTAACTACTTTTAAGGATATAAAGTCCGAATAACCGTAGGATGGGTATGAAGTATTAAAATATGAACACATAAGTAAATAGATATTTTTTTGTAAGAATAATTATAAAGTACATTCATCTTTTATAGACTTATTATATAAATGTATATATATTTTAAATTACACGCTAAGTAAAAAGTTTAGAAGTGATACTTACCCCCCCTAGCAACAGCGTGTTCCGCAAAGATGACGACGGATTCACTTCAGTTACTTAGATCTTTGGTCTCTCATTGTTGTATTGTTTTGTCTCTGTTTCCTGCTTTCAATAATTACTACTTTTGGAGGACCCGATTATCCTCTTTAACTCGGTTGTCTTCCTTGGTGTTGTTAAGACTTTGTAGTTGATTGTTTGTTGTTCGTTGTTGTACTCCTGACGTTTGATTATTAATTGAATGACATAATTTACCAAAAAAAAAAAATTACTTACCACCCTTTGTGTAAGTATCCCTTCTAAACTTTTTACGTGGCGTGTAATTTAAAAAAAATATATATTTAGATAACAAGTCTATAAAAATGAATCTATTTTAGAAAAACAAATGAATTTCCTTAAATTCTTTATAATTTTTACAATTAAACTAAACTTCTACCTATTACATTTAGAATAAAGAAAACATGGGATGGTATAGAATAAAAATTAAACCATATTTTATAAGAAAACACAATTGGCTATCCCAAGTTGATGATTTTGCTCAACAAGGTAAGCCACTTGAAGGAGAGGACATGTCTCATTCATTTGACTTAGCCAATTAATCATTTGAAATCAGTGACCAAATGCCAAAACCCTTTGATTTTCTTTCTGGCTGATGCTAGAACATGTGAAAAAAACTATGAAAAATTTAAAGAAAGTACTTCTAAGCCCACATGGCGGCAATGTATAATAACATTCTATTTCCACTTTATGAACAATCTTTACTTAACGAGTGTTGCTACAACATGTGAAATTTCTGATGAAATTTTTATAGAAGTGATATAGGGTCCCACCAAGCACCAATATATTTGTTTATTTATTTTCTCTTTCTTACTTTTTATTAAAATTTTACAAGAAATTTCACATTTTAAAGAGTTACTCTTACTTAACATGTATTACTTGATAACTATCTATTGATTTTTCACATTTTTTTTTTTACATTTTTAAAGATTTACCATTTCTAATTGTTATATGAACACTAGAATTAAGTTAGTTTCATATTCCTCGATAAAGACTCGTGGATAATGACTGACCATATATAGAGCTGAGGTTGTCTCTTCTCTTGTTCTTGTTCTATTGTATACTGTTATTATTCACTGTCGGACCGTAAAATAATTATCTCTTAATTAACATTTTCGGATAATGTTCAGTTGTATATTTATTATTTAATTATTAGCTAATTAGTGTTATGTCTCGGAGTGTAACATCAATCAGTATAGGTGAAAACAAATAATTGCAGAGACAAAGATTGGTGATGAATACAATAATATATTATTAGTTGCCAAACACGCTAAAGCTTAATTAAATTCATACATTAATATTAAAATCAGAATAATATATTAGTTACCAAAGACAGAATAGCTGATATTCATACAGTATTATGATATAAATAAAAATCACCAAAACTTGTCTGGACTATGTTGGAATTGAACATCTCAGAAGCTATTATTAACTAACTTTTTCATATAAAATGCCTTGTATTGGTTAGTAACACATAATTTATTCGCACGTATACAAGGAGTCAATGGATTTCTCATGATTGATTGATATCAAATGGCAAATTTAATATGATATTTGATTATTTGTCCCCATTTAGCAACATCCAAATATCAGAATTTCTTATTGGCTAATAGTGGGCCCTGTCTCAATCAATAAACTAGGATATTTCATTTATTTATTTATTTATTTATTTATTTATTTATTTATTTATTTGTGTTTTGGACGATTCTAACGGAGTGGCGATTTAGCAACGTTTTACTCATTTTATGATGTAAATACATAGAAACGTGCGTTTTTATGACTTAAAAATGCGTTTTTAACTACATAGCGCTGACGTGTCATCACTAGAAACACTCTTTAAGCTAACATGTCGCGCTGAGAATCCTTTAGTTTCTCTCATTTAACTTTATTATATATATAGATAGATATAGATTAGTAAACTTTATGGAATTTGTTAATTGAACTTTCTAATAGCAAATTGCTAAATCGAACTTTCATTAAGGTCATGGCCAAAGAAAAAAAACTTTTATTAAGGTGTAGTTTGTTAACTTTGTAAAATCTTTCATTTATCTATGGATAGAAAATATTTTAAAAATTATAAAAACACATTAAAGTTTTACTATAATAATAGAATTACATAAAATTTTATATAAATTAAATTTCAAATAATACATGATAATAAATACATAAAAGAAATAAAGTAGCCAAAGATACTAAATATAACTTTATTAAAATGTTTTAAAAGTTCTGCAACATAAATGTTCCTTAATTACCATAAAAAAAAACTTGGTGCTTATGAGTCCGATATGAGAAATACTTTCAACCATTCCACGGTCTTATACGACGAGTAAGAGTGCAAATAAAACTGATTTCATAAAAAATAGAGTTCCGAATGAGGTTATATTGAAAAAAATGAGAAAATTGGCCGAAACCGAAGATTTTTCCTTACCATCACAGAAAACTTGGTGCTTATGAGTCCGATATGATAAATAGTTTAACCCATTCCACGGTCTTATACGACGAGTAAGAGTGCAAATAAAACTGATTTCATAAAAAATAGAGGTCCGAATGAGGTTATAGTGAAAAAATTAGAAAATTGGCCGAAGCCGAAGATTTTTCCTTACCATCACAGAAAACTTGGTGCTTATGATTTCGATATGAAAAATAGTTTCAACCATTCCACGGTCATATACGACAAATAAAAGTGCAAATAAAACTGATTTCATAAAAAATAAGGGTCCGAGTGAAGTTATATTGAAAAAATGAGAAATTTGGCCGAAACTGAAGATTTGCTTTACTTACCATCACAGAAAACTTAGTGCTTCTGAGTCCGATATGAGAAACAGTTTCAACCATTCCACGGTCTTATACGACAAGTAAGAGTGCAAATAAAATTGATTTCATAAAAAATAGAGGTCCTAGTGAGGTTATATTGAAAAAATGAGAAAATTGGCTGAAACCGAAGATTTTTCCTTAATTACCATCAGAGAAAACTTGGTGCTTATGAGTCCGATATGAGAAATACTTTCAACCATTCCACGGCCATATTCGATGAGTAAGAGTGCAAATAAAAATGATTTCATAAAAAAAAAAAATAGAGGTCCGAGTGAGGTTATATTGAAAAATGAGAAAATTGGCCGAAACCAAAGATTTTTCCTTACTTACCATGACAGAAAACTTGGTGCTTATGAGTCCGATATAAGAAACAGTTTCAACCATTCCACGGTCTTATACGACGAGTAAGAGTGTAAATAAAACTGATTTCATCAAGAATAGAGGTCCGAGTGAGGTTATATTGAAAAAATGAGAAAATTGGCAGAAACCGAAGATTTTTCCTTACTTACCATCACAGAAAACTTGGTGCTTATGAGTCCGATCTAAGAAATAGTTTCAACCATTCCACGGTCTTATACGTCGAGTAAGAGTGCAAATAAAACTGGTTTCATTAAAAATAGATGTCCGAATGAGGTTATATTTAAAAAATGAGAAAATTGGCCGAAACCAAAGATTTTTCCTTACTAACCATCACAGAAAACTTGGTGCTTAAGAGTCCGATATGAGAAATAGTTTCAACCATTCCACGGTCTTATACGACAAGTATGAGTGCAAATAAAACTGATTTCATAAAAAACAGAGGTCCGAGTGAGGTTATATTGAAAAAAAATGAGAAAATTGGCCGAAACCGAAGATTTTTCCTTACTTACCATCACAGAAAACTTGGTGCCTATGAGTCTGATATGAAAAATAGTTTCAACTACGGTCTTATACGACGAGTAAGAGTGCAAATAAAATTGATTTCATCAAGAATAGAGGTCCGAGTGAGGTTATATTGAAAAAATGAGAAAATTAGCCGAAACCGAAGATTTTTCCTTACCATCATAGAAAACTTGGTGCTTATGAGTCCGATATGAGAAATAGTTTTAACCATTCCACGGTCTTAAACGACGAGTAAGAGTGCAAATAAAACTGATTTCATGAATAATTGTGGTCCGTGTGAGGTTATATTGAAAAAAAATGAGAAAATTGGCCTAAACCGAAGATTTTTCCTTACTTACCATCACAGAAAACTTGGTGCTTATGAGTCCGATATAAGAAATAGTTTCAACCATTCCACGGTCTTATACGACGAGTAAGAGTTCAAATGAAACTGGTTTCATAAAAAATAACGGTCCGAATATGTTATATTGAAAAAATGAGAAAATTGGCCGAAACCAAAGATTTTTCCTTACTTACCATCACAGAAAACTTGGTGCTTATGAGTCCGATATGAGAAATAGTTTCAACCATTCCACGGTCTTATACGACGAGTTAGAGTGCAAATAAAATTGGTTTCATAAAAAATAGAGGTCCGAAATGAGGATATATTGAAAAAATGAGAAAATTGGTTGAAACCGAAGATTTGTCCTTACTTACCATCACATAAAACTTGGTGCTTCTGAGTTCGATATGAGAAATAGTTTTAACCATTCTACGGTCATATACGACGAGTAAAAGTGCAAATGAAACTGATTTCATCAAAAATAGAGTTCCGAATGAGGTTATATTGAAAAAAAATGAAAAATTGGCCGAAACCGAAGATTTTTCCTTACTTACCATCACAGAAAACTTGGTGCTTATGAGTCCGATATGAGAAATAGTTTCAACCATTCCACGAAATTATACAACGAGTAAGAGTGCAAATATAATTGGTTTCATAAAAAATAGAGGTCCGAAATGAGGATATATTGAAAAAATGAGAAAATTGGTTGAAACCGAAGATTTGTCCTTACTTACCATCATATAAAACTTGGTGCTTCTGAGTTCGATATGAGAAATAGTTTTAACCATTCTACGGTCATATACGACGAGTAAAAGTGCAAATGAAACTGATTTCATAAAAAATAAGGGTCCGAGTGAGGTTATATTGAAAAAAAGAGAAATTTGACCGAAACCGAAGATTTTTCCTTACTTACCATCACAGAAAACTTGGTGCTTATGAGTCCGATATGAGAAACAGTTTTAACTATTCCACGGTCTTATACGATGAGTAAGAGTGCAAATAAAACTGATATCATAAAAAATAGAGGTCCGAGTGAGGTTATATTTAAAAAATGAGAAAATTGGCCGAAACCGAAGATTTTTCCTTACTTACCATCACAGAAAACTTGGTGCTTATGAGTCCGATATGCGAAATAATTTCAACCATTCCACGGTCTTAAAAGACGAGTAAGAGTGCAAATAAAACTGATTTCGTAAAAAATAGAGGTCCGAGTGAGGTTATATTGAAAAAATGAGAAAATTGGTCGAAACCAAATATTTTTCCTTATTTACCATCACAGAAAACTTGGTGCTTATGAGTCCGATATGAGAAATAGTTTCAACCGTTCCACGGTCTTATACGACGTGTAAGAGTGCTAATAAAACTGATTTCATCAAGAATAGAGGTCCGAGTGAGGTTATATTGAAAAAATGAGAAAAATTTGCCGAAACCGAAGATTTTTCCTTACTTACCATCACAGAAAACTTGGTGCTTATGAGTTCGATATGAGAAATAGTTTCAACCGGTCCACGGTTTTATACGACGAGTAAGAGTGCAAATAAAACTGATTTCATCAAGAATCGCGGTCCGAGTGAGGTTATATTGAAAAAATGAGAAAATTGGCTGAAACCGTAGATTTTTCCTTACTTACCATCACAGAAAACTTGGTTCTTATGAGTCCGATATGAGAAATAGTTTCAACCATTCCACGGTCTTATATGACGAGTAAAAGAGCAAATGAAACTGATTTCATAAAAAATAGGGGTCCGAGTGAGGTTATATTGAAAAAATGAGAAATTTGGCCGAAACCGAAGATTTTTCCTTACTTACCATCACAGAAAACTTGGTGCTTATGAGTCCGATATGAGAAATAGTTTCAACCATTCCACGGTCTTATACGACGAGAAAGAGTGCAAATAAAATTGATTTCATAAAAAATAGAGGTTCGAGTGAGGATATATTGAAAAAATGAGAAAATTGGTTGAAACCGAAGATTTGTCCTTACTTACCATCACAGAAAACTTGGTGCTTATGAGTCCGATATGAGAAATAGTTTTAACCATTCCACGGTCATATACGACGAGTAAAAGTGCAAATGAAACTGATTTCATAAAAAATAGGTGTCCGAGTGAGGTTATATTGAAAAAATGAGAAATTTGGCCGAAACCGAAGATTTTTCCTTACTTACCATCACAGAAAACTTGGTGCTTATGAGTCTGATATGAGAAACAGTTTCAACCATTCCACGGTCTTATACGATGAGTATGAGTGCAAATAAAACTGATTTCATAAAAAATAGAGGTCCGAGTGAGGTTATATTGAAAAAATGAGAAAATTGGCCGAAACCGAAGATTTTTCCTTACTTACCATCACAGAAAACTTGGTGCTTATGAGTTCGATATGAGAAATAGTTTCAACCATTCCACGGTTTTATACGACGAGTAAGAGTGCAAATAAAACTGATTTCATCAAGAATAGCGGTCCGAGTGAGGTTATATTGAAAAAATGAGAAAATTGGCTGAAACCGAAGATTTTTCCTTACTTACCATCACAGAAAACTTGGTGCTTATGAGTCCGATATGAGAAATAGTTTCAACCATTCCACGGTCTTATATGACGAGTAAAAGAGCAAATGAAACTGATTTCATAAAAATAGGGGTCCGAGTGAGGTTATATTGAAAAAATGAGAAAATTGGCCGAAACCGAAGATTTTTCCTTACTTACCATCACAGAAAACTTGGTGCTTATGAGTCCGATATGAGAAATAGTTTTAACCATTCCACGGTCTTATACGACGAGTAAAAGAGCAAATAAAACTGATTTCATAAAAAATAGGGGTCCGAGTGAGGTTATATTGAAAAAATGAGAAATTTGGCCGAAACCGAAGATTTTTCCTTACCATCACAGAAAACTTGGTGCTTATGAGTCCGATATGAGAAATAGTTTCAACCATTCCACGGTCTTATACGACGAGAAAGAGTGCAAATAAAATTGATTTCATAAAAAATAGAGGTCCGAGTGAGGTTATATTGAAAAAAATGAGAAAATTGGCCGAAACCGAAGATTTTCCTTACTTACCATCACAGAAAACTTGGTGCTTATGAGTCCGATATGAGAAATAGTTTTAACCATTCCACGGTCTTATACGACGAGTAAAAGTGCAAATAAAACTGATTTCATCAAAAATAGGGGTCCGAGTGAGGTTATATTGAAAAAATGAGAAATTTGGCCAAAACCGAAGATTTTTCCTTACTTACCATCACAGAAAACTTGGTGCTTATGAGTCCGATATGAGAAATAGTTTCAACCATTCCACGGTCTTATACGACGAGTATGAGTGCAAATAAAACTGATTTCAAAAAAAATAGAGGTCCGAGTGAGGTTATATTGAAAAAATGAGAAAATTGCCGAAACCGAAGATTTTTCCTTACTTACCATCACAGAAAACTTGGTGCTTATGAGTCCGATATGAGAAATACTTTCAACCATTCCACGGTCTTATACGACGAGTAAGAGTGCAAATAAAACTGATTTCATCAAGAATAGAGGTCCGAGTGAGGTTATATTGAAAAAATGAGAAAATTGGCCGAAACCGAAGATTTTTCCTTACTTACCATCACAGAAAACTTGGTGCTTATGAGTCCGATATGAGAAATAGTTTCAACCATTCCACGGTCTTATACGAAGAGTAAGAGTGCAAATAAAACTGATTTCATAAAAAATAGAGGTCCGAGTGAGGTTATATTGAAAAAATGAGAAAATTGGCCGAAACCAAATTTTTTCCTTACTTACCATCACAGAAAACTTGGTGCTTATGAGTCCGATATGAGAAATAGTTTCAACATTCCACGGTCTTATACGACGAGTAAGAGTGCAAATAAAACTGATTTCATCAAAAATAGAGGTCCGAGTGAGGTTATATTGAAAAAATGAGAAAATTGGCCGAAACCGAAGATTTTTCCTTACTTACCATCACAGAAAACTTGGTGCTTATGAGTCCGATATGAGAAATAGTTTCAACCATTCCACGGTCTTATACGACGAGTATGAGTGCAAATAAAACTGATTTCATAAAAAATAGAGGTCCGAGTGAGGTTATATTGAAAAAATGAGAAAATTGGCCGAAACCGAAGATTTTTCCTTACTTACCATCACAGAAAACTTGGTGCTTATGAGTCCGATATGAGAAATGGTTTCAACCATTCCACGGTCTTATACGACGAGTAAGAGTGCAAATAAAACTGATTTCATCAAAAATAGAGGTCCGAGTGAGGTTATATTGAAAAAATGAGAAAATTGGCCGAAACCGAAGATTTTTCCTTACTTACCATCACAGAAAACTTGGTGCTTATGAGTCCGATATGAGAAATAGTTTCAACCATTCCACGGTCTTATACGACGAGTAAGAGTGCAAATAAAACTGTTCATAAAAATAAGAGGTCCGAGTGAGGTTATATTGAAAAAATGAGAAATTTGGCCGAAACCAAATTTTTTTCCTTACTTACCATCACAGAAAACTTGGTGCTTATGAGTCCGATATGAGAAATAGTTTCAACCATTCCACGGTCTTATACGACGAGTAAGAGTGCAAATAAACTGATTTCATCAAGAATAGAGGTCCGAGTGAGGTTATATTGAAAAAATGAGAAAATTGGCCGAAACCGAAGATTTTTCCTTACTTACCATCACAGAAAATTTGGTGCTTATGAGTCCGATATGAGAAATATTTTCAACCATTCCACGGTCTTATACGACGAGTATGAGTGCAAATAAAACTGATTTCATAAAAAATAGAGGTCCGAGTGAGGTTATATTGAAAAAATGAGAAAATTGGCCGAAACCGAAGATTTTTCCTTACTTACCATCACAGAAAACTTGGTGCTTATGAGTCCGATATGAGAAATGGTTTCAACCATTCCACGGTCTTATACGACGAGTAAGAGTGCAAATAAAACTGATTTCATCAAAAATAGAGGTCCGAGTGAGGTTATATTGAAAAAATGAGAAAATTGGCCGAAACCGAAGATTTTTCCTTACTTACCATCACAGAAAACTTGGTGCTTATGAGTCCGATATGAGAAATAGTTTCAACCATTCCACGGTCTTATACGACGAGTAAGAGTGCAAATAAAACTGATTTCATAAAAAATAGAGGTCCGAGTGAGGTTATATTGAAAAAATGAGAAAATTGGCCGAAACCGAATTTTTTTCCTTACTTACCATCACAGAAAACTTGGTGCTTATGAGTCCGATATGAGAAATAGTTTCAACCATTCCACGGTCTTATACGACGAGTAAGAGTGCAAATAAAACTGATTTCATCAAGAATAGAGGTCCGAGTGAGGTTATATTGAAAAAATGAGAAAATTGGCCGAAACCGAAGATTTTTCCTTACTTACCATCACAGAAAACTTGGTGCTTATGAGTCCGATATGAGAAATATTTCAACCATTCCACGGTCTTATACGATGAGTATGAGTGCAAATAAAACTGATTTCATAAAAAATAGAGGTCCGAGTGAGGTTATATTGAAAAAATGAGAAAATTGGCCGAAACCGAAGATTTTTCCTTACTTACCATCACAGAAAACTTGGTGCTTATGAGTCCGATATGAGAAATACTTTCAACCATTCCACGGTCTTATACGACGAGTAAGAGTGCAAATAAAACTGATTTCATCAAAAATAGAGGTCCGAGTGAGGTTATATTGAAAAAATGAGAAAATTGGCCGAAACCGAAGATTTTTCCTTACTTACCATCACAGAAAACTTGGTGCTTATGAGTCCGATATGAGAAATAGTTTCAACCATTCCACGGTCTTATACGACGAGTAAGAGTGCAAATAAAACTGATTTCATAAAAAAGAGGTCCGAGTGAGGTTATATTGAAAAAATGAGAAAATTGGCCGAAACCAAATTTTTTTCCTTACTTACCATCACAGAAAACTTGGTGCTTATGAGTTCGATATGAGAAATAGTTTCAACATTCCACGGTCTTATACGACGAGTAAGAGTGCAAATAAAACTGATTTCATCAAAAATAGAGGTCCGAGTGAGGTTATATTGAAAAAATGAGAAAATTGGCCGAAACCGAAGATTTTTCTTACTTACCATCACAGAAAACTTGGTGCTTATGAGTCCGATATGAGAAATATTTTCAACCATTCCACGGTCTTATACGACGAGTATGAGTGCAAATAAAACTGATTTCATAAAAAATAGAGGTCCGAGTGAGGTTATATTGAAAAAATGAGAAAATTGGCCGAAACCGAAGATTTTTCCTTACTTACCATCACAGAAAACTTGGTGCTTATGAGTCCGATATGAGAAATGGTTTCAACCATTCCACGGTCTTATACGACGAGTAAGAGTGCAAATAAAACTGATTTCATCAAAAATAGAGGTCCGAGTGAGGTTATATTGAAAAAATGAGAAAATTGGCCGAAACCGAAGATTTTTCCTTACTTACCATCACAGAAAACTTGGTGCTTATGAGTCCGATATGAGAAATAGTTTCAACCATTCCACGGTCTTATACGACGAGTAAGAGTGCAAATAAAACTGATTTCATAAAAAATAGAGGTCCGAGTGAGGTTATATTGAAAAAATGAGAAAATTGGCCGAAACCGAAGATTTTTTCCTTACTTACCATCACAGAAAACTTGGTGCTTATGAGTCCGATATGAGAAATAGTTTCAACATTCCACGGTCTTATACGACGAGTAAGAGTGCAAATAAAACTGATTTCATCAAAAATAGAGGTCCGAGTGAGGTTATATTGAAAAAATGAGAAAATTGGCCGAAACCGAAGATTTTTCCTTACTTACCATCACAGAAAACTTGGTGCTTATGAGTCCGATATGAGAAATTTTCAACCATTCCACGGTCTTATACGACGAGTAGAGTGCAAATAAAACTGATTTCATAAAAAATAGAGGTCCGAGTGAGGTTATATTGAAAAAATGAGAAAATTGGCCGAAACCGAAGATTTTTCCTTACTTACCATCACAGAAAACTTGGTGCTTATGAGTCCGATATGAGAAATAGTTTCAACCATTCCACGGTCTTATACGACGAGTAAGAGTGCAAATAAAACTGATTTCATCAAGAATAGAGGTCCGAGTGAGGTTATATTGAAAAAATGAGAAAATTGGCCGAAACCGAAGATTTTTCCTTACTTACCATCACAGAAAACTTGGTGCTTATGAGTCCGATATGAGAAATAGTTTCAACCATTCCACGGTCTTATACGACGAGTAAGAGTGCAAATAAAACTGATTTCATAAAAATAGAGGTCCGAGTGAGGTTATATTGAAAAAATGAGAAATTTGGCCGAAACCGAAGATTTTTCCTTACTTACCATCACAGAAAACTTGGTGCTTATGAGTTCGATATGAGAAATAGTTTCAACATTCCACGGTCTTATACGACGAGTAAGAGTGCAAATAAAACTGATTTCATCAAGAATAGAGGTCCGAGTGAGGTTATATTGAAAAAATGAGAAAATTGGCCGAAACCGAAGATTTTTCTTACTTACCATCACAGAAAATTGGTGCTTATGAGTCCGATATGAGAAATATTTTCAACCATTCCACGGTCTTATACGACGAGTATGAGTGCAAATAAAACTGATTTCATAAAAAATAGAGGTCCGAGTGAGGTTATATTGAAAAAATGAGAAAATTGGCCGAAACCGAAGATTTTTCCTTACTTACCATCACAGAAAACTTGGTGCTTATGAGTCCGATATGAGAAATACTTTCAACCATTCCACGGTCTTATACGACGAGTAAGAGTGCAAATAAAACTGATTTCATCAAAAATAGAGGTCCGAGTGAGGTTATATTGAAAAAATGAGAAAATTGGCCGAAACCGAAGATTTTTCCTTACTTACCATCACAGAAAACTTGGTGCTTATGAGTCCGATATGAGAAATAGTTTCAACCATTCCACGGTCTTATACGACGAGTAAGAGTGCAAATAAAACTGATTTCATAAAAAATAGAGGTCCGAGTGAGGTTATATTGAAAAAATGAGAAAATTGGCCGAAACCGAAGATTTTTCCTTACTTACCATCACAGAAAACTTGGTGCTTATGAGTCCGATATGAGAAATAGTTTCAACCATTCCACGGTCTTATACGACGAGTAAGAGTGCAAATAAAACTGATTTCATCAAAAATAGAGGTCCGAGTGAGGTTATATTGAAAAAATGAGAAAATTGGCCGAAACCGAAGATTTTTCCTTACTTACCATCACAGAAAACTTGGTGCTTATGAGTCCGATATGAGAAATAGTTTCAACCATTCCACGGTCTTATACGACGAGTAAGAGTGCAAATAAAACTGATTTCATAAAAAATAGAGGTCCGAGTGAGGTTATATTGAAAAAATGAGAAAATTGGCCGAAACCGAAGATTTTTCCTTACTTACCATCACAGAAAACTTGGTGCTTATGAGTCCGATATGAGAAATAGTTTCAACATTCCACGGTCTTATACGACGAGTAAGAGTGCAAATAAAACTGATTTCATCAAAAATAGAGGTCCGAGTGAGGTTATATTGAAAAAATGAGAAAATTGGCCGAAACCGAAGATTTTTCCTTACTTACCATCACAGAAAACTTGGTGCTTATGAGTCCGATATGAGAAATAGTTTCAACCATTCCACGGTCTTATACGACGAGTATGAGTGCAAATAAAACTGATTTCATAAAAAATAGAGGTCCGAGTGAGGTTATATTGAAAAAATGAGAAAATTGGCCGAAACCGAAGATTTTTCCTTACTTACCATCACAGAAAACTTGGTGCTTATGAGTCCGATATGAGAAATAGTTTCAACCATTCCACGGTCTTATACGACGAGTAAGAGTGCAAATAAAACTGATTTCATCAAAAATAGAGGTCCGAGTGAGGTTATATTGAAAAAATGAGAAAATTGGCCGAAACCGAAGATTTTTCCTTACTTACCATCACAGAAAACTTGGTGCTTATGAGTCCGATATGAGAAATAGTTTCAACCATTCCACGGTCTTATACGACGAGTAAGAGTGCAAATAAAACTGATTCATAAAAATAGAGGTCCGAGTGAGGTTATATTGAAAAAATGAGAAAATTGGCCGAAACCAAATTTTTTTCCTTACTTACCATCACAGAAAACTTGGTGCTTATGAGTCCGATATGAGAAATAGTTTCAACCATTCCACGGTCTTATACGACGAGTAAGAGTGCAAATAAAACTGATTTCATCAAAAATAGAGGTCCGAGTGAGGTTATATTGAAAAAATGAGAAAATTGGCCGAAACCGAAGATTTTTCTTACTTACCATCACAGAAAACTTGGTGCTTATGAGTCCGATATGAGAAATATTTCAACCATTCCACGGTCTTATACGACGAGTAGAGTGCAAATAAAACTGATTTCATAAAAAATAGAGGTCCGAGTGAGGTTATATTGAAAAAATGAGAAAATTGGCCGAAACCGAAGATTTTTCCTTACTTACCATCACAGAAAACTTGGTGCTTATGAGTCCGATATGA
Source organism: Clarkia xantiana subsp. parviflora (assembly GCA_036873135.1). NCBI lineage: Eukaryota > Viridiplantae > Streptophyta > Magnoliopsida > Myrtales > Onagraceae > Clarkia > Clarkia xantiana. The sequence continues at coordinate 1,676,929 of JAPTYO010000010.1, read as the reverse complement.
GAAATAGTTTCAACCATTCCACGGTCTTATACGACGAGTAAGAGTGCAAATAAAACTGATTTCATCAAAAATAGAGGTCCGAGTGAGGTTATATTGAAAAAATGAGAAAATTGGCCGAAACCGAAGATTTTTCCTTACTTACCATCACAGAAAACTTGGTGCTTATGAGTCCGATATGAGAAATAGTTTCAACCATTCCACGGTCTTATACGACGAGTAAGAGTGCAAATAAAACTGATTTCATAAAAAATAGAGGTCCGAGTGAGGTTATATTGAAAAAATGAGAAAATTGGCCGAAACAAGATTTTTCCTTACTTACCATCACAGAAAACTTGGTGCTTATGATCCGATATGAGAAATAGTTTCAACCATTCCACGGTCTTATACGACGAGTAAGAGTGCAAATAAAACTGATTTCATCAAAAATAGAGGTCCGAGTGAGGTTATATTGAAAAAATGAGAAAATTGGCCGAAACCGAAGATTTTTCCTTACTTACCATCACAGAAAACTTGGTGCTTATGAGTCCGATATGAGAAATATTTTCAACCATTCCACGGTCTTATACGACGAGTATGAGTGCAAATAAAACTGATTTCATAAAAAATAGAGGTCCGAGTGAGGTTATATTGAAAAAATGAGAAAATTGGCCGAAACCGAAGATTTTTCCTTACTTACCATCACAGAAAACTTGTGCTGCTTATGAGTCCGATATGAGAAATGGTTTCAACCATTCCACGGTCTTATACGACGAGTAAGAGTGCAAATAAAACTGATTTCATAAAAATAGAGGTCCGAGTGAGGTTATATTGAAAAAATGAGAAAATTGGCCGAAACCGAAGATTTTTCCTTACTTACCATCACAGAAAACTTGGTGCTTATGAGTCCGATATGAGAAATAGTTTCAACCATTCCACGGTCTTATACGACGAGTAAGAGTGCAAATAAAACTGATTTCATAAAATAAGAGGTCCGAGTGAGGTTATATTGAAAAAATGAGAAATTTGGCCGAAACCGAATTTTTTTCCTTACTTACCATCACAGAAAACTTGGTGCTTATGAGTTCCGATATGAGAAATAGTTTCAACCATTCCACGGTCTTATACGACGAGTAAGAATGCAAATAAAACTGATTTCATAAAATAGAGGTCCGAGTGAGGTTATATTGAAAAAATGAGAAAATTGGCCGAAACCGAAGATTTTTCCTTACTTACCATCACAGAAAACTTGGTGCTTATGATTCCGATATGAGAAATTTTCAACCATTCCACGGTCTTATACGACGAGTAAGAGTGCAAATAAAACTGATTTCATAAAAAATAGAGGTCCGAGTGAGGTTATATTGAAAAAATGAGAAAATTGGCCGAAACCGAAGATTTTTCCTTACTTACCATCACAGAAAACTTGGTGCTTATGAGTCCGATATGAGAAATGGTTTCAACCATTCCACGGTCTTATACGACGAGTAAGAGTGCAAATAAAACTGATTTCATCAAAAATAGAGGTCCGAGTGAGGTTATATTGAAAAAATGAGAAAATTGGCCGAAACCGAAGATTTTTCCTTACTTACCATCACAGAAAACTTGGTGCTTATGAGTCCGATATGAGAAATAGTTTCAACCATTCCACGGTCTTATACGACGAGTAAGAGTGCAAATAAAACTGATTTCATAAAAAATAGAGGTCCGAGTGAGGTTATATTGAAAAAATGAGAAAATTGGCCGAAACCGAATTTTTTTCCTTACTTACCATCACAGAAAACTTGGTGCTTATGAGTCCGATATGAGAAATAGTTTCAACCATTCCACGGTCTTATACGACGAGTAAGAGTGCAAATAAAACTGATTTCATCAAAAATAGAGGTCCGAGTGAGGTTATATTGAAAAAATGAGAAAATTGGCCGAAACCGAAGATTTTTCCTTACTTACCATCACAGAAAACTTGGTGCTTATGAGTCCGATATGAGAAATATTTTCAACCATTCCACGGTCTTATACGACGAGTAAGAGTGCAAATAAAACTGATTTCATAAAAAATAGAGGTCCGAGTGAGGTTATATTGAAAAAATGAGAAAATTGGCCGAAACCGAAGATTTTTCCTTACTTACCATCACAGAAAACTTGGTGCTTATGAGTCCGATATGAGAAATGGTTTCAACCATTCCACGGTCTTATACGACGAGTAAGAGTGCAAATAAAACTGATTTCATCAAGAATAGAGGTCCGAGTGAGGTTATATTGAAAAAATGAGAAAATTGGCCGAAACCGAAGATTTTTCCTTACTTACCATCACAGAAAACTTGGTGCTTATGAGTCCGATATGAGAAATAGTTTCAACCATTCCACGGTCTTATACGACGAGTAAGAGTGCAAATAAAACTGATTTCATAAAAAATAGAGGTCCGAGTGAGGTTATATTGAAAAAATGAGAAAATTGGCCGAAACCGAATTTTTCCTTACTTACCATCACAGAAAACTTGGTGCTTATGAGTCCGATATGAGAAATAGTTTCAACCATTCCACGGTCTTATACGACGAGTAAGAGTGCAAATAAAACTGATTTCATCAAAAATAGAGGTCCGAGTGAGGTTATATTGAAAAAATGAGAAAATTGGCCGAAACCGAAGATTTTTCCTTACTTACCATCACAGAAAACTTGGTGCTTATGATCCGATATGAGAAATAGTTTCAACCATTCCACGGTCTTATACGACGAGTAAGAGTGCAAATAAAACTGATTTCATAAAAAATAGAGGTCCGAGTGAGGTTATATTGAAAAAATGAGAAAATTGGCCGAAACCGAAGATTTTTCCTTACTTACCATCACAGAAAACTTGGTGCTTATGAGTCCGATATGAGAAATAGTTTCAACCATTCCACGGTCTTATACGACGAGTAAGAGTGCAAATAAAACTGATTTCATAAAAAATAGAGGTCCGAGTGAGGTTATATTGAAAAAATGAGAAAATTGGCCGAAACCGAAGATTTTTCCTTACTTACCATCACAGAAAACTTGGTGCTTATGAGTCCGATATGAGAAATAGTTTCAACCATTCCACGGTCTTATACGACGAGTAAGAGTGCAAATAAAACTGATTTCATAAAAAATAGAGGTCCGAGTGAGGTTATATTGAAAAAATGAGAAAATTGGCCGAAACCGAAGATTTTTCCTTACTTACCATCACAGAAAACTTGGTGCTTATGAGTCCGATATGAGAAATGGTTTCAACCATTCCACGGTCTTATACGACGAGTAAGAGTGCAAATAAAACTGATTTCATCAAAAATAGAGGTCCGAGTGAGGTTATATTGAAAAAATGAGAAAATTGGCCGAAACCGAAGATTTTTCCTTACTTACCATCACAGAAAACTTGGTGCTTATGAGTCCGATATGAGAAATAGTTTCAACCATTCCACGGTCTTATACGACGAGTAAGAGTGCAAATAAAACTGATTTCATAAAAAATAGAGGTCCGAGTGAGGTTATATTGAAAAAATGAGAAATTTGGCCGAAACCAAAGATTTTTCCTTACTTACCATCACAGAAAACTTGGTGCTTATGAGTTCGATATGAGAAATAGTTTCAACCATTCCACGGTCTTATACGACGAGTAAGAGTGCAAATAAAACTGATTTCATAAAAAATAGAGGTCCGAGTGAGGTTATATTGAAAAAATGAGAAAATTGGCCGAAACCGAAGATTTTTCCTTACTTACCATCACAGAAAACTTGGTGCTTATGAGTCCGATATGAGAAATATTTCAACCATTCCACGGTCTTATACGACGAGTAAGAGTGCAAATAAAACTGATTTCATAAAAATAGAGGTCCGAGTGAGGTTATATTGAAAAAATGAGAAAATTGGCCGAAACCGAAGATTTTTCCTTACTTACCATCACAGAAAACTTGGTGCTTATGAGTCCGATATGAGAAATAGTTTCAACCATTCCACGGTCTTATACGACGAGTAAGAGTGCAAATAAAACTGATTTCATAAAAAATAGAGGTCCGAGTGAGGTTATATTGAAAAAATGAGAAAATTGGCCGAAACCGAAGATTTTTCCTTACTTACCATCACAGAAAACTTGGTGCTTATGAGTCCGATATGAGAAATGGTTTCAACCATTCCACGGTCTTATACGACGAGTAAGAGTGCAAATAAAACTGATTTCATAAAAATAGAGGTCCGAGTGAGGTTATATTGAAAAAATGAGAAAATTGGCCGAAACCAAATTTTTTTCCTTACTTACCATCACAGAAAACTTGGTGCTTATGATTCCGATATGAGAAATAGTTTCAACCATTCCACGGTCTTATACGACGAGTAAGAGTGCAAATAAAACTGATTTCATCAAAAATAGAGGTCCGAGTGAGGTTATATTGAAAAAATGAGAAAATTGGCCGAAACGAAGATTTTTCCTTACTTACCATCACAGAAAACTTGGTGCTTATGATTCCGATATGAGAAATATTTTCAACCATTCCACGGTCTTATACGACGAGTAAGAGTGCAAATAAAACTGATTTCATAAAAATAGAGGTCCGAGTGAGGTTATATTGAAAAAATGAGAAAATTGGCCGAAACCGAAGATTTTTCCTTACTTACCATCACAGAAAACTTGGTGCTTATGAGTCCGATATGAGAAATAGTTTCAACCATTCCACGGTCTTATACGACGAGTAAGAGTGCAAATAAAACTGATTTCATCAAAATAGAGGTCCGAGTGAGGTTATATTGAAAAAATGAGAAAATTGGCCGAAACCGAAGATTTTTCCTTACTTACCATCACAGAAAACTTGGTGCTTATGATTCCGATATGAGAAATAGTTTCAACCATTCCACGGTCTTATACGACGAGTAAGAGTGCAAATAAACTGATTTCATAAAAATAGAGGTCCGAGTGAGGTTATATTGAAAAAATGAGAAATTGGCCGAAACCGAAGATTTTTCCTTACTTACCATCACAGAAAACTTGGTGCTTATGAGTCCGATATGAGAAATAGTTTCAACATTCCACGGTCTTATACGACGAGTAGAGTGCAAATAAAACTGATTTCATCAAAAATAGAGGTCCGAGTGAGGTTATATTGAAAAAATGAGAAAATTGGCCGAAACCGAAGATTTTTCCTTACTTACCATCACAGAAAACTTGGTGCTTATGAGTCCGATATGAGAATATTTTTCAACCATTCCACGGTCTTATACGACGAGAAGAGTGCAAATAAAACTGATTTCATAAAAAATAGAGGTCCGAGTGAGGTTATATTGAAAAAATGAGAAAATTGGCCGAAACCGAAGATTTTTCCTTACTTACCATCACAGAAAACTTGGTGCTTATGATCCGATATGAGAAATAGTTTCAACCATTCCACGGTCTTATACGACGAGTAAGAGTGCAAATAAAACTGATTTCATCAAAAATAGAGGTCCGAGTGAGGTTATATTGAAAAAATGAGAAAATTGGCCGAAACCGAAGATTTTCCTTACTTACCATCACAGAAAACTTGGTGCTTATGAGTCCGATATGAGAAATAGTTTCAACCATTCCACGGTCTTATACGACGAGTAAGAGTGCAAATAAAACTGATTTCATAAAAAATAGAGGTCCGAGTGAGGTTATATTGAAAAAATGAGAAAATTGGCCGAAACCGAAGATTTTTCCTTACTTACCATCACAGAAAACTTGGTGCTTATGAGTCCGATATGAGAAATATTTCAAACCATTCCACGGTCTTATACGACGAGTAAGAGTGCAAATAAAACTGATTTCATAAAAAATAGAGGTCCGAGTGAGGTTATATTGAAAAAATGAGAAAATTGGCCGAAACCGAAGATTTTTCCTTACTTACCATCACAGAAAACTTGGTGCTTATGAGTCCGATATGAGAAATAGTTTCAACCATTCCACGGTCTTATACGACGAGTAGAGTGCAAATAAAACTGATTTCATAAAAAATAGAGGTCCGAGTGAGGTTATATTGAAAAAATGAGAAAATTGGCCGAAACCGAAGATTTTTCCTTACTTACCATCACAGAAAACTTGGTGCTTATGAGTCCGATATGAGAAATAGTTTCAACCATTCCACGGTCTTATACGACGAGTAAGAGTGCAAATAAACTGATTTCATCAAGAATAGAGGTCCGAGTGAGGTTATATTGAAAAAATGAGAAAATTGGCCGAAACCGAAGATTTTTCTTACTTACCATCACAGAAAATTGGTGCTTATGAGTCCGATATGAGAAATATTTTCAACCATTCCACGGTCTTATACGACGAGTAAGAGTGCAAATAAAACTGATTTCATAAAAAATAGAGGTCCGAGTGAGGTTATATTGAAAAAATGAGAAAATTGGCCGAAACCGAAGATTTTTCCTTACTTACCATCACAGAAAACTTGGTGCTTATGAGTCCGATATGAGAAATAGTTTCAACCATTCCACGGTCTTATACGACGAGTAAGAGTGCAAATAAAACTGATTTCATCAAAATAGAGGTCCGAGTGAGGTTATATTGAAAAAATGAGAAAATTGGCCGAAACCGAAGATTTTTCCTTACTTACCATCACAGAAAACTTGGTGCTTATGAGTCCGATATGAGAAATAGTTTCAACCATTCCACGGTCTTATACGACGAGTAAGAGTGCAAATAAAACTGATTTCATAAAAAATAGAGGTCCGAGTGAGGTTATATTGAAAAATGAGAAAATTGGCCGAAACAAAGATTTTTCCTTACTTACCATCACAGAAAACTTGGTGCTTATGAGTCCGATATGAGAAATAGTTTCAACCATTCCACGGTCTTATACGACGAGTAAGAGTGCAAATAAAACTGATTTCATCAAAAATAGAGGTCCGAGTGAGGTTATATTGAAAAAATGAGAAAATTGGCCGAAACCGAAGATTTTTCCTTACTTACCATCACAGAAAACTTGGTGCTTATGAGTCCGATATGAGAAATATTTTCAACCATTCCACGGTCTTATACGACGAGTAAGAGTGCAAATAAAACTGATTTCATAAAAATAGAGGTCCGAGTGAGGTTATATTGAAAAAATGAGAAAATTGGCCGAAACCGAAGATTTTTCCTTACTTACCATCACAGAAAACTTGGTGCTTATGAGTCCGATATGAGAAATAGTTTCAACCATTCCACGGTCTTATACGACGAGTAAGAGTGCAAATAAAACTGATTTCATCAAAAATAGAGGTCCGAGTGAGGTTATATTGAAAAAATGAGAAAATTGGCCGAAACCGAAGATTTTTCCTTACTTACCATCACACAGAAAACTTGGTGCTTATGAGTCCGATATGAGAAATAGTTTCAACCATTCCACGGTCTTATACGACGAGTAAGAGTGCAAATAAAACTGATTTCATAAAAATAGAGGTCCGAGTGAGGTTATATTGAAAAAATGAGAAAATTGGCCGAAACCGAAGATTTTTTCCTTACTTACCATCACAGAAAACTTGGTGCTTATGAGTCCGATATGAGAAATAGTTTCAACCATTCCACGGTCTTATACGACGAGTAAGGTGCAAATAAAACTGATTTCATAAAAATAGAGGTCCGAGTGAGGTTATATTGAAAAAATGAGAAAATTGGCCGAAACCGAAGATTTTTCCTTACTTACCATCACAGAAAAATTTGGTGCTTATGAGTCCGATATGAGAAATAGTTTTCAACCATTCCACGGTCTTATACGACGAGTAAGAGTGCAAATAAAACTGATTTCATAAAAAATAGAGGTCCGAGTGAGGTTATATTGAAAAAATGAGAAAATTGGCCGAAACCGAAGATTTTTCCTTACTTACCATCACAGAAACTTGGTGCTTATGAGTCCGATATGAGAATAGTTTTCAACCATTCCACGGTCTTATACGACGAGTAAGAGTGCAAATAAAACTGATTTCATAAAAAAGAGGTCCGAGTGAGGTTATATTGAAAAAATGAGAAAATTGGCCGAAACCGAAGATTTTTCCTTACTTACCATCACAGAAAACTTGGTGCTTATGAGTCCGATATGAGAAATAGTTTCAACCATTCCACGGTCTTATACGACGAGTAGAGTGCAAATAAAACTGATTTCATAAAAAAATAGAGGTCCGAGTGAGGTTATATTGAAAAAATGAGAAAATTGGCCGAAACCGAAGATTTTTCCTTACTTACCATCACAGAAAACTTGGTGCTTATGAGTCCGATATGAGAAATAGTTTCAACCATTCCACGGTCTTATACGACGAGTAAGAGTGCAAATAAAACTGATTTCATCAAGAATAGAGGTCCGAGTGAGGTTATATTGAAAAAATGAGAAAATTGGCCGAAACCGAAGATTTTTCCTTACTTACCATCACAGAAAACTTGGTGCTTATGAGTCCGATATGAGAAATAGTTTCAACCATTCCACGGTCTTATACGACGAGTAAGAGTGCAAATAAAACTGATTTCATAAAAATAGAGGTCCGAGTGAGGTTATATTGAAAAAATGAGAAAATTGGCCGAAACCGAAGATTTTTCCTTACTTACCATCACAGAAACTTGGTGCTTATGAGTCCGATATGAGAAATAGTTTCAACCATTCCACGGTCTTATACACGACGAGTAAAGTGCAAATAAAACTGATTTCATCAAAATAAGGTCCGGTGGTCGGTGAGGTTATATTGAAAAATGAGAAAATTGGCCGAAACCGAAGATTTTTCCTTACTTACCATCACAGAAAACTTGGTGCTTATGAGTCCGATATGAGAAATAGTTTTCAACCATTCCACGGTCTTATACGACGAGTAAGAGTGCAAATAAA